>JANRMT010062837.1:59969309-59984296 GCA_026402145.1 Polypterus bichir lapradei
ATATATATATATATATATATATATATATGCCAGCAACACTCATGACAATGACAAAACAATTACATTGTCAATCATGTTACGTTATTATTAAAATGTTTCCTTTTCTTTTTACTTCTCCGCTGCCAAGCGCGGGTATGTTGCTATATATATATATATATATATATATATATATAGATAGATAGATAGATAGATAGATAGATAGATATAGATAGATATGACAACAACACTCATATCAATGACAAAACAATTACATTAACAATCAAGTTACGTTATTTTTTTAAATTTTCCTTTTCTTTTTCATAACTTCTTTAACACAGTACTTCTCCGCTGCGAAGCGCGGGTATTCTGCTAGTATATATATATATATAGTACAGTACCTGCCAAATAATACAGAGTACACCGCATGTCTTTCGCCCTAATTGTGGCTTTTCAGGTGTGCACACCTAAGCTTCCTCTTACGGCGGTTGAACATTGGACATCAACGTTACGCCACAAAGGCTGCTTCGTTTATTTTGCAGGATTAATATTTTCATTATGGTCAACTAATGTGGAACTAAAATGAATAATATACTGTAATGTCAAATTGTACTGCATACACAGTTCCGATCGGGCCGTGCCGTAAAGTGGATATTTTTGTTTTTAATGTTTTTTCATTAAGCGCATGCGGTGTGTGTCACTACCTGATTCCCGTTGCCGGCCCGATCTGCGTGCGCGTGCGTATTGAAAGGCTACGTCATCACACACTTTACAGTGCTGCCCAATCTGTTTAATGCATGCGTGAATGCTTGAAGGCGGTCTCCGCCGACTGTGGAGGAAAGCTCCACAGTGGCTGCAGCCAGGTGCTCTTGGAACATTCAGCGGGTAACACAGACAAAAACCTGTGCATTAAACATGTACCAGAAGACTACTGCTGTTTTGTTCATAATTTTGATTATCACCTTCCAAGGTAAGATATAAATTTTTACATTTAGTTTTGAATGACAATGTATAACGACAATATTTCATATTCATAATAAAATATTGAAAATATATTTATGATGCTGGGAGAATGCAGCTGACTTGGAATAGGATCACATTTTAAGGCATGCAGCCTCTGAATGTGTTATTTAATGAAGTAAATATAGTGTATAATATTTATTTAAATGCTACATTGTCACACATGTAGTGTGCTAAAACACCCAACACCGTTTGGCTGATTAAAACTAAATGTGTTCAGCTTTGTGTTCCAATCAGAACTAATTACTGTGAATTTATCGGCAACACCATGGTGCGTCATTCACTTAAGATATGGTACTACTGTGAACATCGTTTAAGGCAGTGGTGCTATTTCCAGCAGCCCCTACTTTTGATAATACGTTTCAGTCTTCTTACTGTGTTTTGTCTATAGAAGTCAGAAGGTGTCCAGACCATTAAAGATTTATATGTAAACATAAGTTATAATGGTTATAAGCTTTTTCCCCCAAGTTCATTAAACACAGGTAGACAGGGTTGACACATTTCCTTGACCCCCCAAATATCTGTGCAAATTCATGAGTGTACCCAATATTTGAAATTCTAACCAAATTTAACTACCTTTAAGGAAAATGAATCTAAGAGCTATCTTTTGAGGACCACTAGTTAACATTACTCAAAACCATAACTGTTAGTGCTCCTGTTTGATTATGATCTTTGATGAAAAATGATTGTACTGAAAGAATATCTTTGTGATTTTCTTCTCTTCTAGAAAAAAATATTATTAAAAGAATATAATACTAGAAGGATATTGGAAACAATGAACACAATCTTGTTGTATAGGGTAAAGAACAGTAAATTCTTCTCAGGAAGCCTAGATCGCTTTCATCTGTACATGTGAATTTTACAAAAAATTAAGAATAAAGATCAGAGGCTTTAGTTCAGACTCTGCATGGCTTGATAAACACTTGCTGTGCTAGTATTCCTTATAGTATACAGTATATAGAGTGAGGTTTTTATTTTATTATCTTTATATTCTGTATCTAGAATGCAAATAAATGGTGCTATGTATTTATCACATTGATTTTAGTGAATGCATACTTAGACTAGTATATAAATATATAAAGGGATTATGGAAGAAGCATCAAGTCATCTAGACTTTGTATAGTTATGAAATAATACCCTTATTGACCTTTCATTACTGCTGTGAAGGTGAAAGAAATAAGGTTAAGTTTCATTTCTGACGAAACCTACTTACTGTATGTATTGAACTTCCTTCTTTCATTCCAATGAGGAACACCTGTCCCTTTTGTTTAATGCTTGTTACAGAGAATAATTTCAAGCATGTATGCTTTATAGCTTTGACTTCCACAGTGTATTAGTTCAGTGTAATTAAATGAATTTAATTATCCTAAGAAAAAATATAAGAACAAAAGGGCTAAAAAAGTAATATGTAAACAATGTGAATCCACATTGACTTTTGCATTTACAACTTTGTGATTCTACAGTATAATAATAATTCATTACATTCAAATAGCATTTTTCATAGTGAGTGGGGAGCCACTTTAACCACCTTTAATGAGCAGGATCCACCTGGTGATGATGCAACGACAGCCATTTTGTGCCGGTATGCTTACCATACCTTAGCTGTTCAGTGGTGAAGGGGTGAGTGATAGTTAGCCAATTAGAGGCAATCAATGCATACATTTACTCTAGTTGGTCCATTGGTTTATACCCAAATGACTTATATAAAATAAAACTCTATTTTATTATATTCTAGTTTTTTTTATATCTTTTCGGTAGAGCCACCACTCTTGAAATTTCTGTGTACATAACAACTGTCCAGTCTTGTTGAATTCAGGACATCTCCTGATTTCCTAATCATCTCTTAGTCAACTTTCATTAATTTTGTTGTTCACTTGACCTTTTTCTTGTTTCTTGATATGCCTGAACAGGTCTTTATGCTATTACTTTAAGATGAATGCTATGTTACCTGTGGTCGCTGAAAGTCAGGAACGACAGGAGTCTCATGAATTTAAAGTTGGAGAATCTTTTTTATTCTTGGTGAGCAGGAGGCTGCAGCAGCTGTCACAATCAGCCTGCCTGAGCAGGGAGTTTCCCTTTTTATACCTGGCTTGTTTACCTCTTTTGAGTGGAAACTTGCATAAGTAGTTAACATTACACAATGCTTGTTTTAATTTAACTTAAGAGAAACCCTAAAACACACCCACAGCTTTAATTAATCTACTTAGATTATTAAGCATGCTCTTCAAAGCTGGTTAGAGCTAGTTTCGAAATATCATAGGGTGTGTATGGATCAGCAGTTTTCTTTTGTAGAGGCATGCACTTACTTCCTTATTTTGCACGCAAACAGCTTTTTTATAACAGTAAAGTGTTAACAATATCTCTGCAGCTCTTTACCAGTTTCAACCAAGAATCTTACCTATGTTAGCATAATTTATACTTAGAATGATTTTCCTTTTAATCATCACTCCTTGTTCCCTTCTTTCTCATACCCTAAAATTATTCTTCCACAGGCTGCTGGTGCACTTATCTACTTAACAATATAATGAATATAATTCATTATAAATAATTATAATTGTATAGTTTTTAAAGTGATCCATAGTATTAGCCTGACAAATTTCTATTGCTAAGGTATTCCAGAATTTAGGTATTTAGCAGTAAAAGGCTGCCTCACCACTTCTTTAAAGCTTGGCTCTTGGAGTTATAAGTAGACCGCCATCAGAAGATTAGGTTACAACTTGGAGTGTAGGGGGACAGGCATTCTAAAATATAGGACATGTTGAGATTATTTAAGGTTTTATAAACCATTACTAATATTTTAAAGTCAATTCTGAATGACACAGGTAGCCAATGTAATGATATGAGATGTGCTCAGATTTTCTTTTTCCAGTTAGTTTGTAATTGATGTCTTTCTTAGGTAGTCCTGTTAGGAGTGCATTACATAAACTAGTTGACTAAAAACAAAAGCGTGAACTAATTTTTCAGCATCTTGTAAAGTTATCAGAGGTCAAACTTTTGCTATATTCCGTAAGTGAAAAAATGCAGTCCTAGTAATCTGATTAATATGTGAGTTAAAATTTAGGTCAGAGTGAATGATTACCTCTAAATTCTTTACCTCCATCTTGACTTTTAATCCTAAGGGATCAAGTTTATTTCTAACAACCTCCCTATTTCCATATATTCCAGTCACTAAGATTTGTATTTTTTCTTTATTTAGTTTGAGAAAGTTTCTACTCATCCAATCAGAAATACTGCTAAGGGATTGGATTGGAGAAACAAGAATGTCAGGGTCATCAGGCAATATCGATAAATAAAGTTTTGTGTCATCTGCATGGCTGTAATAACACACCTTGTGCTTTTAGATAATCTGACCTAATAGGCATGTAGATTGAAAATAGCAGCGAACCCGGAATAGATCCTTCTGGTAAAAAATATACAATATCATAGGTCTCCGAAGTACAATCACCATAACTAACATCCTACGACTACCTTGCCTTGGTTGAAACCAATTTAAGACATTGCCGGAGAGGCCCACTCATTATCTAATGTGATTTATAAGATTACTGAGGTCTATGGTGTCAAATGCTGCACTCAAGCCTAAGAGAACAAGAACAGATATACAGCCTCTGTCCAGACTCCCCAACAAATCAGTGGCAAAAAAACACAAACCACTTGGGTAAATGAAGAGCATGAAGGGGTTCTGTGCTTCCACACTGGTTTGTCATAAATATATTGTATGTGATATCCTGTTACATCCATTCTATGAGTCAAAGTACAATTGCTTTCTGTTGTTCTAACTGTGGTCTAGGAGGCTTTTAGTGTTCGTAGTCTATTTTGATCATCCTGCAACATACACAGTGTAAATTACAGTATGCCTTGTCATTTAGGGGAGCTCATCCCAAACCACTTTGAGGACAGTGGGAGGTGAGCACAACTGGTGTAAGAGTAGAAGCAGAGTTGTGATCCCTTAGGGTAGGCTGTGAAATATGAACATATATGAAAGGAACCACCATTTCTTGAATTAGTGTTATTTACCAGGGGTAGTCAAGCTAAAGTTTGAAAATGTGATTTATTAGGAAATGGAAGGAACTTAACAAAACTGATAATGTAATTTCTCAATCTAGTCTCCACCCTTCTGATTGCACTTGCGTCACCTACCCGGAAGTACCTGGATACCAGCAGAATAAAAGGTTTTGTCTTGGGAGAAATTATTCTGCATTCTCACTTGCCTTTTAAGATTATTTATTGTTGCAGTCCTTAACAGATTTTTTGGAGTGGTTTTTCTTCTTGGCTGTTTACTTCTGCATTGATCTATTCCTCACATTAGTTAGGCACCTTTAACTCTTTCCCGATGCTGGCTTGTAATAAATGTGTGTATATCAGCGCAAATTGGGATAACAATGTAGCCTCTGCCACTTCCTCTGCAGAGCTGACATGTTTGGTAGATGTATTGTGTTGGACAGAGTCACCTGATATGTCAGTACCTTCTACAATACCTTCTGGATACTTAATGCTCACAAAATTTGCTGGTGTAAACTTAATGGCACCAGACAGATTTAGGTTGTAGGTAACTGTAAATTAATTTATTTTTAATTTCATTACAGATTTTTTTTTTAGCTTTTATTTGATTTCTTTCATTTCATTTAGTTTATCATCTGAGATACCCAGTGATGACTTTACGTCTCGTTTATTATTTTCGCCTTCAGTCAGTTTGATAAAGAAAGGTTCTGGCTGCCTGCATTCCTTTGAGATTGTTGTTTAACTTTGATATATTTTCTGTTTTCTAGGAGAAGGAAAAAGCTGTTCTAAGGATGAAGGTGAGTCTTTACCATGCTAACCTAAACAAAGTCATTCAAAACTGAAAATACTTCTACATAATACTTCACAGTTGTATTTTAGAAAAAAAAAGAGTTAATTTGATCAGTTTCTTCAAATGTGATTAGAACAATTAAATTCTTGTGCATTTCGTTTCACTAGATTTTTTGTAGCTTTATAAATGTTTTTACAATGTCAATTAACATATTAGTTTCTTTCCCTTTTAACTCTGACTTGAGAGTTATTGATCCCTAACTCTTAAAAACAAACAATTCTTTAATGGCACTTTATGGTTCTTTATTGGGTTGTGTGTTTCCTTGTAGAACGATTACTTTACCAAGCACCATTTAATTCAGGAAAGGGTTCTTTGCATATGAAGTTGATTATTTGTGCTTAGAGAAACACCCTAATGTCCAGAAAAAAAAAATCTTTTATGTTTGGCAGTCTACTTAGGAGGAGACTAACAGATTAAGAAAAGCTGAACTTAACCTGTGTGATTGTATGTCGTGAGAGTCCCTTTAAAAGCAGGAACCATTGGTATTTCACAAATCTGTTACCATCTATTCATGTCATTTACTATATGGAACTGGTTACGGATCTAAATAAAGGTTCTTTCTGGAATCTTCATGTGGATGGGTCTTCTGGGAACCAAAAACACTTCCTCTATGGCATCTCTCTGACATCACACTTGCAATGTAAAATCAGATGCAAAACATGAGAACATGAAATAAAAACACCTAACAATCAAGATAATCTTTGTATGCTTAACTATTTTAGGAATTCATTGTTGTCTAATTTACGTTAATACTGCCTTCTTTCCTTTTTTGACCATAGAGGCATAATTTGCTGTGTATACAATTAATTTTGTAATCACATCCCACATTAAATATTGTTGATTTAAAGATTTTAGCAAATGAAGAATGTTCATGTTATGGATTTTAAATTTATTTCTCAATATATTCTAGTGCATTATATGATATTATTCTACTGAACCTTATATAAAGCTCATTTTTGCTGTAGATATTTACAAGGATTTTCTCTATAAACAATAAATATTTGGTGGCATATGTATCAGTACCCAAGTCTGATAGCACATGACGTCTGTGCACAAACAACTCCATGATCTGCGTCCAACTGAAGATGTGTTGTTGCCTTACTCCCGTTGGATGAACAGGTTTACAAAATGTTCATGTATGAATTAAATAAAATGTTTCTCCTGTTTTCTTAATGATTTTAATGTTCTTTTCTCATTTTTATGAACAGGTGGAAGCCTTTTCAATTATGCTCTACTGATTGGAGGAGCAGGTAATTCTACATGAAGTAATATTAAATACTGAAGGAACTCAAAACTATCATAGTACCACAGGAGAGGAGAACAGTATTCAGCTTAATTCTGATTTATTTTGGGAAGACAGTCCTGTTCAAATGCCAAACGGTTAAATCAGAGTTTTATTGTTCTTCCTTTATTAGCAACTTTCAGATCACATGGGTAAAATCACATAGTTCTGGGTACTTAAATTTTTAAACAGTCATGTGACACATTTTTTCCAAATTGAATTTCAGACGAAAAATCAACCAGTACTAGCTGAACAATAAAATAAAATAATAAAAAAATAAATACCATGAATAATTTTCTGACTGTCAAAGAAAAAAATAAAAAAGCAAGTTTTGCACTCTAACTAAAACTAGTGTTTACATTTTTCATTTTAAACTTTTTGAACACCCCCATCATATGATGTAAAACCCTTTGTTTTTGTTAATTAATCCTGATTTGTTTTTTCAAACATATTAAAAATGTACAGGATAATTCTGGCCTTTTAACCAGCATTGCAGTGTTCCACTGTTAAGGCATAAGTTCGGTATTTTTAAAATCTTAGTTTTCTTCATAAACATAGTACAGGTAGTCGTCAACCACCTCTGCATGTCTTCTCAGGGTTTGACTTCTTCTTTAATAATCTTTCACCTCTCAAAAGGCAGAATCACCATAAACTATTTGTGCCATGTGAATGTTTTATTTTGATTTACTTCCATATTTTTGTGAGAACTCACACAAGCAAATAGAAAATGCATCCTCACTATGAGAAAAATGGTACCAGAAGTTTGTGATAAAATGATTATTTCCAGATCACTTTTTTGTCACAAACCAGTGTCAGAAACACAGAAAGCACCATACATCTGAAACACGTAAAGCATGTTTTCTTATATTTAAAGTTTTGCTGCTTCATCTCTAAGTTTTTAGGCTTTTATTTTCTGGTGATGCCCCATGCCCCATTAAACTCAATTTTAAAGTGTAAGTGTGGGCAAGATATTTTTTAAAATATGCCATGTTTGTGAAGAAATAACTGCGACTTGAAAAATGCCAAACCTATTCTTTAAGCAAATTTGTCTTAGTGTTTTATTTAATTTAGATTTTTTTTAAAGGCTGTGGTTTCTCAAAAGCAGTTTACATTTTCTTAAGTTATGTTATGGTTTTGGACCTTTAGGTCAGCTCAGCACAGTATAGATATATTGTATACTGTGCAGATTTTCATGTTTGGATCACTGTTCTGTAAAATTCAACTAACCAAACCAAAGAGAGATATACAAGATAGTGCATAAACTGCAATCATGAAACAATTAAGAATATTAGTTATACTGAAATGTTTTCAATTGGAAAGTTGCACATATAAAATAGAACACAGCATTATACTAGCACACATATATCTTTTGAATCTTTTTTAATGGTTGTGGCCACCAGGGGGCACACCAGCCACCCAACCCTGACACAGACAGACTCTTGGCACAAGTCTTTGCAACACACGTTTTACTTTTCTAGGGGAAACACTTGTCTTTCATTCCCCCTACAGTACAGTACCATAAACAGAACACAGCACTTTCTTTTCTTTTCCTTTGTTTCTCTTCTTCTTCTTCTTCTTCTTCTTCTTCTTCATGCACTCCTGCACTTCCTCCCGACTCTGGATCCCCAAAGGGAGTGAGGCGGCCCCTTTTAAGCAGCTTCTGAGAGTGCTCCAGGTGGCTCATCAGCGTTACCTGGAATCACTCCCAGGTGTGGTGGAAGTCCAATGTAAGGCTCTGCAGCTCCCACTGGCAGCCCCAACAGAACCTAACAGGCCTATACCAAACTCCAATTCCCAGCGTGCCCAGCGGGAATCCGTGGTGCCACATCTGCCAGCGAGGGATGCCCTCTAGCATCCTGGGGAGGTAGTGCCTTGTGGATGTTCTCTGCCTGGGTCCTTCCAGCCAGCTGCCGTCCTGGCCGAATAATGACCATGTCGCCCATCTCAAGGTACACATTCACTGTACATATGGTTTATTATTTGCCAGTTCTGACCTTGCATGGTCATTCCTTGCAGATTTGCCTGTTCTAACATTGCATGGTCATCCTTAACTGATTTCTATTTCTTCTTTGTTTTTAGCGGTAGGTATGGCAGCTGCTCCTGTATTGTTGGGTGCAGCTGGTTTCACATCAGCAGGTATTGCAGCAGGATCTATTGGAGCCAAGGCAATGTCTGCAAGTGCTATAGCCAACGGAGGAGGAGTTGCAGCAGGGAGTGTGGTTGCATTTCTACAGTCTGCTGGTAAGTGGTGGTGCAAAGGATGAAGAATGCTGGTTGAATGAAATATTTTAAAATTCTGGTTATTAATGACCTCTTACTTAAAGAACTGAAAAAATAAAGCTTTTTAGCCCACAGCAACATGTATTTTTATATTTTTATTAATTCATATTTTTTTTGTCTCGATGCATGCTCAATAATCCAGGTAAGGAAATTCTAGAAAGTTGATTCTGTTCATCTGGACATAGTTTTTTTTTTTTTTCTAATACATTTCATCACTCATCCAAGTGATTTCCTCAGTCTCAGTTGACTGCAGGTTTCTCCAACCTTATAAATAGTACCTTGGCCTAACGACCGAACTAGCACCATTGACTAACAATGGGCCGTGTGATCAATGATATGCAAATTGTCCATTGATCAATGGCCATGAGTACCATTTAATTATTAGTGAGTACTGAAGACTTTGCATAAACTAAACTGAAAAAACTTGCATTTGTAATTTATGACTTAAGAGTAAGTCAGAAGCAAAGGTGTTGCCAGAATGGCACAGAAAAAGACTCAGCTCCAAAGAGTAGTCCTCCACAATAAGAAACAGACTTGCTTTGGCAGGGATGACCGTGACATAATAATGCCAATTGCATGGAATGTGGTGAAGTTCCTACAGATAAACCACCAGTATAAACATAGAAAATGAAAGAAAGTGCCATTTCTAAGCAGTCCAAAAGCAACCAATTTAACAGAAACACTTGAAAACGCTTAAGATTAAGTAATAAAGCACATGCATCAAAGGGCCATTTACCGAACAGAGAACAAAAGGTGTGAACAGAGGGTGAGTGGGGTGGGATGAGTCAGGAAAGATCTCGATGCTTAAGGGCAGATGACTCCACATTTATTAGGAGTACTTTACCCTCCGTACAGAATAAGAATGACACAAAAAGGAGGTGTCAAAAGGCCACAAAACCAAAAAAACCACAAAACCAACCAACTATGAAGTGTGTGGCAGCATAATATCCCTAGCTCCAGAAGATGGGGTTAGATTGCCCATTACAGTGCAGAAATGAAAGGTAAATATAAATGTAGTGAATTATTATTATTATTATTATTATTATTATTAAATGGATGCAACAATGAAAACGGAAAGCATTTACGCCTCAGTTTTCTTACCCAGAGTTCCTGATAACTGCCAGTCAGGTAACGTCAGACAGCTACAATCAAAAGACATATCACTGACATGAATTACAGGGTGAAGTCAGGATGCACTGTGAGGAGACCACGATTATTCCACCACAACTACCAGGGGGCTCCCTTGTGTTATTTCCTTAAGGGAATGGGAAGCTGGCCAGCTGCTTAGAAGCATGGCTCTTTTAATGGACACCGAGATGTCTGCAATGGAAAAGTTTGGACTGATTTCCCAATGTAACGAAAGAAAGCATGTCCCAGGATGAGAAAGAATTTTGGTGCAAAGACACGCCATAGGTGAAGGAAGATAGGTTCAAGAGAAAAACATCATAAAAAGTCATGTGATAAGAAAAAAGAGTTTTTGGTGTTGATGGAGAAAGTTAGCAAGAGTATGGGCCATCCCACCTGCTATACAGAGATTCAATAACCTGGATAGATGGTCCCTAAATTGTCTTTTGTTGTTATTATTCAAATATATTCTGGGATAGTTCCATTGTATATTGGGCCTAGTCCAAGTCGTTGGGCAGTTCAAGATTGTGTATTATTATTATTATTATTATTATTATTATTATTAATCAATCAGTTAATCAGTTTCCACTTTGTTTTCTGTGTGTTTTAACAAATCTGTATCCTTATATGTTTGGTATAATCTATTCTTGCATTTTGCCTTGGGAGCTGTTGCGGTGCTCTGAACCTGCACTTGGTGAGTAGCGTTGTACAAGAACAAATTATATCATATTATCATATTGTATTTCTGAGATGGCAATGATAGATTGGCCATCTAGCTCTGAGACAAGGACTACTTGTATTCTGTTATGTGTGTTGTATATGATGTACTTTTTGGCAGCCATTGCAAACCTGACCTAACTGAAAGGAGGTTCCTCTTTCTAATTGCCCTTCCCAATTTTTCTCCTTCATGGATTTTTTTGGGTTTTTTTCTTGCCTTCCTAGAAAGCCAATGCTGGAGGGCTGTCAGTTAAACAGGGCCTGTTGAAGTTCATTGAGAAATTCTTTGTGTGGTTTGGGGCTATAAAAAATAAATTGTTGTTGTTATTATTATTACTAGCTTTGTATTGTTATGATTACTTACCTATGTTACTTGTAAAGAAAGGTAGTAAAATGAATTTTAAAATATTTAATATCTCTTGCTTTATATGTACTCTCAGATTTCTCCCTATGCCTTACTTTGGAATTTAGCTGTGCTATCTGTCTAAGACAGGTTGAAATTTAAATAATCAATGTGAAGTTAATCAACTGTTAAGTTTGCAGTGCACCATGCAATGCATATTTCTCTGTAATTTCATGTTTTTTATTCTTTACACAGGCACTGGAATGGGTTTGGCAGGAAATACTGTTGCTGCTGCCGTTGGAAGTGTAACAGCTTTTACAATGGGCAAAGAGAATTGCAAGGATGAAGACTAAATAAGACAAATTTATTGCAGAATGTCCATTCAGCCACAGACACCTTCTAAATTGTAATCTGCATGTCTAACTTTTTAATCTGCCTCTATACCTCTATGTATAAAAATATAAATGATTGTACCACTAAACAAACATGGTAATGAATTCCAATTAGTCTTACCAAAAGCAATTGCAAGTAGACAAGTTTCTGTGCTTGATAAAACTCTCTGTTATTAGCATTATTTCTTACAGTGTTGTATATTTTTTCCATAGAAATTCATTACAGCAATTTATTATTGGTTGATAGTACAAGAAATAAACATACCTGAAATGAATTAATACTCTTCCTCTGTCCTTTCCCTGTTATTCTTCAAACTCCAAAATATATTATCATGGTGTAAATTTGTATAATTTGTTCACAAGGCCTATAATTCAGGACTGAGACAAACAGTAGTAATCAGATTGTTTTGCATTGCAGTAACATTGACAAATAATGCAGATGTTCAACGTGATTTTTTTTATGCTGTTTATCTGTATTTTTCAAAGTCTTCCTTCCTTTCTTTTATTAACTAAAGAAGATTTGGTTTTGGTCAGGGACATTGTGCCACTCCTAAGTTGAGACCTTTTTTATTCAGACATATGTAAAACGGATACTTCAGGAGAGGAAACGTAGTCAAAAACAGTGTGGGGTTTTATTACCAGAAAGGACTAATCACTGTGCATCTCAGCCATAATGGATCTCAAGAATCAAAGTCAAAGTATAAAAAAATCAAAAGTTCAGGAAAATTTTATAAATACAATTTTGATTGTTGGATAATCATTAAGCATAACTTCTGTTCAAAGAACATGTCGGATTTAACAGCTGACATTGTTGAATCTCATTTCTTCTGATGGTATTACATTGTACAAGTAAAAATCCCAATGGGATTTCATCACTTTTCATCACAGTTCCAAATCTTGTACTATACTGCATCTCATTTTACAGACGATCAGCATACTCTGTAGTGAACGGCAGGAGCCCTTGCCTGGAGAGAGTATTTCCAGGACAGTTTCTCCCCCGGACCAACAGAGGGCAGCCCCCTTGGTTTCCAGCAGTGCCATGGGTCATGATCATGGGAGCTCAACTCTGTTGGGGCCTGTGGCCACCACCAGGGGGTGCATGGACCTTTTCAAGGCCCTATTTGGCCACCCTTCCGCCACATCCAGAAGTGTGGCTGGAAGAACCTCGTTGGGCACCTGGAGCCAGTCACCACCAATTAAATGGCAAGTGTCAGGAGGAAGAAGACAAAGCCTGAGGTGGAGGGACTGTGTTGTGCGTGTTGGTGATTTGTGCACTGTATTCTGAATTGAAAATAAACCGGGTGTTGAGTGCTTAACGTGTGTTCTGCCTGTCTGTGTTGGGTTGGGGTGGCTGTACGTGCCCAGGGCTTCACAATTCATTCTCTCATTGAACAACAAACATAGAACTTTGAACAGAAAGGTGATGTCTGCAAAATTCTTTGAATTTCTCCTTTATTTGCACAGTTCAAAATACGCGCTTTCTTCTTTTCTTGCAGCCAACAATTTTCCTTACCATTTATGGTATTCTTTGCATTGTTCATCCCAGCCAGTGTGCTGCACTTCAAAGCTGACATGTGCTTCAACTCTCTACAACTCTCTTTGATTTATTTTAAAATTGTGTAAATGACGGCTATGACTGAAAACACTGCTCTACTCTGTTTTTTACTAAAATTTTACGTGTTCCTTATTAGGGTGCCGAATCCAAATCTAGTAAGAGAATATTTTAGAGAGAAAAAAATATTTTAAGTAATTATTTAAACTTGAAAAAATGATAAATTACACATGTAAATGTTTTAAAAATAATTATTGCTTAAAAAAGTAATCATATGGTAGTTTTCTTCCTCTTATAATCCTCTGAAGGGGTTTCATGGTGGTATGACCAACAGGTACCTGTCAGCATAGACTCACTCCACTTTCCAAATATGTCTCTCCATTTGAGAGAATTCTCAGTGGAACCTCTCCCCCATCCGTTGGAGACCACTCCCATGTTCTCAGGGGGAAAAAAATTAAATGAGAGTGCAGGAAATTCATTTTTAAATACATATTGCACCCACGTGGGGGCGGCACGGTGGCGCAGTGGTAGCACTGCTGCCTCACAGTTAGGAGACCCAGGTTTGCTTCTCAGGTCCTCCCTGCGTGGAGTTTGCATGTTCTCCCTGTGTCTGTGTGGGTTTTCTGCGGGTGCTCCGGTTTTCTCCCACAGTCCAAAGACATGCAGGTTAGGTGTATTGGCGATCCTTAATTTTCCCTAGTGTGTGCTTGGTGTGTATTGGCTGGGATTGGCTCCAGAAGACCCCCGTGACCCTGTGTTGGGATATAGCGGGTTGGACAATGACCGACTGACTGACTTACTGTTGCAAATGCTATATATGAAAAGAGAAACGTTCCTCAATTTTTTTTCCAATTGAGGAATGATGTGGTCAAGATAATGGATGGATCAATACAACCTTGCATATTTCTGTAAAAGTTTTTTTTATATAGCAACTTTCTCTCTTCTGGACAATACAAAGACATCTTTCAAACCTTCTAATTATAATCTTCTGGCTATTTTGAAAGAATAAGAAGAAAAAAATACTGATTAAGAGCAAAAAGTGTGTAGCAAATACTTGATTTTGGCTTGTTTCCATCCAGTGGCTTAGCTAGGGGCGTGCAGAGGAGGTGGTCCACCCCGGGCAGCACATTTTTGGGGGCGGCATTATTGGCCAAAAGGCTCAGTACAGTTCATGTGTAAGTAGCAGGGTTCGAAAAGATATCACTCATGAATGAAAAAAGTAAAATACTTTGATTTTTATCCACAAATGCTTCAAAAATAATTTTCAGACGGTCATAATGTGTTTGCATCAGACACAACAGTTAAAATTTATGAGGCAATAACAAAAATAAACATAAACATTACACTGATAATAATTTCTAGGAAGATAAACAACTAGTTTACAATTTATAATTTCATTTCGTTATCAATCTGAATGCGTTCTTGCTCTGCACAGAAAACATCCCCACCTA
>JANRMT010062837.1:59984396-59994597 GCA_026402145.1 Polypterus bichir lapradei
TCACTCGCTCGCTTCTTATTGTTTCGCTGCCTTCTCAATTATATAATGCATGTTTTCTTCAGCGCTTTTTGGGGCTCTTCCTGGTTTTCTACGTACTGCGTGATTACGTGAGAGGCGTGATGATGTCAAACTCCGCCCCCACGGGTTTCAAGCTCATCTCCATTACAGTAAATGGAGAAAAACAGCTTCCAGTTATGACCATTACGCGTAGAATTTCGAAATGAAACCTGCCCAACTTTTGTAAGGAAGCTGTAAGGAATAAGCCTGCCAAATTTCAGCCTTCTACCTACAAGGGAAGTTGGAGAATTAGTGATGAGTGAGTGAGTGAGTGAGTGAGTGAGTGAGTGAGTGAGGGCTTTGCCTTTTATTAGTATAGATAAAAGTATTTTTTTCTGGTATGTTACAGACACAGTCATAACATCTAACATGAGTTATTAAAACAATATTTATTTTACAAATTCGTGTATTGAAGTAAAATTTGTGAGTTGCATCTCTCTGCTTCATTTTTAGTTCTACTTTTATCTTTATTTTCATTTATTACTCCTCCTTATTATACTTTAGTTTATGTTTGTGAACTTCATTAGACAGCCTTTCATAGATAGTAAATCTTTTTTTCTGGTCACCAGTACTGGCAGGTACTGGCACTTTTGCTTTTCGATGAAGTGGAGGATAAACTGCTTTACAAATCTTCATTTCTGTCCTTGAAACAAGAAAAACACATGTATAGTCAAATAAATGCAGATTACATAAGATGCTTCACATCAGATGACTGTATTCAGCAGGGTGCTTTAGCTCCCTTGTTGGAATGAGTTCTTTTGTAATTGTGGTGTGTTACATTACCTGAATCTATATCAATATGATATTAAAAGGCGATACCCCTCCCTTAGTGATATGGCGGAAAGAAATCACATCGGAGAAATAACTTAGCTTTCTTTAATGACGGCTTATGCTGCATAACAGACGAAGGAAGCCAATGGCAAGAACCCAGTTCGGGTGTGTAGAGTCTGCCATTTTTGCTGCTGTGTTGGAAGGATTTTCAGGATGTGATGACAGTATCTCCCATCTGTCCGTCGGCTTCAAACTTGTGCCGGGCAATGTTCCTAGGCTTTATACTCTTTCTTCATGTGCAGGCCCCCACTTATGTGAATAATACAATTCCAAACAAGGCAAAGTGGATACAATTTCATGCTGTCTCCGACAGACGAAAAATGCACGTTTCCCCAGCTGTCTTCATCTGTCTTGTCTTATGCTTTCTCTAGCAGTTCTAAATGATGAGCCCCTGTGCTAAATCTGTGTCAACTGTGCATGTGAGTAGAAACAAAAGTAGATTTATAAAATATATTTCTACAGAGGACAGTAACATATTAAACTTATGTTACATGCCACCCTTTGTCACTGTATCTGTGGTGAAAACAATCCTTGAAGGTCTTATCCACAAAACAAAAGGTACTCGATCCCCCCTCACAGTGTAGACAGCTCCTTAAGAACTTTTGTGGAAATATGGGGTGTAGTGCTGATGTAGCTCTTGTTTCATTTGTCTAATAAACAAGTGTAAATAAATATTTACAATAGTAAAATTGATAACAATGATAAGCAACAATACAATTGGATGGACAATTACATTTAACATAGTGTTACTAAATAGTGATCACTAAATCCCACCAGTGGTGTAGGTAACGATCTACTTAATTTCTTCTGCAGAGGTGAATATATTCTTTCAGTTGTTGTGTCTTTCATTACTTACATAGTCAGCTGAATATCACTGGGCCTGTCCAGTAGGTACCATAGCCTCATATTACATTATGAATCTATAGAGCACCTAGGTGGACTTTACTGTCCTCTGGCACTTATAACATTTCCAACTACAGTATGTTGATATATGCGTGTCTGATCCCTTCAAATGAGTTATAATAGATGCTATTCGAGATCTATTGCTATGATTATTAATAATTGTTCTTTAACAGTATTATTGCATAATTTGTCCACTATTTTTTATCTTCCCTAACTTCACTATGGGATGATCTATTCCCCTTCAGTTTAATATTATTGGTAGTAAATTACAGGGCTATGGAGTCGGTAGATAAATTCTTTGACTCCGACTCCTTAGTTTCCGGTACTTCTGACTCTAACTCCCTAACTCCGACTCTGTATTTAACACTAAAATTACCAAAGCCTACGAAAAAACTTGTACATCCGGTACACCTTAAATCCCTTCGCACCTCTCCATCAGCGTCTTTTGTCCTGTAAATGTGCCGATCAAGATAAGCACCAAGCGGCCTACTATTCCATCCCCCCACCGCCACAGAACGTGCACAAAGTTCTCCCTGTTCCAGCCTTGATTATCTGGGAGTGAAATGCTGAAGGTTTAGAGTGGAAATAATAGATGTTATTTGAAACACATACATTTCATGCATGTTCTTTTTCTACAATAATCTTTGTAAATACATTGTTAAAACAGAAACGTTTTTCATATTTTAGTATAAAATGACAAAATGTAGGCACAAACTATATAATGTGTGAAGCCTGAAGTCCAAAGATCAAAAAAACACTTTCACAAAAGGTTCAAGGCTGATACAACAACTTCCGTGGCGTAGTGGTAAGAATAGCTGACTTGTAATTAAGAGTCCCCCGGTTCGATCCTGACTGCCTCCTGTATTTACTGTTATCAGTATTGAGCTGCTGTTATTGTTAATATTAAACAGTAAACACATACATTTGGTTTGTGTCTGTAACAGCCGGTGTACATTTATAGTACTTGTAAAAGTTAGCTTTTTTTTTTTTCACTTTTATTCTCTCAGTCACGATCATGATACATACTACTGCACAGATGCAACATTATTCATATTATTCATATTAATTTTCAAAACATCTGTAATCAGTAACCGCATGTTTTTTTTTTTTCCCTGATCTTGCAAGTCCCCACATGTTGCTATATGGTGGTGTTTCTTTTGTACACCAGGACATGCAGAGGAAAGAATAGTACAGAGAGGTCAGTTCAGCGCTATATGCAATCATCAAATTCAAATGTTAACAGTTCACACACACGCAAGGACTGTTCTTTCTACATTTACGACATGTGTACCTGTTGCAATGTACACACTTCTCTCTACTGTATGCTGTGGTTTCTATTACACACCTGAAAGAAAGAGACAATATCCATCCATTATCCAACCCGCTGAATCCGAACACAGAGTCACGGGGGTCTGCTGGAGCCAATCACAGCCAACACAGGGCACAAGGCAGGAACCAATCCCGGGCAGGGTGCCAACCCACCGCAGAAGAGACAATATATGTGACATTTTGAAGAAATTATTTTATAGCCTGAATAGTAGCAATCATAAAACATCATCGCACTAATGCAATATTTGAAAGCAAACAGCATCAGATCAGCTGTAAATGTATGGTATTTGTAAAAGTTAGCTTTTTTTCAGTTTTATTCTCTCAGTCACGTTGACACTCTTCCTCGCCCCAAACCCCAGCCAATACCCCGATCTGACTCTATCTAACAACGGCATTAGAAATTCACACCTGATCTGACAAGGTTCGATTTCAAATAATATTGCATTAGTGCGATGATGTTTTCTGATTGGTACTATTCAAGTCATAAAATGATTTCTTCAAAATGTCACATATATATGTCTCTTTCTTTTTTGCTCGGTGCTGTGTTGACATTGTGCACCAGAAGGCATGGGCTTATTCATCGCGAGGAGGAGCATGCAGGTGGCCTGTTCCTTGTACTATAACAAGCTTGACCTGGCGGTGATCAACATGCATGTACTGTACAAGGTGTGCATGGGGGCCACAGAGAAAAGAAGAATGTTCATGGCTCACCTTGCAGAGGAACTTCATAGTCGCTTCTTACAAGAAAAGGCGATGGATAAAACAAAAGAGGATGCAACATCAACAAGCTTCTGTTTCAAGACCGCTGCTTTCCCAGCCCCATCAGTGTAATAGTAACACAGTACAGAGAGAAGTGTGTACATTGCAACAGGTAGAAAGGACGTTCCTTGGGTGTGTGGGAGCTGTTAACATTTGAATCTGATGATTGCATATAGCACGGAACTGACCTCTCTTTGCTATTCTTTTCTCTTCATGTCCTGGAGTACAACAGAAACAGCACCGTTCACAAAATGTGAAGACTTCATGGGCAAGATCGGAAAAAAAAAAGAAAAACACGTCACTGATTACAAGCACAAGAAGGCATGCGAATTAATATGAGTAATATGAATAATGTTGCATCCGTACTGCAATGTTTTCTGAAATGTACTATATAGGTAATAAAATGAATAATTCCAAATATATATACCTATGTCTCTGTTTTTTGTCAGTGCGGCTTTGACATCTTGGACCATAAGTTGCATACTATTTCAGCGTGAGCAGGAACACTCAATAAAACTGAATAAAAAACTTCAAGTGACGGTGAGATATGAAGAAGGCAGATTCACCAGCGTTTGTGTGTCAGCTTTTATCCCTCCAGATCAGAGAATTTCCAGTTCCATTGTCTCAAAACACCACTTAAATCTACAGTTCTTCCCAGTTTCAGATAAAAAGTAACCGAGTCAGATCTGGGGTTGGAGGAGGGTGGGTGTTGTATCGTGATCGTGACTGGGAGAATAAAAGTGAAAAAAAAAACGCTAACTTTTACAAGTCCTATAAATTTACACCGGCTGTTACAGACATAAATCAAATGTATGTTTTTAGTATATAATATTAACAATAAGAGCAGCTCACTACTCAAAACGGTAAATTTGCGGGGGAGATGGTTTCGAACTCACGACCTCAGGTTTATAAGTCAGCAGTTCTAACCAATGCACCACGGAAGCTGTCGTATTGTACTTGCACCGTTTGTGAAAGTGTTTATTTGATATTTGGCCATCAGCCTTCACACATTATACAGTTCATGTCTGCATTTTGTCATTTATTACTAAAACGTGAAAAACATTTCTCTTTTAATGATGTTTTTACATAGATTGTTGTAGACACAAAACACACATCAAATTATTTCCCCCTACAATTCTGGGTAGTTCACTCCCAGATAATCAATCAAGGCAAGAACTGGGAGAACTTCTTGCCCATTCTGAGGCGGTGGGGGGATAGTATAGCAGGCTGCTTGGGTTTATCAACACATTTAGAAGGCAAAAGAGGCTGATGGAGAGGTAGGCCAGATTTACGAGTTTTTTCGTTGGCTCTGGTAATTCTAGTGTTAATATGCTAATGTATTTTCCATGTTGATTCAAGGAAGGCAACATACACGTCATTTAACCACAGAACTACAGGCTTTGAAGCTGAATCTCTACTGTATTGGGCAATTAAACAAAAGACAAAAAACTGAAAACAATAAGGTTTTATTTATTGTTTTTATTAAGTGGCTATAAAGTACTAGTGTGGATAAAAATCTGGAACAGGAACTTTACCAGTTCAAAAAATATAAACCACATTCTTCTGTATTTTTAAAACAAAAACAAAGCTTAACTACATAAACCAAAGCTGGAAAACCTAAAACAGTTTATACATTAAACTTGGAATACAGTTCTAGAGTAGAATAGCTGTTAAATGCAATTCAAAATTAACTCAATGCAGTGTTCTAAGAAACAGAATTGCTTCTGCCAGATCCTCTTTCATAGAAGCTCTTAAATCTGACTTGATTATTTTTAGAGCTGAAAATAGTCTTTCAGCACTGACTTGGGTGGGTGGCATTGCTGTTATAGTTCTAGCCACATCACTAATAATCTTTGGATCAACAAGGATGGCTTCTTCTACAGTCAGTTTCGATGCGTGGTCATACTTTTCAACTTCTTTTAATTCTTTGAAAACTCCTGCTGGAATCTCTTTATTTGGACATTTACTGGTCGTTTATCTTTCACACACAGCCTACATCACTTTGCTTTTGAAGCTTCCATTTTGTCCAAGTAGGAATCAAAATCTATTTCTTCATTTGAAGAGGATGATCCTGAGTTGCCAGTGCTTATAGCTTCATCCAGTGGTGGTGTTTCAGGTAGTAGTAATCCCTTCATGCGAACTGCTACATCAGAGAGTGCCTTTTTTCCATTTGCAATTTGGTCACTGCTCAACAAAATTCGGCTCATTGGATCATCATAAATAGCAGCTAATAAGATTAAATTATCCAGTAAGAGACTCTCTCTTTTCTTCATTGCCGATACGGTGCCATCAGCTGTTAACCCTCCACTTTTGTTCAGGCAATATATCAATATCTTCCATTCCAAGAAAATTTACCAGGTGTTAAATCTTCATATTGCAACCTCTTGGTGATAGTAAAGGGATAAGAAAGTAGACTTTCCACTTCTTTTACTTCTGTTCACTGGCTTTCAGTTAATAAAACATTTTCATTGTCCAGTTCTTCAAGAAAGTCTTTTAGTTCAAGCAAACGCTTTACCATCAAATAAGTGCTTCTCCAGTGTGTTGTTTGATCCAAAATGGCTCCTTTTCCTGCACTTCTTTTCAAAATGACACCTGTTTTAGGGGCCCTGGCTACAACAGTTACTTGGCTGAATTTGCCAATTAGAGCAGAGTATGAACAGCACAATGCATATGTTGAATAGTAGTAAGCTTTGATGCTTCTTCAGCAATGTTATCCAAAATTTCACTATTCTCTTCGGTTTCACTTTCTCTAATACTTGCAGAACTGTCTTCCTCTAATATCTGTTTGTCACTTTCTTCATCTACTTTATTCATTTTCTCAATTGTGCCTAACATATTAGAAGCATTATCTGTCACAATACATAGAATCTGTTATTTTTAATTTCAAAATATTCTAGAACAGGTGGTGTGCAAAGTTATACTAAAGTTCAGCCCTGGGTGGGAGCATATGTGGAGAGTGCAGACAGAACCCCTGAACACACATCAGGCCATAGCACACACCTACACCTACATCATTCCACTTGTTTAAACTCAAATGAACTTATTAAACACATATCTGAAATAAAATGAAAACACGTTTTGTAATGTACCATAATCCAGATTACAATATGTGAATGTCAGGTTGTATAATAGCTCATCTGAACCTCACACTAGTAGTAACACATGACTATGCACTGAGATTTTTTCTTACATCAGAGAAGTACTTAATTATGACTATTGTTTGTGAAATTAGACATTTGAACTTGCTGTATTTTTTTTTCATTACAATTTAAATTTAATAGGAGTCTGAGTCAGTACATTTTTGCCAACTCCGACCCCAACTCCAGGTATCCAAAATTGTCTTCCGACTTGGATTCCTCGACTGCGACTCCACAGCCTTGTTAAATTATGCATATCCTCATACCCTTGAGCCCCTCTTTATAACACTTTCAAATATATTCCTAAGATTACTATATACATGCCTTGTCCAACCCAGTGGTTTGTAGACAAAGTCTTTTGCTTGGTGGTTTTGCAGATCCCTCCAAACAAACATGTCGCTGGTACAGGAACTAAATAGTCTTTGCCATTACTGGAACAGGAACTAAACAGTCTGATTGCCATTACATAGCTAATGAGATGCACACATGGTGACTTTCCATTCAGCAGAGGAACACTTCACTTCAGTCCTGCACTGGATATAGCAGTCAATCATGGTAGTCCCTGCATTCAACAGCTGTCATCTCATATCTTTACCTCAGTGGCATTTCTCAGTCTGTTTGTGTTAAAATCTATAAAAAAACATTGTTTCTGCAACAAATATATGCACAACCATATCATAGCATCAGATTTTTGTTTGATTCTGCACTTCTTCCACTCTGGATAAGTGACATATGTCTTCACCAGCTATTATCAGGTATGTGCAGCAGACCAAGAGTCCTTAGTACAGTACAGTCACTTTGAATCTTCGTTTGTAGAACACCACTTTCTCCCCATTGAATAAAGCACCACCACTGAGTTGGAGAGGTTTGATCAACCACTAAATTGAGTGGCTAAACTAAAATACTTGCTATGCTAAATAAAGAAGGGTGAAGGGTAGAGCAAATACATAACATTAAACAATACTTTATCAAACATGTATAATACAATACACAGCACTATTAATGGAAATCCTAGCCTCTCAGTTCCCAGTATCATATAATAACAGTTAGAGATAAATTAGTATGGCAAGTTATTACATTTTAACCAACGTTTCTTTCAAAATAAACACATTGCATCAGTTATCCATCACAGGTGTCTTAAATTAAAACAAGATGTTACATATTTGAACTTATAGGTGTATTCATTTTTATCTAAAGCAAAACCTTTTAACAAACTGCAGCTTTTCTTATCAAGAGATAAATCTATTAAATTTCTTTAAGATATTACAAAAGCAGAGTTTCTATAGCCTAATGTTAAACATTTGAATTAATCCCATACAAAATAAATTTCCTGATGTATAACTGACTTAATAATCTATTCAATTATGTGCATTATCACTGAGCACTAACCTTAATACATTGATGTAACAACAAATATTCATAAAATTAATCATTAACAGATACAAATGAATACATGTATTTCAGTTGTAATACATTTAATTATTACCGAAGTGTTAATAATAATCCTTCCCAATACATCAAAATATGTAAACCCTCTTTACTCTATTCTATATGAAAACTAGAGAAAGAAATTAGTCTAGTTTAATATAATAACATTTAGCCTGTTTGCACCTTAGAATTATTTTTATCATTTTACTAACAACTAATCAGCATGCAAGGAAATAATTCTAATAATTGCTGTTAATTAATCTATGATTGATAAGCAAACATTCACCACCAGTTGGTCAGATTACATTTAATTTCACTGCCCAAACTTGCTGTTAAACTATTTCTTGAAGCTTGTATAGGAATATCCCGTGTGTTTCATCCATTGGTCACAGGATGTTTGCTGAATCTGGCGAAAAAAAGAACATCTATAGTTTTGAAGTTACATATCTTTTATGCTTATAATACTTTATTGAAATTCAGATTTTTTAATTCCTAACTGACCAGCTATAAGCTGTCCTTCTGGCTTCACTAAAACTCAGCAGGGTCAGTAGGTCATTGCTTTATTTAACACTGCATCTGTTTCTAGGCTTCAACACTGACATTCTAAGCTCACTGACTAGGTACAGGATGGATTACCAATTAACATTATTCTTAGCATCACAATTTTACTTGATATAGCATTTTTTTTAAACATTCACATGTATTACTGTGTTTAGAATTTACATCTGATCCCCTATTACTATGTTATTATTTGGGGTGTCCCCCACCTTTCTGCTTCACATTATTGATTAGTCAGCTGACAAACAAAGAAGCACAGACTTACTCTCATATGTCATTATTTGTATCTGTTACCCCAGACTCTGAACAAGAGTATTTAATCTTCTTTTATTTTTTTAAAGTAGATTTTATTCCACTTTATGTCCACGTATCTTACCTGGCTAAAGCAGAAGTTCTTTAGGCAAAATTCAGCACACTGGAAGAAGCAACTTTTCACAAAAGACAGCCTCTGCTGTCTCTTAACAGCAGCCTCTCATCTTTGCAGTCAGTCCTACACAATTAGCAATTGCTTCATTCTTTCAAATATCATCACATATTCTCATACATTGTTTTTAATAACACATATTCTCATACTCACATTTTTCTTTTACAACTGCACTTCATTCACAATTCCAGTTCATTCACAGAGTAAAGTTCTTTTACAATTGCATTTCATTCACAGAGATCTCTATCACACGTACTATAAACTCACTCAAGGTTGTTTTTCAGATTTCAATACACTTCTCAGGACGCAAATTGGTATTACTTTTGACAAATTAAGAGCACATCTAGCTCAGTTTCATACATCGCTGGTCTCCAGATCATGGAAACTCCGTGGCGAACTGATTCAGCAGCAATCAAGGAAAAAATATCTCTGTGGCGATCAGATTCAGCGACAACAAGGTGAATTCAATTATCGGGAAATACCGCGGCACAATTCCATAAAAAGAAGGGATTCCCAGAAAAAGCTACGCAGTCACAGAGAATATACTGACAAGAACAACGATATACTGTATGCTTGAACCTTTACTTCCTATCACTAGGCAAGAGTACTAACCACTGTGCCACCACACGCTTTACCGTAATAGCTCCTGAAATACACAACCTTTGTTCACGCGCATCAGGCACATTCTGCTTCCTGCAAGAAATTGTCTCCCTTCTCTTTTATTATTATAAAAAGAGCATTTTTCCTTTAAACTTGATCAGGGTTTGAAAGGAAA
>JANRMT010062837.1:59994697-60017662 GCA_026402145.1 Polypterus bichir lapradei
AGGGAACGTGGCCAGATAAGGGAAGGCCGGGAGTGTTGGCCAGATCTTGCAGAGGTTGAGCACGTGCCGAAAAGTTAAGGATCCATTGTCGACATTATCCAAGAATGCCTAGGACAGACATAACCTGTTGTTTAGTGACCGGTCTAGGAAGATTCTGAATGGTTGTAATGCGATTAGTGGAGAGAGCTCTTGTGCCATTAGTAATGTCATGACCTAAATATTTAACAGTTGTTTGTACCAATTGTAATTTAGCTTTGGACACTTTATGGCCATTTTCAGCCAAGAAAAGAAGTAATTACTTTGTGTCCTTTTCACATGATTCCTGCGAATCACTGCAGAGCATGATATCATCAACATATTGAATTAACGTGGAACCACGGTCTGGCCAGAAACCCTCAAGATTTTGAGCAAGCGCTTGTCCATACACACAAGGAGACTCAGTGTAGCCCTGAGGCATAACAGTCCAAGTCCAACGGCGGTTTTGAAAAGTAAAAGCAAACCAGAACTGAGAGTCTGGGTGAACAGGGACAGAGAAAAAAAAACGTTCGCCAAGTCAATTACAGAAAAATATCGGGCGGAAGGTGGAATCGCGGAGAGAATAGTGGATGTGGACGGAAGGAGGATTTTGGGTAGATCACCAGAGGTTCACAATGGGCTATTCTGCCAAAATCGTTTTTATCCTGAGACCATAGGCAGGATGGGATATCTGCGAGCCAAGGCAATGGAGGGAAAGTAACTTGTAAGGGAAAAACAGAACATGACGGGGAAGGTGTGCAGAGACTACGATTGACTAAAAAATCAGTTTGGAGAACAACCTTTGTAATTAAATGGTCAGAGGTGTCGAAGACACCAAGGGGCAACATATTGCCAATCTGTCCGGTCAAGACAGTGTTGAACAAGGTCCAATTTGCACCCACTGGGTATCATGCGATTTGGCAAGAGAAATATGAGGGACAGAGTCACCCAAATAGTAAATCTGGTGGGAAGGGGTGAGATGGACAGATGCAGCAGCTTTGGTGGAGGACAGGAATAAACAGGGAACAAGTGTAATTTCCAGTGTGGGAGCTGAGGAAAGAAAAGATTCTAACCAAGGGGTATCAACTTCAGCAGGGAAGTATTGGGCAGTACAGTGAAGGGTGTCAGGGACCTGGAGATGGGGAAACAAGCAGGAAGGGAATGAATTAAGGGCTTTTAATAAAATGGTGTGTGGGGAAATGGAAAGAGTCCAAGCTGCAAAAGAAGGTGTTGGGTGAGAGGATTGAAAAAGAATCATAGGGGTGGAACAGTTAAAGCCTTTGGGGGTCATAGTAATCGATAGGGAAAGTTTAGTCATGAGGTCACGTCCCAAGAGGTTAACAGGGCAGAGGGAATTAAGGAGGAAACGGTGTTGTATGGATGGACCAGAAGGAGAATTTTGGACAGGGAGTGGGAGTGAAACTTTAAGGCAATGTGGTTGTCCAGAGGCTGTCAAAACAGTAATTGTGTCATCCGAGGCAGGGACCTTAGCCAGAGAAAGAGTAGAGCGCGTAGCGCCAGTGTCAACTAGAAAAATAGTCTTTTGTCCATTAACATGCAGAGATAAAATAGGATCATCTTCAGGATCCACAGTCAAGAGGGGAAACATGGAGTGGCTAGAGGTCCCTGAAAATTCCTAGGGCCAGCCTTGGTTTTCGGGGAAACCGGGTGTAAATGCATCACCGGGGGTAGTCAAAAGAGGCTTAATCTGACGATTTGGACAGTCTCTTTTATAATGGCCTGGCTGACCACAATTATAGCAATAGTAAGGAGTGGGGAGCTGTTGTTGTTGAGAAGGGTCTTGGAAAGAGGTAAAACCACCTCGACCCCGGCCGCGTCCTCTTCCTCGGGAGCCTCCTCGGGCACCGCGTGGACCGGTGAAGCCTCCTCGTCCACCAGTGTAGTAATTTAGTTGCGCAGCCAGCAACTTAGCCTGATTCTGTTCTTGCTTTTGCGAGGTCTGCCTTTCAGCATGTTCAGCATGTCGCTTGACCTCTTCAAAGGTAGCAGATTCCCAGCCAATACATGAGATACGGACTTTAGATTGAATGTCTGGACGGAGACCGGAGACGAAGAGAGGCACGGTTGCACGAAGTCGGTCCTCAGCCCGCTCTATGCCCGAATGGGTAGCCATCAAATCTTGAATTCTAAGCCCCCACTCATCCACAGTCTCATCTTTTCGCTGTTTTGCAGCAGAAATCAAAGCCCAGTCAGTGCCCTTTTTATATTTGTCATCTAAATTCGCTTTCAGTAGACGCCACTGAGTTTGAAAATCTGCATCTCCATTCTGACCATCTCCTTGATGGAAGGTCTCACGCCAAGTCCACGGCTGTCCATTATTATCAGTGCCATGATTAACAGAAGCCCAAGTTGGACCCAATTTACGACGAAGGACCTGTGTCCATTCAGCAGCGTTTGGTTTATACATGCTGTCCAACTGGTCTAATTGTTCAATAAATTTCAGTCCCCCCTCCTTTTTAGGGTCAACTAAGGAGCTGACCACCTCTTTTAGCTCACTTAAGTCCCAAATATGGGAAATGGAAATTGTCAAGGGATTCTGGTCACTAGTAGGTTGATTGGGATTATGCCGGGGATTAGGGATCTGCATTAATGGGAAAGAAGTAGACGAAGGGAAATCAGGGTCAGGGGCAGTGGGGGAAAGTGGAACAGAGGATTTAAACACATGGGGTGGGTCATCGTATAAGGGATTGAAAGATGTCTGTGTCTTGGCCTGTCTTCGGGTGGTAACTCCCTTGTGTCCGATAAGGGGCTCGGGTTTTATTTCTAGTGGTTCTCCCTCTACCTCCTCTTCCCCTTCTGAACCTCCCAGAGAATCATAGGGTGGAGGTTCGGGAGCCTGAGTCCCAGAACCATATAATATAGGGTATAGACGTTTCTTTTTCTTTTTAGAATGGGTGTCAGGTGGTTGGGCTGTTTGTAACACTAAAAGCAATTCTTCTTTCTCTTTTTTGGCCTTAACTTCATTGGCTCTCAGAACCTCATTCTGTCTAGTGATCGCCTCTAAATTTCGATCTTTTATAACCAATTCCCATCTATCAAACATATCCATGCGATACGGACCTCCCTTGCAACAACCTTGGGTATTTCTACACAATATTTTCCTTATTTCCTGAATCTCACTCGTATCACCGGTGCCTTCTAATGGCCAACGCCCACCGCTCTGTTTATTCCACTTCTTACATGCCTTTTTAAAATCTAAGCCTGTCTTTTTCTCAATTAGTTTCCTAGGTGACCCATTTTTCCGCGACGTCTGTTGATCTTCCGAAAACAGTCCTTCCAGTATAAAGTTAGACCCATCAGACCCCTGCTTAACTTTTTTACTACTAGCGGAACCCATTTTCTTTTATTGTCCTAGTTTCTTCCCCTGAAACTATATCTTTTATTTCCTAGTTTCTTTTCCTGAAACTATATCTTTTATTTCCTAGTTTCTTTTCCTGAAACTATATTCAGTGTACACTGTTCTTTTCCTACTCGATTTCCTTTTCTCTTGAATTTCCTAACTGTTAACAGTCGTTGTCCGTTACTGACCTTTGACGGGCAATGGGCTCTTTTCCTTAGGTGTGCCACGCACCTTGTAACTGTCCCAATGCCTATCCCACTAATATCCCAGCACGGACTCCTACATCCTTTCCCAACAGTTAATTCATAAATCTCGAGTAGATAGTTACTATTCCGGGCCGCTAGTTTTTTTTTTTTCAATTATTTATCACTCTTATTATACCCACTACCAAGGAAACCCCCGACGGTACTTACCCTAGTCTAGGTATTTCGTCTGGTGCACAACGCAGAGTACTCCACTCGGAGTCAGGAGGAGACCGGTGACTTCTCACTCAGAAGCCGTCCTAGGACAGGACAGTCCTAACTTTTATCGGAGCTGTTTACTCTGCTGCCGGTGTACACAGTAGCGGCAGTCTGCTTCAAAGAAGACAGATCCATAAGGCGGGTACCGATCAAGGAGTCAGCCGATCGTCTCCTGCCCCACGTTGGGCGCCAAAAAACTGTCGACGATTTTTCTCTCTCTTCTTTAATTTCCGGACAGAGTAGGAGTCTCACACCAGATAAATTAATCAGTAATGTACACTTTATTGCACCTAGACTAGAGAAGCCCTCTTACAGGAAATTCTTTGCTCTTTTATAGCTTACAGAGTTGAGCAAAATGACATTATTATACCAAAAATAAAGGCGGCGGTACATATTTCTTAGAAAAAAGACTGGTTACTGAGCAGATTCTGAGACTAACAGGAACTATAATAAAAGACTGGTTGCTGGGCAGATTCCTTTGAACTGCTCACCCAGCACCCCCATACTTCCTTATAGAAGGTTATACACAGAAATGTCACATACACTTTTTGTAGCTGCTACATGTCACATAGACAAGCTGTATTTTTCCATTTCACAGGGTCTTTTAATTTATGGTACATGCTTCCTCAGTTTGTTTGCCCAGTTGATTTCATACAAGGGATGCTATTGGCGGATGGCTTAGAAGCTACCCAATCAGAGCATGTATTACATATTAACTAAAACTCCTCAAAAGCACACGTATTGATTTTTTGATTGTTTGCTTTAATCTCGCTCTCTTTCTCTGACGTTCTCTGTGCCTGACGGAGGGGGTGTGAGCAGAGGGGCTATTTGCACAGAGGCTGTTTGCTTAGAAGATACTGACGCTCCTCTGAAAAATGCCGCTTTATTGCGGTGCTTCGTCAAACTTAAAAGCACACGTATTGATTTTTTGATTGTTTGCTTTTCTTTGCGAGCGCTCGCTCTCTCTCTCTGAAACTCTCTGCTCCTGATGCAGACACTCCTTTGAAGAGAAGATATGTTTGCATTCTTTTAATTGTGAGAAAGAACTGTCATCTCTGTCTTGTCATGGAGCACAGTTTAAACTTTTGACTAAAGGGTGTTATTTCATGTCTAGAGGGCTCTAATAATGTTAACAGTGTGGGAGAGTTTATAAGGGCTTAAATATATTTAAAAATAACTATACAAAGATATGGTTTCTACTTCGCGGATTTTCATCTATCGCGGGGGGTTCTGGAACGCAACCCCCGCGATCAAGGAGGGATTACTGTAATGTGAAAAATGTGAACAGGTCTGAATACCTTCTGAGGAGAGGTTGGGAGCATGCGCTGATAGCGCATTGCCACACAACAAACCTCCTGGATTGGGACCCGAGTGCAGTGGGTGACACCTCAGCACCACACTGGAACAGCGTGAGGTTTTTTTTGGTGGTTGGAGGGCCAATCCTACCACCAACCCTCAAATTTTCCCTGTAAGTTGGAGGACCCGCTTGCAGATTAATCATACCCAGGACGAAACAACTGCAGGTTAAGGGCCTTGCTCAAGGGCCTACCAAAGTAGAGTCACTTCTGGCATTTATGGGATCTGAACTGGCAATGTTCCAATTGCTGGTGCAGATCCCTAGCCTCAGAGCCACCACTCCTCCACATACCTTCTGAATCCACTTTAAATTAGAGAAATTACAAATAGTGTGTAAAGACTGATTAATAACTACAACAGGAACAGATTACATGGAACATGGAGTCTGTAAATAGCTAAAGACTGTCATTCTCAAAAAACAAGGTAAACGTTCAAAAGCAGAATCACAAGAACTGAGCACTTGAGTGTCCAAAAAAAAAAACAGGTCTGAGCAGATGTTAGGATACTCGACTCTCTTCAATACCATTTTAATGGATATTGTTTAGTTAGCTAATACTTAAGTTATCTCAGTACCTCAGTTTTCAAGTTTTCTACTACAATGACATAAATACATAGTTTGCTCCACATTCCTGCAACTCTTGGATCAAGTCGAGTCAAGTTGGGGAGCATGCACTGGTACAGTTCGTTGCCACACCCACTACAAGACGATGAAACAACTTGGGATCCCGGTTTGCAACCCTCCAGCCAGACACACGGTCCAGTTCCACCCTCCTGAAATGATCTATCTGTTACGTGGGCGACCCCTTGGTCTTGTCCAGCCTCTTGGGTCCCCAACAATGAGGATCTTACGAGCCGGATCACCCTCAGGGAAATGCGCCACATGGTTGTAGTGTCGTAACTGACGCTTCCTCACAATGTAGGTAATGTGCCTCATTCGGGACTCCATGAGCAACCGCTCATTCGACACAAAGTCAAACCAACGGTACTCAAGGATTTTTCGGAGATACACAGTACCAAAGGAGTCCAGTCTTCGTCTCAGGTCACTGTATAGCGTCCATGGCTCGCAACCATGTAGCAAGACAGGAAGCACCAGGACTCTAAAGACTTGGACTTTTGTCCTTTTTCATAGATATCGGGAGCGCCACACACCCCTTTCCAGTGACCTCATGACCCCCCATGCTCTCCCAATCCACTGACTTCATAGGAAGAGTCACCAAAGACATGAATGTCACTGTCAAGGTAGGTAAACCTCTCAACAAGGTCAACACTCTCTCCGCAAACAAACACACTGCTGATGGCTGTGTCCAAGAGGTCATTAAAGGCCTGGATCTTGGTTGTTATCCAGGACACTCGCAAGCCCAGACACTCAGACTCCTCACTCAGTCTCTCGAGTGCCATGATCAGAGCCTCCATTGACTCTGCGAAGATCACATCATTGTCAGCAAAGTCAAGATCCGTGAATCTTTCTTGACCAACAGATGTCCCACAGCCGCTGGACCCCACGACCTTGCCCAACACCCAGTCCATACAAGCATTGAACAGAGTAGGAGCAAGAACACACCCATGACGAACCCCAAAATCGACTGGGAAAAACGCAGAGGTCCTGCTTCCACTCTGCACAGCACTCACAGTACCAGTGTACAGGCCAGCCATGATATCCAGCGACCTCGAGGGGGTCCCGCGAACCCTCAGGATGTCCCACTGGGCAGCTTGATCAACTGAGTCGAACTCTTTGCGAAAATCGACAAAGGCTGCAAAGAAACTCTGCCGATATTCGTGTTTGCGCTCCATGATAGTAGACTTCTTAGGCGTAAAACAAGACTGTTCCGGTTGCTGGTAGGTGAGCAAGTGATGAGGAATCCTATTGAGGATGAGCCTAGCAAGGACCTTACCCGGCACCGAGAGCAATGTTATCCCCCTGTAGTTGCTGCAATCCAGGCGATCACCCTTCCCTTTCCAGATAGGGACAACAAGTCCCGTTTTTTAGTCAGTTGGGATGATGCCAGTTTCCCAAATGGAAGCAAAGACTGCTTGCAATGCCAGGAGGACAGCCTTACCACCAGCCTGGAGAAGTTCAACCCGGATACCACAGATCCCTGTAGCCTTTCCCCCCCCCCTCAGCTGGTTCATCACCTGTGCAATCTCAGTGAGATTCGGTGGTTCACAGCTAATTGGAGGATCAGCCACAAGAACCGTGGACCCAGAGATATCCAATGTTCCAGCCAGAAGATCAGCTTTGAACAACTGCTCAAAGTAGCCAGCCCAATGGGTCACAACTGCAGTGTCATCTGTAAGGACCGTTCCATCAGCCGCCCTGACTGCGACTCTCCGAGGAACAGATTCAGATGTGCGTAATGCTTTGATTCCTCTGTAAGCAGGATGTGGATCGCTAGATGGATGTGTCACTTGCTCACAGATTCCTCTAACAAATGCCTCTTTATTTGCCATCAGAGCCCTCGCAGCCATCCTTCTCAGTTCCAGGTACAGACCAGAGTTGCCATTGAGCCATGCACTGCGACTGCTCTCGATGATATCCAGGGTGCCCTGTGAGATGAAACACCTCCTTCTGGGAACACCGGTAACACCAACACGACCCTCAGCAACCTTCAGGGTCTTGTCACGGAAGGTCTCCCACATCACATTAGGATCGGCAGTCGTATCCAAATCTGAAAGTTCCTCACACAAACTGTGTGCAAACTCATTAGAAACAGCCTGGTCCTGGAGTCTGGCCAAGTCCAGGCTCATTTTTCTAGTAGGTGGTAACCTACTGGACCTAAGCCGGATCCTAAGAGTACCAACAACAAGTCTGTGGTCAGAATTCACAAACTGGGCACTTATGTAGACCCTGCAGTTTTGCAAGAGCCTCCAGCGTCTGCCCACAAGGATGTGATCAATCTCCTTCACTGCACCACCAGTATTGGAGTACCAAGTCCAATGATGCGGTCAGGGCACCGGAACCAGGATCCAGCGATTCACAGCCCCTGACCTTTTGCAAAGTCAAGGAACATGGAGCCACTTTCACCACGGTCACCAGACCCATGGGGACCGATACAATCCTCATAGCCAGCCCTGTCAGTGTCAGTGGTTGCATTGAAGTCACCCATGACCAGAGGCGTGTCACCCTGTGGGCACCCATCAACCACGGAGCGAAACTGCGAATAAAATGTCTCCCTTGCCGAGACATCACTGACTGCGGTTGGAGCATACACTGAGACAACAGTCAAGGCACCCAGGGAATGTCGTAACCTGAGTCCCATAATGCGCTTGTTGAAAGGAGTGACATCGGACACCATCAGAAGAAGCCAATCCGCTACAGTAACAGGTACTCCCCGAGTATAACAGCCATCAGACCGACCAGACCAATAAAAGGTGTATCCACCTACAGAGATCTGGCCAGTCCCCGGTCTGAATACCTCAGAGAATGCCGCCACTGAAATGCGGAGTTTCCATAGCTCCTCCGACAGCAGAGGAAGATGATCATCTTGCCGAAGAGACAGGACGTTCTATGCTCCCACCCATATGGGCCTCCTCAAATTGGGACCTGAATGCTGCCGTGCAGAAGGCGATGCCTCAGCACCACACCAGTTACGATCCCCAACAGACCCGACCCTATTGGCTCTCCAACAGTTTCGACTCTTCCAGGGATGGGGCTCCCGAGAGCTTTCCCCCATCCCCTTCATGATGCGAGCGCAACAGAGCTATTCCTGTGGAGAGCAAAAAGGAGTCCTTTCTGTAGTCTTGGAGCTTTGTGAAGTTTTTTTTACGGTGTCTAGAGTGCCAATCCTGCCTCCAACCCCCATGATTTCCCTGTAAATTGGAGGACCACTTGTAGGGCCAGATACAATTTAACGTCATACCCAGGACAACTCATGGGTAAAGAAGTGATTCTTGGATTCCTTAAATGTTCTTTCACTTCATTTTCTCTGATATCCTCAGGTCTGTTATTCACCACATAAAATAATTTTTAAGGATTAGGGATATCAGTACCTGTCAGACATGTCTATTAGTCAAATAGGTTCTTTGCATACATTTATGTATTACATCAAAAAGAATAAATAAAAATAAACAAGTATTACTGGATGTTTTTGGGCTACTTTTACAGCATTGCTATTTCTGAGTTTCATGTACTTTGTGGATATAACATTTTTTTTAATTGCATTTTATGAATTTTTTGTTGTTAGTTTATCAGTCAAGTTAAAATTTAGGACTCACTTCGTACTTTGTTTTATTTGCTCAGTCATTTAATATTAACATCGTTATGGTGAATAGGCAAACATTAACTCTTTAGCTAAATTTTTTAGTGAGAGTGCCCACTTTGAATAGCATTTTAAGAATTTAATGTGACTAATGTAAATGGCTTTATTGTCATTTCATGACCTCAAGTCAATTCTAAACTGGATTACCATCTGTGTTCTGAGTGGAATTTTGTCCCATATTTGTACAGATTTCTTCTGTGATGTTAATTTTTTTCCTACTATCTAAGTGACTGGATTTAAATTCCTCAAACTGTTATTGTCTGTGTGCTGTTTGTATGGTCTCCTTGTGTATGCATAGATTTTATTCTCTATACTTTTCATGTTGAGCTAAACCGTAAATGTGGTTTTATTTATTTTATTCTTTTTTGCTGCTATATAAATGTTTTTCTTGCATATGATATGTTGTCTGCACTCTTTGGACATTGGTTTAATAACTAATTATTTATTTATTATTTATTATTATTTATTTACATACTTTCAATTTTGTGTGAATTTGTTTAGTTATGTGCCCTGTCTCCCATTAAAAAAATTTCAGGGGGTGGAGCCACCATGACATATAACCACAGAACTGCCTTTGGCCTAAATTTTCCAGGCAGAGGGTCAGGTATGTTGTGATTAGTGACACAAACATAGCAAAGGGATAAAAGACCTCCAAAATACCCACAAACAAAGCCAGAACTTTCAATAACGTGCCTAAAGGAAGGCCTCAAGCCAGGCAGCCTGACTCCAAACTCATTGAGCAGCTTTTGGTCTGCACAGACTCAGAAACGGTCTTGGCTTTCAAAGTTCAAAAATGCAATTTAAGTAATTCAGAAGCAAAAAACACCAAAAAATATCCTTCAATGGAGAGGAAACTGTAAAATATCTTGTTTGGAAGGACATGGCCAATCTAGAATCTTTATAAATGAAAACTTTATTTTAAACAAAAAGAGGATAAAAATGGAAAATGCTAAAACTTTCCTGAAAGGCAAACTAAAGCAAATCATTCCAAATGCACAATCCAACAGCAAAACAATAGCAAAAACAGAAAAATCAATACAATACAGTAAGAACTTTCTTCCACAAACCTCAATGAATTTCTAAAGGACTCTCTCTCCAGCCAGAAATACAAAGGCTGAAGGTAGTCCCTTAGCAGTAAAAACAAGAAATGTATTCAAACTTACATACACAATACATAAATACTAAATAAAAATTTCAACCAAATTTACATGAAAGATTTGGGAAAGAATTACATAAAATTGACAAAAACAACAATAAAACAGACAACAGAAATAGACCAGGGGGGTATGTTCCATACATTGCTTAAATCATCCGAGATCAGATGCCTCATCTTGGATGAGTTAATGCCAGTGAAACTCATCCGGGATAAGTCGGTTTTTCAAACGCAGCTGTGTAGTAGATTAGTCTAGCTGGATCTAATCATCCGAGATGATTGCGCGCGCCCATGCTGATTGAAAAACCCATATATATTGAATCTAGAAAACATGATAGGCTGTAACAAAATGATGAAAGAACAGGTGCATTTTTTCACACAAGCGGAGCAGGACCTTTTACTCAAAGGATATGAAGAATTTCAAGGTTTAATATGCACAAGGGGTAACACTGCAAAAGCAGCCCAAACCAGAAAAGACGGCTGGCAAAAAGTGGCCGACAAATTAAACACTAAGTAGTATGCATTGTACTTACTGAATGCAGCGTTTCATTTCCTATGTGTCAGATTATTATTTAATATGTCATAATTCCAGATCAAATGTGAGCACAAGGAGAACATGGGAACAGGTTAAAGTGAAGTACAAGAATATACTTAAAACTGGTAAATATCGGTATATAACTATTTAAAGAATTGTTGACCTAAAGAATCATATTTAACATAAAAAACATTAATTTTAAAGCTAATAAGAAGGCAGACAAGCAAAAACCAGGTGGAGGTCTACGCGGTCCAGACCTAACTCTTGCAGAAGAGTTGGCTCTCCAGCAAAATGCCCATCGCCCTGTTTCTGAGGGCATTCCAGGGGGAAGCTCCTCCTCAGAACCAGTGGCAGGATGCACTGGTCACTTCATTTCAGGTAAAGGATGGTCATTGCATATATTTGTCTTCAATGTGTGCCATAGGTATGTTCAATATAGCCCTCTTTTTTTTGTTGGGTCAGTTGCAGGGAATGTCATATCCCTAGAACTTGTGTCTGACCAACAAGATATTGACGAAGGTCAAATATTTTATGACGACACTGTGTCTGATTATTCATCAGGGGGAGAGGTAAATTTTCCAAATAATGTTTGATCAAACTCCACTTTGATCAGTCCCATTTGCCCCAATCACATTTGGAAATCCTGGGTAAAGAGAATGTTAGGCTGATTGTGAGATTTTTTATGGAACTGTGGGTGTTTTTCCCTGTGTATTACCTACCTGCAATGGCATGAAATGCCTCTTTTATTGTCTGCACACGCAGGTGTCCAGGAAACACTATGAAAACCCGAAGGAAATATTTCAGAGCCAAACAGACTTTATGAATTGCCTGGCAAACTGCACTTTTAGATAGATTTTCCGCATCGCCTACAGTATATATAAAAAGTGCCACTTGCAAAAATCCTCAAAGCAATGCATACTGTCTGTGTGGTTGTGAGAGCCCAACTTCGCCTAGTTTGACTTCAAATATAAGGTGCTAATAAATCTTTGAGGTACAATATTCCCCCCAAGCTAAAGCAGTATCTTTCGAAAAGAATTTCCTCTGGGAGCAATAAAGAATCTTGCCAATTGAGCAAAACTCTCTCTATATGAAATTCTCTTCTTATAATTTGTGCACTGATATTAATTGGTCATTCATGAACGGCGAAGCCATGACTAAATGAATTCCATGCACAGACACTGACTAAGTGTGTGAGCTAATCCTTGTTTACATAAAACAAACCTGCTCCGAGCAGGTTTGAGGATTTGGATGTGCTGCTATAACAACACATCCAGCAAGAGTTTTGAAAAATCAACAGATCCAGGATCATGCCAAATCGTCAACAATTACATCCGGCAAAACGAGTAATCCATGTACAAAAAATACCCCCCAGGAAACAAACTATGGCTGTAACATAACAAGATCTTCTTTATAAGCGCTAAGATTTATTTGTGGAGTTTTGCTTTTTCTGAGCACCTTTGGATTTTTCTCATTGTGCTGAGGCAGCAGCATTAGGTACAGTATCACGTCACCATGTTATTTGATAATATGGCTTGTCAGTTGGGTATGCAAGCAAGAATTTCACTGAATTCTGCACACGTGACAATATTACTACTACTTTTTCAACTACTATAATTTTCAGTATTTTTGTATGTTCATATTATTATTGAACCTAACAAAACAATAAAGGAAGAATTACAACTAATTTTAAATTTACAAGATAAAAAAGAATCTCCTCTCACCCAATGGCCTCTCCCCTCCTCTATCTAAGTCTTGTGAGGACATGTCAATAAAATGAAAAGGCGTGTACCAGGATAACCGCGGAAGAAGGCAACAGCCCAACTGGCAGGCCAGAAACTAAAATGCTCAGGTTGAAGGACACATGGTTAGGAGATCACAATATCATTCACCACCAGTCACTCACCTCCCATCTGGATATAATATAGAAGGTTACTTGCTGATTTTGGAAATGGAGAACTCATAAATCCACACTGTAGAAAATTCAAGAATTAGCAGAAAGCACTGATGTCTAGGAAGAGAGAAACTGAAGTGAGGGCAGAATATCAATTAAAGAGGACTGAGGAACTAGGGTGTTGTACCGTGTTAGCCATTATGAATGTAGTGAGAAGGTTTTAGACTTTGAGCATCAAACCTTTTTTAATTGCTTTAAAAGGTCTAATGACGAGATTTTAAAAATGATTACTTTATATCAAAATGTATTCACTGTCATATTAGATCGAGCATTCTGTAAAAATATGTGTCTGGTCAGTATTTGTGTGTTTCACATCTTTTGCCGTAATTGGTGTGAGCAACAGTTCAGCATGACCAAAGTGAAATGAACTTTCTCTGTGTTTCTTCTAGTTCCAAATTGGACACCCCAGTGTCAAACTGAAATGTGCTGAGAGATGCATGCAAGCATGCAGAGAGATGGCAGACAAATAAACTTAGTTTGAAGTGTGACTCTAAAGCAAAGTAATTGATTTATCTGCTTTACACTGTATTGGCCAAGAGTAAGCTATTGTTTATTTATTTATTTATTTTGGTAATCAAATATTTTTTGGGTTAAGACAGAAATAAACATATTTATATACAACTAATTTGAACCCCCTGTCCTGTAAGGAAGAGGTTAAGGGAGATGAAAAATATAAACAAATTCTGAGCAGCTGTGAGAAAGAGGAGAATGGTTCACCACCAGACCAAAATAAACAAAAAAAGTTAACAAAGGAAGGACTGCAAAAAAATGATTCCTGTGGGTTATGGACCACCAGCCAATAGCCACGCAGCAGATATACATTTTTTTATATTAAGGACAGGAGATCCCTTGATCAGTGAAATTGTTAGCTCAAGCATTACATTATAGAAGAAAGCCTTCCAGAAATCAGCACGATGAGAGTTAGGGACTTTCCAATAAGACACACAGTGACGGCATGGAAACAATGGTACTCAAGAAAAAATCCTCTGCTGAATAAAAGCAAAAGAGAGGAAGTTAAAAGAGAACTAAGAGAAGGGGTATGTGGGGAGAGAGAAGAATATCAATAGAGGAGATCAAATAAACTGAGGTAGAAACAAAGAGCCAAAAGGATAAGATAATTCCAAAACGTTGAGAAGCATTTCAGGATTGTTTAAATGACCGGAGTGGCAATAAGGGTCAGTACCCAAACCCATAGCAAGTCATTTATGAGGTGTATGATATAGATGATGAACAAACTGGAGTTGAAGATGTTGATGATTTAGAGATCTGGTTGCCAGATTGAATGCATGGACACAGGCTTGTAAGCTGCCTTAAGTAATAAAACAGGGGTCCTCAACTCTGGTCTTGGAGGGCCCTAGTGGTTGCAGGTTTTCATTCTAACCCTTTTTTTTAATTAGTGACCTGTTTTTGATGCTAAGTAACATCTTTTGAATTAATTTTAATAGACCTGCTCTTAAAGACTCAGACCCCTTAATTGTTTCTTTTTCCTTAATTAGTAGACCTACAATAATGAGAAACAAAATGAGCCAAAAAATGACTAGCAAACTGTGTCCATCATAAGACTGACTAGAACATTTAAAGTCCTGAGTCATCCAAAATATTGACAAGAGTGTTAACACTCAGACATGAAACAGGATGGAACATCACCAACTTGATGGGCCTCATTGTGACAGATTGCAATATGCCATTTTAGGAAAGGATTCTTACAACCCAAAGTCACGTCCAAAGAGCATTAAAGGAAAAAGCACCAGAGTTAGGAAGCAGAGACTTGAATTTTAGGGAGTAGAACAGAAAAAACATAGGGAGAGTGTGGGGGAAGTAGTTTAAATTAAATGGACAGCCAAAATGGTGGATTTACAAAAGAGTCAAATCCAGCTCCAAAATTGACCAAAGAGTGTACTTGTAAATGTTATAGTTGTAATTCTTGTAATGATGCTCCTCTGTCTAACCTGTCATGGATTACAGTGAAATGCTCAATGGAAGGTCTTTTAAAGTTCCAATTTTCACTTTCAACCAATATTTGATAAGAAGGTGCAGATGCTCACAAAATTAATGACGCGTACAACGCATATTTTAATGATTGGTTAAACAAGAATGGAAAGGTATGGGTTGAAGAGAAAAAGAGGAAAGGAATTCCTTAATATTTTAATAGTTGCAGCACTGAGAGGCTACGATGTTCTGCACCAGTTTGGGAATGTCTATACCGAAGAATTTAAACTAATCTCCTGACAAAGGCAACAAGGTGAACTGAGCAAATTAAGGATGTAAAGGAGATCTGAAGGGACATTGCCAAGATAAAGCTGCTTATTGTTTACATATTTTATGAGGAACACCACATCTACTAATGTGATGATCTGATACCATTTTCACAGAGAAATTCCAAGAGGCTGAAGAGGAAAATTATAAAGACGAAGGGACAATGAACAGTCATATTTAATAGCTTTTTGAATTTAAAATATTTGGAAGATGTTATAATTGGTAAATGTAACTGCTGAGAGGGGGGGATAAAGGGCATTTAGCATGCTAAAAATGACATCCCAGACCTTATCAAACTTGAGGTCCACTAAAAGAAGACACAATTTGTTTACTCAAATGTCACTTTAGAGTCTAGTGAGAGAAGGGCAGATGGAGATGTTAATAGTGAAGAAGGCAGTTGACGTTTTCTGCAGCTAGGTGGGCCTCTTGTAAGCAGCTTACCATAACAGGTCATTAACCCTTAACTACTTGCGCTGGTGTATTTTGTGCACCAATCTTAGTTATTTTTGTCCAATGTCCTTTTACTCAAACGTACTGGCAGCATCCGCTATCTATCTTCAGCTTGATTCACTACAAATACAGTGTTGCAATGCTTTGCCTCCAGTGTGCCCCCAGCTGGTTTTATGAGTGTATGCACAATCACAAGTTCCATGTGGTGCATTTGGTACACCGTGCAGGTACTTACGTATGTGTGACAATGATGAGATGTTCTTCTAGCAATGACTTTATCAGCAAAGAACATTCAACAACTGAAGTGAAATGTGATACAAGTGCAAATCCTGCAATGCGTGAAAGTGTGACTGGTGACAAATGAGCACTGGAGAAGTGCATCAGGTTTATTTTCAGATAGCTCTAGATCAGGGGTCCCCAACACATCACTCGCGAGCCACCCCTTTCGAAGTAGCTCGCCAAATGGTTAATGAGTCCTACACAAATTTGAAAACTTGATTAGTCAAATTAGGGGTTGCCGATCTTTCCAAAAAATCATATCACAATCCACAATCTGAATTACAATCTGTCTTTTCAATGTGGCATACACTTAAGAGAATATCTAGACTCAAGCTCATCAAGACCTAAGTAACACTGAATTGAATTAAATTGTTTTCTCATTCGCTAGCTAAGCAGAGTTAAGGAGCACACCCCAAACCACGCGAGTGAGTGAGGAAGGCCCCTCCCTTCGGCCCACAGCTTCTCTGTTGGATTCACACAAATAAATTGGTACCGCAAGCAAACTATGATACATAGCAAAATGAGAGAAGTCGCAAAATCAACCAGAATGTTCAGGCAAATTATAGAAAAAAACCTGATCTAAATCCGTTTAGTAGTTCTCTCATGAAAAGCGGACAGACAGACAGACAGACAGACAGACATTGGATTTTATATATTGTACTGTATATTAGTAAACCTTCAAAATAATGTGCAGTTAAAGTCTCAACAGCATTCTCAGCATTTTTGGAGCTTAGTATAGCCAGATAACTACAAGACTCTTCACCAAGCAGCTCTGAAAATGTCTGCTTTCTTTGGGTCTACATACTTCTGTAAGTCTGCCTTTTCTGACATGAATGTCATGAAATCAAAGTTCAGAACAAAACTGACAGATGAACATTTAAATGACTCCATAAGAGTGACCCTAAGTGGCTCCACTCCACCATACACCTGCCTCTCTTGTTGATTCCATGCAGTGCCAGTCATCTGCCTAACTAAAAAGCAAATTACACATGCAACTGGGCATGTGAATACTGTGGTGAAGTGGAACAGTGACATGTAACAAAATGACAAATGAATAAGTAATACCTGTGTATTTGTAATTGCATTGTTTTGTTTTGACAGCATTCATGTTTTACTTCAATAGTGTTAGATACACTAGAAAATTCATACAGACATACAAAATGCACTTTCAGGTGAACTAAATATTTTTGTGATGTTTTAACTAAAAATGTGAGTTGTGGACACCAACATTTTGTAAATGTTCATGCAAAACAAGCTTATTCAGTTTGTTTGGGTTGAAATAAGCTATGAGAATAAACGTTAGAAAACATGAGTAGCTCTCGGCCATTTTCATTTTGTAAAAGTAGCTCTCAGGGGAAAAAAGGTTGGAGACCTCTGCCCTAGATTGTGTCATACTATTAAGTAATATGGTATTAAAATACATTAAAAACATGTACAATTTAAAATTATTGCAATATTTTATATTACAACCTCACAACGTGCATATAAATAGCCATTTTAACACTGGTGCATAAAGTACACCACGCGAGTACTTATGAGATGAGAAATGGTGTGAGTAGTTAAGGGTTAAAGATATCTTGCAGTAATCTGAACAGTCTGCTTCGTTTCAATAAAAGTCTAATCATATTTATATTAATAGAAATATTCATTTTTGTGGAACAGATGACGGACATGTTCAGTGCAGCATGGCGGGGACTTCACCAGTCCATCTTTAATATCATTTGTAACGGTGGCTCAAATTTCCTCTAACAAACAGTTGGTTAGATAACTGCTTCTAAAAGCAGACAGAATGTTGCTAAAAATGATGTCAAGGTCTTATTATCTTTACTCATAGATTGCAAGGCCTTTTTAAGTTATGTCATTAAAAAGGTGATGGGAAGCCTCCTCCTTTGCAAACCTAGGGAGAATCAGACCTTTCAGACAAGAACAAATATTGGAGAGGGAGTACTTTGAGTTTCTGAAAATGACTCTGAATAGAGTTCAAGGAGCCATTTGTTAATTTCAGTGTGACTGGTGTTTGTTCATCCTGATTTATTTTTCTTGGTTTGAATGAAGCATTGGAGTTACAACTCTGAAGTCTGGATACAATACTTTAATTTACTGGGTTATTCTGTATTTAATGGAACTCAAATTCAGCTCTTTGTAGATGGATAGAATTTAAATTCTGATTAGAGTGCGTTATTAGAGATTCATGCCCATGATTGACCACATGAGGATATGGGCATTCTCTGTAGATCAGAAACATGAATTAAGCACTGCAATCTTTTGTTTTTTAAAACAAATCAATACTCTGGCAAAAGAACCTCTAAAATTACAACCGCCATCTATCAAGGCTAACCATAAAACAATCAGGATCACTCACAGAGTCAGAACTGATGGACATAATTTAATTAAATACGGAAGTTAGTTTTTGGCAAAAGTCAAAGTTCTGAAGTAAGGAGGAATTGAAACACTATCAAGTGGTTTGCAGGGGAACTGTGAATACTACATTATTGATAGACGGCATTTGTGGTTTGAGAATGACTTTATAAGAATGGAATGGAGAAAAGCAATTCTGAAATAAAAATATAGTTATGTCTAGATTAAGAGTGATGGCGAGGGAAAAGAAAGTGTATTTTTGGCAGAGGGTTTTATTAAATATAAGGAGTTAACCAGTTTAAGTCATGATGTATGATGGCAGATGAGAACAGGAAATGTATCCATGAAAGCTTTTGCTTTCACTGTAAGAATAATTTTGAAGTCTTCAAAATTTAAAATGTGACTAGCTAGGAGCAACCGGAATAAGGGTTGGTATATGAGGTTGTAGAGTAAGCAGAAAACATTTTCTTTCTACCTACTTCTATAAGGAAATAAAAGATCTAACTGAGTTAAGCGTTGTAAGTTGCAAATTACTTTACAGGAAAATGACCGCACCAGATTTCCAATGCTTGCAAGAGGACAATAACATCTGCTGTCCAATCAGGACACTTCTTTAACTAACAGTTAAGATTCTTGCGAGAAGGCAAGGTTTTTATTTTGGTAGAGAAAATCAAGGACATTTTAATTTTTAACATTTAAACTGTTGCCTCAAATATTTCAAGAAGAAACTATTAGCCATAAGAGCAAGAGAAGAGAGAAAGAAATTAACAAATAAATTAAGAAGGATAAAATAGGTAAACCAAGACCAGCTCTCTTCCATGTCTAACTTTTTGCTTAATAAACTATTGGTGGTTTCTAGCTTATACAGAATAATAAAAAAAATGTAGGCAAAAGTCTTTTTAATTCTAACTCTTACATCTTAATGCTTAATAAAATATAGTGTCTACTTTTCTCATGTGCTTATAATATATCCCATCATCTAGAAATGGTTGCCTTTTCCCTTTCATCAAGAAAACCATGAATGTGTGTGATACATTAAAGGAAACTAAACCTTGGGAACATTCAAATGGAAAACATTTGAGCCAACAGTAATGTTAGGTTAAGTTATCTAGTCACTGATGTTTTAAGGGGGTGGACATATGCAGAGAACCAACAGTAAGAGTGAGAAAGAGAGGTTAGGAGCATGTACTGATACAGTGCGTTGCTGCACCCACCACATGACAAGCCACCTCAGGATCCCAAATTAGGACCCGAGTGCAGCTACACAACGGGTGACACCTCAGCACTGCACTAGTTGACAAAGTAAGAAAATACCAGTTAGTGCTGCATCACTTCCTGTCATTCACTCCAAACAATGATTCCCATAAACCATTTACTTTTTTACATAGCCAATACAGGGATTTGCTTACGGTTAAACTAAAATAAACAAAATAAAAATTATAGTCCCTAAGTATTTTGCGTGTATTTTTACACTACATCAGTCTGATCCAGCTGTAACTTTTAACTTTTTCTGGTGCAGCCCAGCAGTCAACAGAATGTTTCTAATGAACACGTGCCAGAGGTTTAGCATTGAGAAACATCCCATTTACTGTGTTTATAATACAGCAATTTGGAAATTGAAAGAAAGGACATATTTTCATTATTCTAAAAAACAAAAATAATATTTATTATACTTTGATCATAACACATTAAAATATGTAATAACCAACATACCCAGCATTTCTCATAGTTGAGCTGTTGTTTTTTCTGTTGGTTCATCTTTCCAAAAGGTTTGTTGAGTGTGTGTGCTGCTAGTGTGGTGTGCATTTTTATTACCAGTGGAAACAAAAAGAAACAATAAGTACAGGAGGCAAATCCAGCTGTATGTTTTGTGGGATTCTAATACCCTAATATGACGAGGGAGGACTCCAAAATGTCTTTAAAGAGAACTCAAATCCTACATGCAGAGTGTGCTGATTACTCAGTATGTAAAATACAAAAATCTCTCATATTTTTCATACTGTAACATGGTGCAAAAGACTTTAAGCAAAGCAAACTGCAACTTCTTCCTAAGATTGAGTGTAAGCATTCACTCACCACATGTGCTGTCCATATTATTCATAACTGATATATAACCATGAATTTATTTCATGTTTGTCCCCTTTGTCCCCTTTTTCTTGGGAGCCAAAAACAAGATAAATCACCAGCAAAATAAACATTTTTTATTCATCCAACTATTTTCTAAACCCGATTATCCAGCTGAAAGTCTTGTGGATAAAAAATTGTGTATAGAAAACAGAGGAATGGACCATGGATGAGCTCAGAACTTATTGCAGGACACACTAGCTTACAAAACATTTAGTAATATTGGATAATTAAGGTAAATTCACTCTAAAAGTAATTTGTTAGACTATGAATACAAACAAATGAAAAATGTACAAATACATAACAGAGCGGACACTTGGAGGAATTGAAATGTGGTCCAAGAGCTACACCCTTCTGCTGACTTGTTATCTATATCATTTTTATAATTTATCAAATTAGAACAGGCGCATTCGGGGTTATAGCTGTTTTGAAAGTTGGAACATTTTAAATTTTTGTCTATTTCCTTCATTAAAAACATAGATATCACAAATGTATTTACTAAGTATCTCTGTAACAATGAATCATACACACAAATAACAGTAATAACAGAACAGATTGTAATGAGATTAGATTAGATTAGGTACATTTTATTAATCCCATGGAGCAATTCAGATATATACAGCATCAGAAATATAAAACACAAGGATACAGACTCACAGGACAGACAATACAGACAATCAATCAATAAATCATTTGGTAAGTAAATAAATAATTAAAATAAACTTATCGAGTACATAAACTTAACAAGTATTTCCCCTTGGGATTAATAAAGTCTCTATTTATCTATCTATCTATCTATTGCACTCCTTGTAAATTCATTTCACTAATCACATCTGCCATTCATATTATTAATAATTGTAAAAATATGTAGTCATGAATTAATTTCATATTTTTAATGAAAAATACACTTTTTTTCCGGGGGAACACAATGGGAGCTAAAATTACAGTACATGTATTACTAAATAATAACATAATGCATATTTCGTAACAGCACTTACGTAAAAACCAAACCCCAAACAGGCTTGTAATGGTTGCAATAGCTTTCATTGACATCAGATCAAGTGGTGTAAAATGGAATGGATTGATGTACCATTGTTAATTGTTGGTTATGAAGGGCCTATGGATTATTGTGCCTCATATTTTTAAACATGTAAGAAAGAAGGGCCTGATGGAGAATTAAAATCTATGTTGAAGTCTCAAGTCAAAATTGTTGGCTACAGAGTCATTGACCATGATGGAGGGCATGTCATTGTGACATTTTGCCTAGAAATTATACTGTGAGTGAAATACTGAATCCTTATTATCTGCAGATACAATGCAGTTGTGAGGCTGTTTTTAGAGTTACTTAAATACAAAGTATACTGTATGGTTATTCACTGTACTTGTAATGGTTTACTAAGCCATGCTTAGGAGTCATCTTTCATTTTGTATTAATCTCAGGATAAGTTAACTTTTTCTTTTCTTGTTTGCATTTTTACTTTTACAGTAATAAAGACCATTTAACTTACTGGGCAGAATTAATTTACTCAAGCTGCTAATGTGAAGGCTTGGGCCCACCTGTGTGCACGACTCTTATTGTGCTCCTTGTATTGGTGATCTGTTTTGCCATCAGGAGTGCCTGTTGAGACTAGTAAAAAGAAGAAAATTCATGCAATATACAAGTTGAAATAACCTACTTCATTGCAAATATGAAATAATTAATTAGTAATTAATTTCACACAGACTGTTTCTCTAATTTAAGATAGACAATTTTAAAAATTTGCCATACCTTTTTGGTTGGGGGTCTTTTAGATCTTAAAAATGTTTAAAACATGTTTTACTCAAGGCTTCTTAACAACAGTTGAACTTTCTTACATGTACCAAATTCTAACAATATTGGTCCACTAGGAACCAAAACATTGTATGTAGATAGACAGACATGGCGACAAAGGTAGTTGTTTTTGGTATTTTGAATACACATACAAAGGACTGCAGATACCAGCTTAGACTTTAATCAGAAACTCTCATAAGTAGACCCTTAAAACTTAACAGCTGCTTTGAAGCTAGTCGTATTCTCATTGTAACACTGCATACTGAATGTGTCTCTTCTGAAAAGCTACTTTTAATGTAATATTTTTGCTGCTTCCAACACAGAACCAGCGTGTTAAATAATGCTGACTAAGGCAAGGCATATTTTTTGCTGCATAACCTTTTAGATCATTACATGGCATCAGTCGACATACTTGATCCACATACAATACTTACAGGGTTCATAATGCAGTACTCACATAGTACAGTACATCCTCTGATAGACAAAATAATGAATAAATAATATCCTGTATTTTGGAAAAAATGTAAAAAAGAAATTAAAAGGATTAGCTTAAAAATCAATAAAATAATGGAAATTTTCATTAAAAACACTATACATTTT
>JANRMT010062837.1:60024680-60037402 GCA_026402145.1 Polypterus bichir lapradei
TTTACCTCTGGGAGGTTATCCACTCGCTCACTTGTAAACACCTCCGAAAAATGTAAGTTTAGGGCATCTGCTATTTCATTGTCTGTATCTTTTAATTCCCCTTTACTATTCCTGATGAACTTGACCTCCTCCTTGACTGTTCTTTTACTACTAAAATACTGAAAGAATCTCTTGGGGTCTTCTTTCGCCTTATCTGCTATATTCCTCTCCAACTGTCTTTTAGCCTCCCTGATATCCTTCTTAATGGTTGCTCTCATATTTTCATACGCTCTACGATTCACTTTGCAGTCATTAGTCTTATATGCCTTATACAACAGTTTTTTCCTTTGCAACTTCTTTTTTAAATCTTTATTAATCCATCGTGGAGTTTTTTTTAGTTTCCTATTAATTCCAAATTTAGGTATGTATCTGTCCTGCATTACATGTAAAACATTTTTAAATCTGTTCCACTGCTCCTCGACTGTCTCCACACTTAAAAGCTTATCCCAGTCTATCCTACTTAGACTTTGTCGAATCTTCTCAAAATTAGCCCTACCAAAGTTCAACTTAACAATTTTAGTCTTTGCATCCGTACTATTACAAAATACTGAGAACTGTATTACATTATGGTCACTTGACCCTAGTGGTTCAATCACCTCTACACCCTCAATTCTATCCTGATTATTACAGAATACTAAATCTAGACAGGCTTCACCCCGTGTTGGTACTTTAACATGCTGTGTTAAAAAACAGTCGCTGATTACTTCTAAAAACTCCTGCTCTTGTGCTCCTCCATCTGCAAGGTTATCCCAGTTAATATTTGGATAATTAAAGTCCCCCATGACTATAATATCCCCCTGTAAACTTGCCTTTTTGATATTACTAAAAAGATGTGTGTTGAAATTATTGTCTGAATTGGGTGGTCTATAACACACTCCTAAAATAAGACCTCTTTCCCTAATATTTTCCAGGCGAAGCCACATGTCCTCACTAAGATGGGGCTCATCATCCAACTGAAGAGGACTTACATTTAAACCCTGTTTGGCATAAACAGCAACCCCACCTCCTTTTCTGTTCTGTCTATCCTTCCTAAAAAATGTGTATCCCTCTATGTTACACTCATCTCCATCTTTGTTATTTAGCCAGGTTTCCGTTATTGCTATAATATCATAATTATGCTCTGCTACATACAACTCCAACTCACTTACCTTATTTTTGATACTTCTAGCATTAAGGCAAGCTATTTTTAAAGTGTTAATCCTTCTACATTTACGTGTTTGCTTAGAATTTACATTACTATGCATTTTTTTTTCTACACCATTGTTTGTTCTTCCATATATAGATCTAAATCTGGCCTGTCCTAAACTCCCTGCCCCCCCATTCCCTAGTTTAAACAATCCTCGACTAGCCTACACATACGCCTCCCCAATACATTGGTGCCCCTCCGGTTCAGATGTAACCCGTCACGGCGGAACAGGTCCCATCTGTTCCAAAAGGAGTCCCAATGCCCCATAAACCTATACCCTTCTACCCTGCACCAAGATTTGAGCCACGCGTTAAGCCTTCTAATCTCCTCAATCTTACCTGGACTGGCGCGTGGCACAGGCAGAACTTCGGAGAAGACTACCTTGTCAGTTCTGCTCCTCAGCTTGGTACCTAACTCTTTGAATTTGGATCGCAGAACTGACAGACTACCCTTATGTATGTCATTTGTTCCAACGTGGACAATGACAACTGGATCCACCCCCGCTCTGGCCAAGAGCCTATCCACCCTTCCAGGGAGGTCTCCCACCTGTGCTCCCGGAAGGCAACACACCGTGCGAGACTCTCTCTCTCTGGAGCACACCTGCGCTTCAATCCCCCTAATGATTGAGTCCCCAACTATCACTACCTCTCTCTTTCTGGGAACTGGTTTTGAGGTGGCCCGTTGGGGCTCCTCAACCCTGCCTACCACCTCAGAATTATCAGAGTCACCGTCCAGCTCCGCAAGGACATGATAACGGTTAGACACTTCTAATTCTGGGGTTGATGCCCCCCGGACAGTGTGCACCCTTTACCTTACGCCTTGTGACCGTGACCCACCTATTCCTACCTGTCTGGTCTGGAATCTCCTCCCGCGCCACCTTAGGGGTGCACACTATCTCTCTAAAGGACACCTGGGCCAAGTCCGCCAATTCTCTATTACAACGGAGGTCAGCCAACTCCTCCTCCAGTTCAGCGACCCTGAGCTCGAGGTGATGGATCAGCTGGCATCTCTTGCAGATGTAGCCCTCATAGACAACTGGCTCTTCCAAACCATCATCTAAAAAGTCCAACATCCAACAGGACTTGCATTGCACTGGCCTCATTATTAAAATTTGACTTGGGATTACTAAACTGCCTTAACTTTTTTTTTTTCTTAAAATTAAATTTCTTCTTCTTTCAGCTGCTCCTTAACTTAAATGGTAACACTAAGATCTGCTACAGATATTTTACACCTTATCTCCTTAAGCTCCTGTACTGTTGTCCCTCTCAGCTGCCTGCTATTTGTCTATGAGGTTAACTTACTTTTCTCTGCCTCTTCTCCTGACTTTGTGCTCCTCTTACTGATAAGCTCTCCACTCGCACTGTTTGTATTCCCCTGTATTAATGAACCAATACGCGTCGCCCACTTAACTGTTCTACCTCTGGACCGCTAAGGGCTGTTTAATCTAAAATAAACAAATAAATAAAACTTTACTACCTTATTTGCACCTACTGCTCCTTGTGCCTGATCGGCGTCAACGCTGGCCGTTTACCTGCGCACTGCTGAGCTTCTACCTTTTACTGTTTTGAAGTCAGCCGCGGCCTTTTTTTTTCTTTTCCTTTAAACTAAGGAATCGCTGTTACGACGACGCGGTTATTTATTTACAAATGCCGATATCAGTTACTGCTGAATTCTACTTTCTTTGGGGAAATATTATGGCACAATGACTATCGCTACCACATACTAAAGACATAGATGTAACTGATGTAACATAACATTCTCACACCCAGTTGTGTTATTTTAGGTCATTTGGTAATTCAAAATTCTAGAGGAATGTGGGAATGTTTGTGAGTGTGCCCTCAAATTGACCGGTGCCCTGTCTAGGGGTGGTCCCTGCCCTGCACTTGATACTGCTGGCATAGCAAGTGGCTTCCTATATACCTGAAACTTGGAGTATCTTCCTATAACCTTGAAATGAATAAGTAGATTATAAAAAAAATGGATGGAAAAAATATTTTGATTCATATTAAATTACCTTATATTAAAAGTACTTATCTTTAATTATTGTAAATATATTTTAAGAAAATTTCCTGATTATTAGAAGCTGTCTGCCTTTAATTGGGAATTGACAATGCAGTCAGTACAAACTACTGTAGTGTGTTGTACTGTCTTCAAAACGTGATTGTGTAATATACTTGTACATACATTTTGAACAATAAACTAATAATAGTAATTAGTTCTTGATGGTCAATCTTCCTGGTGTTTATTTTTCAGATATAAAGCTGAAGGAGTAGTGAAGGACATTCCCAAGAGAACAGTAGATTACATTCGCCCTGGACCTTACCGCTTAGATTGGGATAGTTTGATGACCACTATGGATATAGTTGAAAAATTTGATCAGGTAAGGTTTAGGTAATATCTCAGGATTATTATTTATATCAATTAGCATGAAAACAGTAGTAAAGAACACGTCAGTTAACACAAATGAGTGTTTTCTATTAAATACAATAGAGTTTATCATGGCTGTGGAGAGTGACAATATGTTGCATATTTATATTGCTAATTCATATAGGGATTTCATTGTTCTCTACGCACACAGTATGACAATGCTACTATTACTGCTGTGATTTTACATTGGGTCCTTGTTGTTAATAAACTTCCCATTAGGGCAATAGAGACATCTTTACAATGTGAAACTTGTTTAGAGACTGAAACGTTATGGTTTCATGCCCAGATCCTTAGGCCCTAGTCTACACCGTATGTTTCCCCATTTTATTCATGCTGATGGCTTGTATGTATTGTGGAACTGCTGGCTTTTTGTCAAACCTGGAGGTCTTTATTCTACTTTAAAACAAAATGCTTATTTTTCCTACCTTATTATTGTAGTCATTCTCATTAAAACTGAATAAATTACTCTTCTGTACTAAACATAATAATATATTTTTGGATTAACTGTTTCTTCAGAAAATAAGCGTCAACCAGTTAGAGCCAGACATAACAATCCAAAAAAATATAGTTTTGTTTATAATTTCATGTTCCTGGACTCTAAGATAGCCGAGCAGCTTTTTTCCATTCATTAGTGTAACACAATTAGTCTGATCCTGGCAGGCAACATGTACAGATATATAGTTAATTTTATTAAATTAGAATATTTCACAAATATCAACATACTTTTCTAACTTCAACTTGTGATACCTCAGGTTAATTGCACTCTCACATACTAAACAAAAATGCTGCTTTTTGAGAAGGCTAATAAAGTGTGCAAGCCACCCATCCATCTTCTGTTTTTTAATGCTAAGGGCTAGCTTTGGGAGTTGTGGCCTGGCTCTGCCCCTATTCCTCTGGCCAGATGGCGTTAAACCTGGAGAAAAGCTGACTATTCTGTGACTACAGCTCTAGTATAGTGTATTTTATTGGATGCCATGACTCCCAAATGCAAAATCTTAACATACTGAACAAATTAACTTGTAGGGACACTTTAGATTGTTCTCTTTTTTTTGTTCATTTACAGCAGGGGGCTGTTTTTATAGTGTGCTCCAGAGTTGTTTATAGGCAGTCACTGGACTTCTCAGTTGGACTCAATTATGTAGTTTTCAGTTGTTATGCTGAACATTGGGCATAACTGTTTCAAGCTCTTACACAAGATATACAGTACACTTGGGAGTAAATGACCAAACAATTTCAGTTGGAAACATTTTATATATTGATTAATTCTATTCTCTGCTTGTGTGTTTTAAGATCCTGTATTAAAATCAGTGTTTGGATGTGTCTCTTTTATTTGTTGCATGGCATAGCATAATGATTTAGCACATCTGTGAAAATTAAATTAGACTCTTTAATCTTGGGGCAGCATGGCGGCACAGTGGTTATGCTACCTCAAGTATCCAGCATTTTGCCTTTGCATTCCAGGCTTATCCTCAGAGTGCTGGTTCAATATTCTCTCTGTCTTTGTGTGTGTTTCTTTTTTAAGTATTATAGTTTTCCTGTCACAGCCCAAACGCATGTGTGTTATGATAACTGGTAATTGTAAATTGGTCCTGAGTCAGTGACTGTGAGTGTGTGTATGGGTGGGCTGTGTGATGGACTAGTTTCCCCCATCCAGGGCTGCTTCCTGCTTTACATCTGATGCTGTGTGCTAGTTGCCTACTAATATCACACATTGCCTTAAATAATTTGGTGTAATGAAAAAAAATAATTGGGCCACCTGTATTACATTATAAGAGAGACTTACTTTATTTTTATTACTTCACATCCTGCCACCAGCTGCAACACTTAATTGCCATCACACTTATTAGCCTGTGCTTCTTGTTCTTTACCTTAAAATTACTTTTTTTATTGTTTGTAAACTGATAAGGACTCAGATTCATTTTATAGATTTTCTGTAAGTTGCTTTGAATAATGTCCTACTAAATAAACTTGTAAGCAGGTAATGCCTAAAGACCATTACGTGCATTATTTACTGTACAATATTTGGTTTTTAATTCAAAAAACACATAAAAAGGAGAAGTACAATATATGTCACTCTAGTAGCAAGAGAAAGCATATGTGGAAAAAAAGAAAAATTAATGAATTAATGACTGCATATAATATGTCTGCCCAATCATGATTTTGCTAGGGGTTTCTTATGTGCACTATGGGTACAAAGAGGCAGTGCAAAGCAGTACTAGTAATAATAGTCACATTGTCACATAAGTTGTGCCCGATTCTGCTTTCTCTTTGATCACATCACTTTGTCTGTGCCAAGAATTTTTGCGAAGAGTTTTTTCTGAAATTCCAGTTTTGTTGGAAAGCTACAGTTTTCCCATACGTCTTTTAAAGGATACCCCAACCTGCTACAAGACCCACTCCATCAAACCCTCTAAAAACAGTAAAGTACTACTTAAGAACATTACGGTAGGAGGAGTGCCTTCTGGTAGCTGGGCAGTCTTTTGGCCTGGAACCCCTGCGGATTTTGTTTTTTTTTTTTTTTTCTGTCCACCATAGCTAATTGTACTTATCATCAGACCTTTATTTAGAGACTTTAAAAAAAAAACACATCTGTATTTAAGGACTCTCTTTCTCTTAATTATATATCTGTCTTATGTAAGTGTGCATTATTTTTTTTTTTTTTTTTGGTATAATTTTTATGGATTGATATTCTTATCTACTTTTAATTTGTTTTTCTTTTGCGTGTATTACTTTTTTGACTTCTTGCAAGCCACTTTGAACTACTTGTTTGTATAAAATGTCATATACAATTACTGTAAATGTTGTTGTTAAAGAAACACTGCAAGAGTCATAAGCACTGCATGCTTTACAGATGCACCAATCACAAAAAAGGAAATATTACAAAACATATGGTACAAATATACATGTAGCACTCAGAATTTAAAATCTACATTAGAATATATGCTTATTTTATTATACATATCATTTTTTTACTACTTTGCCAGCTGAAGAGGTGCCATTGCATTTATCTGTGCAGTGCAGCTGAACTTGGCCCCATTGACACTCTATGCTGAATAAAAAAGGCAATCGGACATCGACTGCTGGTTTAGTTTTTTTCTTCCTGGCCATAGAAATAATCACTGCAAGCACATATTTTTGTAATTCAGATATGAACATAATAATTTAACTGTCCTAAAAGGTATCATTAGGGAGACTGGAATCTGTTCTTGAGCAACGTGTGCTAGGAAATGGTATTCAGTCCTCCTCATGTTCCCAGTGATTAATTCACAATTCAGTGGCCAGTGCAGGGGCCTCGTGTACTGTATAACACCTTGCATAGAATTCACACTAAAACATGGAGTACGGACAAAACTAGAAATGTGCATACACACAAAACAATTAAGATGCATAAAAATGTGCGTAAGCAAAGTTTTACACACTTTCCCTTTATAAATCCCAATGAACGTGAATTTTAACACACATGCAAGAGCCTACAGCCCCACGCTGACTCCTCCCAGAACTCGCCTATTTGAATATGTAAATCAATATAAATTGCCCCTTCCATTCAGTATTTTGTTAAAAGACAATGGCAGAAGCATGTGCAAAGAAGAAGAATTTCAGTGAATGCGAAATGGAGGTCAGCTCAGTGAAATGGAAGCAAGGAAAAATGTACTATTTGGTGGCTTAAGCAGTGGTATAAGCAACAAAAGGAAACTAATGGAGTGGCACAGAGAGGCAGAGTCACTCAGAAGTTCAAGTTCTGAAAGTCGGACAGTGTCCAAAATAAAAATGAAGTGGTCAGATATTAAAGTGAGTCACAGCCCAATGTCTGAGTGTCAACACCACTGGAGGAGGTAGCGGGATTGCAGGGAGTTGCTACAATTACTGGTGAGACACTTATAACCAGCATTTTAACACCACCTGAGCCTGATATCAATTTTTTTACTAAGAGGATGGAGGGTCAGGAGTGGAGGTCATTATAACATCACTCTCGTTGAGAACCTATGTCGTCAGTACCTGCTGTCATCTAAGTAATCGTGTTATATGGTTGCGTCATACAGATAACTTACAATTTTTACCCAAGGAGTAATATTAAATGTTTTATCTTACTGAAAAACCAGCCATCACGTACAACACCGTTTTCAAGTTTGTTCCCAATACAACTATTTCTCAGAATAAATGAATCATGTGTTAAGCCAGGCCATCTCGCCACAACATTAGTGAGATGCATTTTCGCATTACAGATAATTTGTATGTTAATAGCAGAAATCTGTTCTATTTACATAAGCAAATTCATTCTCTGCTGGCGCTTTTATGGCAATGTGCGTGAAGTTGACCGCTCTGATTACATTTGGTAAACCGGACGTTGCTGCGAATTATGCTTTGATTATTGTCTGTTCAATCACAATGTAAGGAAATCTTATGTATCTGTATGACAAGCTGATGATAATAATATCCCATAAAACTGGCATAGCACAGCTCAGTGATGACTGAGAAATACCTGATCGGTCAGCCAGTTCATGTTGAAAAGCTTCTGTGGCTAAAATCCTGAGGGGGGACAGAACTTGCAAAGGAGCAGGTATAGCACAGTTCGTCAAAGTCTGCCTTAGTAAAGCCGCCACCAGTTCAGCACACAGCTCTAAGAGGATAGCTGTTGGGAATCTAAATCGACTTAAAAGCCCGTCATCATCATGGGACAAGAAATCAGTATGATCTCTAAATATGCACTCTCTTTTTACGATGTCTTCTAACAACACTACAGCAGCCATGGTAGTTGGAATAGTTTGGCCATTCCATGCAACATTATATTGTTACAGATTGATTACAATCAAGTGCCTTAAATTTGTAAACAATACGTAATTCATTTCAGTGTATTTGTTAAAGCCCACATTGTGGATGTGAATCTAAAAAATAAAGGGAAACCACACAGACCAAGTACTACTGCTTTGAGGCTGGGTACCACTTGTTTACAAAACTGAGCAAAAACGTGTGTACGCATGATCTGAGGCTGCCGTGAAAATGTGCTTAGCATTCTTCCAAGTTTAGTATTTATATATCTCAATATGAGTGTGGAAGCCGGCATACGCAACATTTTTGTGCTTACAAACCATTTATACTGTACGTGAGGCCCCAGGTCTGCAGTTTTTTTTATTAAACAAAGTACTTGACTAACACACCACAGTAGCAGAGGGAAAATATTAAAGGTCCACCACAGTTCTATAGGTCTTCCAATTTTTCTTTATATTGTTTAAAACTGAACAGTCAAGGAGCTCTTTGATGCTGAGTATAGTCGAAATGGAGTAATGGCCATAGCAAACTAAAATCTCATATGAACTTAAGCTGAAATGGCCCAAAGTAGAGCAAAGTTTAAATACATTTTATGGTCTCTATTTTCACTACATTAGCATCCAGTCTTGTTTATATGTGCAAATACCCAATACAAGCAAATATGAAATAACAATAATTTAAAAAGATAAACCATTGATATCTTTTTCTTTTGTTCATCTTTTATGTTAATGCTTAAAAACAGTAAAATTATGTAAATTTACTTTCAAATATATAACTTTTTTTGTATACAAGACTATACATACAGTATATATAAAACTCTTAAGTTAAAACAACAGTTTAATGTGCCATTGAAACAATTAAACATTTATATAATTTAATCACATAAATATGCCTATTAAATTTGAAAAGTTACTTAAATCTATTTGCCCATCCATTTTCTAAATTTCACTTATTCTTAGACATGGTTGTAAAGGGACGAGTCAGAAATCAAACCTGGACTGGGCACCAGTCCATTGCACTGCACACTCAAGCGGCCACATTTCTTCTCCTTAGGCCAAGGGTCCTCAAAGTCGCTCCTGGGGACCCCTGTGGCTGCAGGTTTTTGTTCTAACCAGCTTCTGTTTTTAATTGGAATCCTGAGCTAATTAAGTGAACTGTTATTTCCCAGATTCTGTGTTTTGGAAACAATATAAAAATTAGAAAACTAAAAAAATACTAAAATGTACAAGCAGTTATATGGGAGTAATGTATTGTTTTCTTTTTAACAATATTTTCATCTTGATTTTCATTCTATTTTTCCGGGTGTTCTCATTGTTTAATTAATTTATTATTTTCTAATTAGTGGGTCTGACACTAAAGTAGTTGCAGCCTTTGATGATTCAGTGTCGTTTGCCTGGCTGTCTGCTCTGCTGGTTTTCATTATTAAGATACAATGAAGGGAGCAAAGTGCACAGAGAAAGGGCAAAATATAATGACATCAACAAAAGTGATTTAAGTCTATAGCAAAAATGGAAATTTTTCTAAATGTCTTATAAATGTAAAAATCATGCTGCTGTGCTTTCTTAATGTAGAATAAGAGAGGAGGGAAAAAAGCACCAGCTAATTAATTGAGATCAGTGTTATCAGTTGTTGTCACCGATTATGAATCTGGTTGAAGGAAAAACCTGAAGGCCCCCAGGACTGACTTTGAGAACCCCTGCCTTAGGCCAGTTTAACATTGCAAGTGAGCTTAATCTGTACTCAGTGTGCAAAGTCTCACAGAGGAGAACCCACAGAGACAAGAAGACAATATGCAAACTTAACACCGTGCTTAGGCCAGGATTTGGACTCAAAGCCTCTGTGGCAGCAGTGCTAACAAGACACCATCAGGCCACACTTGCAGTAAATTATAAAGACATCAGTTTTTTAAATCAGTTTTTCGGTACTTGTGTACTAAACGGACGGCAGTTCCTACCCATTCTAGTGTTGGGTTCCGTGGGGGAGGCGCCCCAGTTGCTTAATTTTTGGAGTTTAAATTATTAGACTGGCCTACCCAAACCACAAACACTAACCTTAAAGTTAGTGGGGGTGGAGCATAGTTGCCTATAGGTCCCTAATGTTAATGTCCCCTTTGGGTGCCTAATGTTAAAAAACGAAAATCTGATTTGCGTCACGATAATAGAAAAGGGTACTAATTGTCCGTGCCGTCTGTTTAGTACACAAGTACCAGTTTTTCTGTTAAGTGCTAAATGAAAAAATAAACAGAGAAATATTGTAATTTATTACTTGTTTTGATGTAACAAAATGGTATGTTATGAATATAAACAAAAATAAATGCTTTATGTGATATTAATGTGTGCTAGCAAATGCATGATTGTAATATCATTTGCTAACAAAAAAAAATAACCGAATGATCAATTCAGTTTGTTAAGAATATTTTCTTGCTAGACAGTTGGATCTGTGTTAATTTATAATAAGAATACGTGCCTAACTGCCATCAGACAGTGGCATGAAAAAGTATGTAAACCGTTTGTAAAAGAAACATTTATGTGTAAGAATATGGCTGAGCTGAAATCGTTACTGTATGTAAGGAGGAATGGCCCAGAACTCCTCCTGAGCAGTGACTTGCAACTACTGGAAGTGCATGTTAGAGGTTACAGCTACCAAGGGAGGTTCAACCACTTATTAATTCCAAGGGTTCACTTACTTTTTTTCCCACAGCACACTGATAATATTTGACAAATGTGTTCAATAAAGGCATGAAAGACTATAATTGTATGTGTGTTACTAGATTAAGCATTCTGTTTATGTCAGCTTGACTTATGATGAAGAGGAGATCACATTTTATGACCCATTAATGCGTAAAACCAGGTAGTTCCAAACAGGTTCACTTACTTGTTCTTCCCACTGCACTGCACACTGCCTATCTGCTTCTTATTCTAGTTCATGATCATAAAAACAGGTGCCTGTCCTGACAGTATAGGTTACAGAATAGGCTCCATCCCTAGCCTGGACACCAGTCCATCACAGAACACGCTATTGCGATGGAGCCAGTGTGGAGTTGCTAATTGACCTATCGTCTACGTAAGTCTTTGTGGGAAATGCTGGCGTGTCCAGAGGAAAACAGGTGGCGGCACTAACCACTGCACTCCTACATTAAGTTGTATTTCCTAATTGAAAACATAAAAGTAAAAGAGATTGAGTATGTATGTCCCATTTATTACTTTTCACTTTTCTTTACTTTTAACAGCAAGGGTGTTGTATAATGCGCTATATGACAGCAGGGCAGCTGTGGAACATCATTGCACCCAGAGAGTTTGTTGACTTTTCCTACACCACAGACTATGAGAATGGTCTTTTATCTTGTGGTAAGTATGGAAGTTGAATCTTTTTTTTTAATTAATGAATAAATAGATGGCGGTTCATTTAATGTTTTAAATTGGTCTGAACATTACAGGAGTACCTAACTAAATAATACAGGCTGGAAACAACTAACTGGAGCAAAACAGACGATTTAAAGCAATCTTTTTGTTTGGCTTTACAGGTGTTAGTGTTGAACATGGAGAGTCTGGCAGGAATTGTGTACGCGGCTTCAATCATCCCTGCGGATGGTTCTGCAGGCCATTGGAGGACAACGTGAACCACAGCCTTTTGACAGGCTTTATTCAGACTGATCTCCGAGGCATGTTACCTCAGTCTGTGGTGGACTCTGCCATGGCCAGCTCTTTAGTGGGCTTTTATACAGACTTGAGAAAGGCCTTGCAGATGTAGCATGTACTTTTCTGGAGGTTACTCCATGTATCGTTCTACATTTCCAGCTCAGGGTAGTATATTCAATGTAGGTAATCCGTTTTTTTCATAAGCATGAGCATCTCCTTTGTTTGAACCCTGAAACGCCTATGCGTTTATTCTGTTTAATTTACATTCAGAGTTGAAATTATTTAAAATGATACTCTTTGGGCAGTAGTTAACGCTCCTGCTTCACGGCCCTAGTGACCCAAGTTGATTTCTAACCTTGTCACTGTCTATAGGGAGTTCACACCTTCTCCACTTGTTTGTATGGGATTTCTGTGGATGCCCTTCTCAGAATTATGAATATTGGGTTAAGTAATAACTCTGGTTTGACCTGGTGAGTGTGTGTGTGTGATTGATTGGCATCCCATTTGGTGTAGTTTTCTGCTTTGTTCCTAAATCTTTAATGTTAAATATGCTATGTGGTTTTTGTCCCCTGAGGTTAAATTAGATTGATCTAATTTTAGATCCTAGTGAGGACTAGATGATATTTAGATATATCTTGATATGAACTTGGTGATATTTAGATATA
>JANRMT010062837.1:60037412-60066091 GCA_026402145.1 Polypterus bichir lapradei
CTTGATATGAACTTGGTGATATTTAGATATATCTTGATATGAACTTGATGATATTTAGGTATATCTTGATATGGACTAGATGATATTTAGATATATCTTAGTATGAACTATGTGATATTTAGATATATCTTGATATGGACTAGGTAATATTTTGATATATCTAGATAGAGGTTCTGCTCACGTGTTCACATGACTGCAGTTCTGGGTCATGGAATTGATTCCCAGGCTTGATCCTTGTACTGCAGTGGCTTTTCTTTATTTACTCCATTTTCCTGAAGGCGTGCTTGTTAAATTGAGCAGTAGCCTAACTTATTCTGCCATTAGTGTGTGTTTGGCCTGGTTTGCCATCCCAGATTTATTTCTGAATTGTATTAGAAGTTGTCAGGAATGCCCTCAGCCTCCTATTGATAGAAAAAGTGGGTTTAGAAAATGCTTAAAACTAGCGACTGTGGATAATTCAGATGGGTGAATCGTCCTGTCAAGGCTGTTCTGGTCATGACTTCCACAATAACAGAAGTAGGTATTGAATTTCATGATTTGTACTTCAGTATTTTAGAAGTAGATCAGTATTTCATGCGTTTAAATAGCTTACCTGTTAGCACTTTTGTGGCTAGAAATGGATGAAATTATCTCTGGCCACTTCTGACTTAATAAATAGAGCTTTAACAGAAAGCTTTTTATTACACAATGCAGAAAATGAAATGCTCTTGACAGAAATAATGAAACATCAAGGTAATTGAAATGATGCAGTTACTGCATCAAGTGACATTTTTTGCACATTGTTAGGTGAGAAACAGTAGTCTGTTTCTCATGACTCAAAAAAAAAAATGGGAAATGAGTCAATAAACCAAAGCAAGCAGCTCTGTATAAGTGTAATTTCTGAGGAGAAAATGAGTTCAGCCATAACCATGAAGCAGATGTGAAGCATCTCCATGGGCCTTTGTGTTGGGGTGGAACTGCTGCAATAGAAAACGTGTGCTCAGTGACTGTGGAAAGTTGTGAAATATGATACAGATCAGGGGGTCTGCCAAGTCAGTCCTGGGGGGCAGTAGTGGTCGCAGGTTTTTATTCCAGTATGATTGCTTGATTGGAAACCAATATTTGCCAATAACAGATCTTATTTGATTTTGCTAGAATTATTGTGAAGAGAACAGGCCATCTAGCCCAGCAAGCGCCATCCTGTTCATCCAGATTGTCACGCCAAGTCGTACTCTCCTGCACACTACTTTGTCATTTATTCCACGTACTCTATCTACAACTTTTTATGTGAAGAACAGCTTTCTAACATATTGACAAAATCTGCCCTTAGCAAGTTTCCAATCTTGTCCCCACATTCTTATAATTTAATTTTAAATGTACTAGGGGGGCCTTGCTCTCAACTCACTTCGCTCGCTAACCGCCATGGCTGCGCTACACACTAGCCTCGTGTATGGGGATGCGGATGTACAATTTAAACAGATTTTTATTTTCATGGGAATTGTTACACGTGTATAATAGAACTATTTTACATTACAGCGAGTAATTAACCATATTAAAAAATAGTAAAACGTAATAATTTGAAAGTAAATTGTTTCATATTGCGTTAGAGTTATTAGTTGCGTAATACGATTTTTGTACTGTTTGGCTTTGAAATTAACACGCAAATACTTTTTAAACTTGCACTTTTACTGTAACACTTCAGTAAAAACAATTTTTTGAATTAAATTTTCATCAATATCATATTGAATTTTGATTCTGTGTTTGAAATTTCATTGTGACAATGCAACATATAACTACCCGTGATTGAATTTCATTTCTTTCTCTCTTTTAAATATAACGACTTTTTCGAATGTTTGGCTCTGAGATTTGTTACTTATCTTTGCTATTCTAATGGGAAACTGTTAACGTTTTAATTTGAATGGCATATCAAGATCTCCTTTGTTGTCTAATGTTATCCCCTGAAGATGTACTACATTACCTTTCTTGGCTACATCCTTCTTTCTACAGTAATTCGTGCGGTGGAAGTCCAGACAGTGTTAACGGTTGTAGTTATTCTTCAGGATATTGTTAGTTGATGTTGTCATCTTCCGCACGATCAGCACGGTTTCAGCATAGTCTATTGATACACATTTAACCAATTTGCCGTGTAACCGATTGTCATTTGTGGCGTTAGTTCGTTTGACTTTAACGTTCCTCTGTGCTAGGATTGCCCGTGTACTCATTTTTTCTGTTAATAATCCTTCATGATGAAATTCTTCAATAAGGCTTGGACATGATACGTCTTCTTTAATTGGGAACATACAGTGAGGAAAACGTTAAAATATATAAGAGCTGAGAGAGCAGGAAAAATGTTGCTTGAACAATACTGTAAGTGCTTGAAAGGCCATAAAAACCTGCAGCCACTGCCGCCCTCGGGACGCCTGACACGGATTAAATAAAGCACTCCATTTTATTTTCCAGAGGGACGTATCTGCAATGTGACTTTTTCAAGTATTAATAAATGTCTGAGTGAAAATCTCCAAGTAACGAAAGTGGAAAGCAAAGGGAAAGCTGCAGTGCATTGTGTGGTGCTAGGAGAGGAAATGTCTCGACTGTCGTGACCAGTGTGCTGTGTGTATGCGCAATGTTTTCAACTTACTGTGACACAACACGACCATCATTAAGATCACGTCAGAGTCAGTGCTGTGTTTGAAATATCAGAGCAGTGAAACACTCCAGCCTCGTATTTAAAGCTCTTTTTTGTCACTTAATGTAAAAATGGCATTCCTTTTGCAGAGGCTATTTGATTCTGAATGAACTGGCGTTAAAATCAGGCTTTGAAATCACTTAATCACTGGTTTTATAACATCGATAAACCTGTAAATGAAATTTGCAAAGGCTAGAAGTGTTCCATAATGAAACAGAACACCAAGTTTTATCATTAAAATATAAGTTTAAATAATCTGCTGTTTCTAAGTGTGAAAGTAGGACCTGTAATGGAGTAATGTCCCATCAATGGGACCAGCTTACCTTGATGAAGGGGTGTCTGAGAAGTTTGATTTAAATAAAACAATTCAAATACGCGGTATTCATTGTTCAATAGAAATGATTTCTGTTGCTTTTTCTAAAGCAGCAAATGCACTGAATTTAAATACCAATGCATTCTTAAAACTGTTTATTTATTTATTTATTTATGTTGCTATATATACACAAATATCACTCGGGTATTTCACAAGGAGCTACTCCTCAAATGCCTGTGCAGAATGAAACGCACCTCAAGAAACGCCGAATGGAGGTTTGAGTTTTGAGTTGTGCTTTGCAGCGGCCACAGCAGAATCGCGGTTTGAGTTTTGTATTCTGTTGACATGAAAGCAGGAAAATGCAGTTTACCGTGAAAAGAAAATATACTTGGGGCCATAAAAGAAGAGGAGGATGAATGTGAAATGTGGTTTCTGCCGTGCAGAATATAATGTTTTATGCAATTATGTTTTATTTTGTTATCCTGGTTCCCATTGTACAGTTACGGTAATTATAGCATATAGAGTTCTGTAATTATTTTAAACTTTTTATCTTTTGTAAAATAAAATCTAAATTATGAGGACAATAAAGTTATAGTAAATGAAAACTTGCCTTTTCATTTTTATTTTCCCTGACCTCCTGTTCAGTTAACACCAACACATTAATTGAAGTTGATGAAAGACAGCAGCCATTAGTTGTGCATTTTTCATTCAATCAAAAGGACTGAAATCACTTTGCCTTTAAATTGCTGTATTTTAATAATTTAATTTCATATCTCTGATAATTTGTTGGGGCCAGCTTAGGGCTGGAGCATTTAGATCTGCTGCATCACATCAGCTGAGTCCTGGTTTATAATTTTGTTCTTAGTATAATAGTGCTAGGAGAGAATTACGAGACAAAACTGAGCGCCATTATGAACCATGCCACACATCCCCTCTCTGGCACCCCAACGCTGAGAGCCTGCAGAAGTGGGCCAAGAAACACAAAGGGGGCTCCTTTACACCAACAGTAATAGGCCTTTATAATGGCTCGCTGGGACTGGGACAGTTTTCTCTCTTTAATTGTCTTGCTTTTTAGTCATTCTGGTGTGTGTTCAGAACATAATGTGTGTGTTTGAGTGAGTGTGTATGTATTTATTTATTTTTCTATTTATGTGTTTTTTAATTTAAAGGGCTTCTGTAAAAAGCCAAGTTCCCCCTTGGGGACAAATAAAGTTCTATCTGTCTGTTACATAGTGCCTTTCATATCTATTGTGATACGTAAAGAATTCCACAAAGTCTAATAAAGAGTTAGGGAATGACTCCGTATAATGTCCAGACAAAAAGATTTGCAATATAGTAAAGTTTGATCAAAAAAGAAGCATTTGACAGCGCAGCATTGCATACAGTGGGTTTATGTAGACACAATGGTGGCAGGAAATGAGAGGTACAGGAAATGACATCACAGCAGAGGGATGGAAGCAATGTTATCATGGTGGGATGGAAGTGATGTCATTCCTGAGACACAGCCGGGATTGTGGAATGGAGGCCATTTTGAGTAACCGGATGTGTGGATGGTAAGTTATTTGGCTTCTTTATTCCTGTTGATACAGAGAGAGAGGCGTTAGTACGTTCAATCAACCCCTTTTCCCTTATAGTATCATATCACTCACCTTAGTTTGTTGGCTGCCTCCTAAGCACTTGTGTGTGACACTATCTATAATGTATTGCCTTTCATATCTATTATATAGTGTTTCTCATATCTGTCTATTTTATAGTGCCTTTCATATCTTAACACATCGTGTTTCTCATATCTGTCTATCTTATATAGGTACCCACAGACTTTCGTAGATCCAGCCCACCTTAAATCCGTTCACACCTCTCAGCTAGCGTCTTTTGTCCTGTAAATGTGCTGATTAAGACAAGCAGCAAGCAGCCTCCTATTCCGTCCCCTGACTGACTTAGAACGTACACGAACTTCTCCCAACTCATGCCTTGTTTGGTTATCTGGGAGTGAAGTGGAGTTTTAGAGTGGAAATAATAGATTGTTATTTGGAACACAAGCATTTCATGTGTGTTCTGTTTCTACAGTAATCTGTGTAAACACATTTTTAAAACAGAAACGTTTTTCATATTTTATTAGTTAATGACAAAATGTAGGCATAAACTGTATAATGTATGAAGCCTGAAGTCCAAAGATCAAATAAACATTCACAACAGCTTCTGTGGTGTAGCGGTAACATTTCCTGACTTGTAATCAAGAGTCCCCGGTTCGATCCCGACTGCCTCCTATATTTGCCATTTTCAGTAGTGAGCTGCTCTTATTAATATTATACAGTATGCACATATACTTGGTTTGCGTCTATAACAGACGGCGTACATTTATAGGACTTGTAAAAGTTACCTTTTGTTTTTTTTTTTTTTTCACTTTTATTCTTTCACTCACGATCACAATACATACTACCGCCCTAGGGATCTGACGCTGTTAGATTTTATTTGAAACTGGGAGTAACTTTAGATGTGAGAGGTGTTTTGAGGCAATGGAACTGGACATTCTCTGATCTGGAGGGATAAAAGCTGACACACAAACGCTGGCGAATCTGCCTTCTTCGTATCTCACCGTCAACTGATTTTTTTTTTAATGAGTTATTTAGTGTTCCTACTCACGCAGAATTAGTATGCACCTTATGGTGTACGAGGTGTGGCAGAAAAGTAATGAGACTGATTTTTTATTTACCAAAGTTTTTATTTTTTTCAAACATCAATGTTATCCCCTTCAAAGTAGTTCCCTTGGGCAGCTACACACCGATGGAGACGTTGTTCCCACTGTTGGTAGCAGCGCTGGAAGTCTTCAACCGGTATGGTCTTCAGCATGTCCGTTACACTCTTTTGGATGTTTTCTAAAGTCCCGAAATGACGTCCTTTGAGGACATTTTTCAGTTTAGGAAAAAGAAAAAAGTCACACGGACTGAGGTCAGGTGAATAAGGGGGCTGGGGAACCACAGGAATGCCTTTTGAGGTCAAAAATTCTGTTATGGAGAGGGCAGTGTGACATGGGGCGTTGTCATGATGGAGCATCCATTTGTCTGCAATGTCTGGTCTCACGCGAATGACCCTTTTTCTGAGCCTTTCAAGGACGTCTTTATAAAAAACTTGGTTGACAGTTTGTCCTGGAGGAACAAATTCTTTGTGGACGATTCCCCTTTTGTCAAAAAAACAAATCAGCATTGATTTGATCTTCGATTTGCTCGAGCTTTCTTTGGTCAAGGAGAGTTTGCAGTGTGCCACTCCTGACTTTGCCTCTTGGTCTCAGGATCGTATTTAAAAATCCATGATTCATCACCTGTGATCACACGACTAAAGAAATCTTGCTCATTAGCGATTCTGTCAAGAAGATCAAGACACTTGTTTTTTCAATTGTCCTTCTGCTCAATTGTGAGGTTTTTCGGCACCATTTTGGCACAGACCTTTCGCACGTGCAAATGTTAAGTCAAAATTTGATGAACGAGGGGTGGGGATCGATCTGTTCTTAATTTTTTCTCTTTGTAAAAACTTGATTGCTTTGTATGGATTGTAATAAAATTAATAAAAAAAAAAAAAAAAAAAAATTTGATGAACGGTAAATCTGTTCAAATTTAATTGTTCACTCAACATTCTTAATGTTAAACGACAGTCTGATCTCACAAGAGTGTTCACACATTCGATGTTTTCATTGGTTTTCGAAGTTGAAGGCCTCCCTGAAAAACTTGAGCTCGGGATAAAGAATGTTCCCCATAGGCCTGTTTTAACTTTTCAAACGTCACACTTGCCGATTCTCCAAGCTTAACACAAAATTTAATGGCACAACGTTGCTTCAAATTCCGCTGTTCCATTTTGCGTGATGCACAACCAAAAACACAACTTCGCTAATAGCAGTCACAAAAAATCACGTAGTTAACGGAAGGAGTTGAAACTCGCACTGAGCTATGGGAGGGTACTGATACACGTGCTCTATCAAGGACAACAGCGCAGCGTTGCCAGATCGCTTGCAGTGTTGCCAGTCTCATTACTTTTCTGCCACACCTCGTATGCATATTGAAGAAATGACAGAATTTCACACCTTTTGTGTGTTTGTTTATGAGTGGCTTCTGTTCACGTCTTCCCTGGAGTTTTCAGTAATTTGTAATGGGGGTCTGAGTGGCTTTTAGATGAGTAAAAGAGAAAAATATACAAAATATACAAGTTGATGTAATCGCTGTCTAGAAAATATTGAAACAGTAAACTTAGGTGTAATTGAAGTCATACAGAAAGTTTCTCTATTTTAAGTTAGATGAGTTTGCAAATTTGCCACTGCTTTCCAATGGGAGATTTTGAAATTTCAAAATGTTGTATAACGTCATCAGTATGAGATATATCAAGAAAAGTGGAATGGTCTTGGCAAATTTCTTTGAAGAATAAGTTTGCCACATTTCAGCAAAATTGGCCCACTGGGGGACAGGTCGTTTCTTGCAGACAAACAGACAGATAGAAATGGCTATTGCAATAGGTGCTTGACATGTTATATGTGTATGTACTGTAACAAAAGGCGCTATATGAGTGCCGACCTGACACAGACAGACACGGGAGGCACACTTATAAAAGAAATTTTCTTCGTCTGTGGGCTACGTCTTCCCCATACCCACAGACACAACACAGTCTAAGCACAAACTCAAATAAACGCCAATCAAATCTCTTATCTCCTCTACTCCTCTCCGGCAACCTTAGTCCCTCTCCTCCCGACTCTGGCTTCCGGAGTAGTGTCTGCTGGTCCCTTATATAGGTCACCCGGAAGTGCTCCTGGTGCTCGTTGACTCACTTCCGGCAGCACTTCAGGGTGTGGCAGAAGAACCACCCACACAGGCTCTAAAAGAAGAAAGTGCAGAATATGCTATATAGCTAAGGAGCAAGAAAACAAAATGAGATGCCATAAACTAATTATCAATTTTTTAGAATGCATGCTGCTCAGATCCACTTGTTGAGAATGTCATAGAGAAAAAGAACATCTGAAGGTGTCCTGATGAGGAAAAGTAAATGGTAACTTTTGCTGTTTTTTGTTGGTAGACATTATTCATAAGTCTGATAATATGATGAGGCAATTCTACTCTTAGGCTTTGATGTCAGTGCAGAGATGTGCTCATAACAATTTTCAATTAACTTTGAATGATTTTTAAATTATATTTATAATATTACTGAACACAATATCCAGTGCTGTCTCCTTTAGTAACATCAAACTTGTTAAGGGTAAATTTCACACAAACATTAGGAGGTTTTTCTTTACACAAAGAACGATAGACACTTGGAATGAGCTACCAAGTAGTGTGGTAGGCAGTAAGTCTTTAGGGACTTTCAAAACTCGGCTTGATGTTTTTTTGGAAGAAATAAGTGGATAGGACTGGGGGGCTTTGTTGGGCTGAACGGCCTGTTCTCGTCTAGAGTGTTCTAAAGTTCTAATGTTCTAATGTAATTAATATTTAGTGAAATAAAAGTCATTTTTCATGTAAGAACAATTTGTACAACAGTAATAATAATTATCTGAACAGTTCAGTAATAATACTGACATTTTATAGAGTGGGTAAAATGCACCACAGTCGTAACACACATCTCGATTGCTGAAAGACAAATGAGAGTCGATCAGCACACTCACCCTTCTGCTCCAAAAGAGGAGCTCCTGTTTTTTTGACTTAGCCTGAATACTTTGATTTTTGCCTCACAATTTGGCTTTGGTGTCAGTGTGTCTGAGTTCTCAGTGTTCAACTTTTTTCGATTCTGACCTCGTCTTTTTCTCCTGGTTACTACTTAAATATTCTTGCTATTTTGCCCAGCATAATGGTTTTATATTTATCATATCCCTATTTTTTTTTTCTGGTTCTGTTGCTACATGATGTGGTACCACGATTGACTGGTGCTAAGGGGCATAGTTCCCAGGAGTCACACTTGCTGACGTCATCCCCACTCCACTTTATGAGCCAGCACTTCATGTCAGGCAACGTCCAAAATTCTGGATATCTCCCAAAATGATATTAGTCAGTGGTTCCCTACAGTTCTTTCTAGTATTTCCACTTGTGGCTAGGCTTATTTTGACTTTTAGTTAACATCTTGGAACTGACAAACAGTTTACTGATTTACTCAGTTTGAACCTAGCTATTTTTAGACTTACATTTATCTTCTGGTTCCTTTACCTGCCTTGTGGTCTGCATTTCTTACATTCTTGTGACAGTATAATCACAGCCTTTTGAAGGTGTTGCCAGATTGGCACCAATTCCACATACAGAACAGGAACTCATTTTCATGATTAAGCCCAGGAACCTTTAGGAAAAAAGTCATGGAAACAAAACAGAAGCCAGAGTTAGGCACATTACCCTAGTTCCTGGTGCCATAAGTATTACTATAAGTAGCATTAGTGTGTTCAGTGACTTACGCTCTGCATGAAATCGGTTCCTGACTTGTTTCTGATGCTAATATAATAGACTCTGGTTACTCTGTGACTCTAAAATTAGGTTAAGTAATTTAATAAATGAATGCCTATTACTTTTTTCCAATGATAATAAACCTTATGGCTGCAATATATGTATAAAGCAGCAAGGAGGATGAAGTCAGAATTGCTGCAGTGCCACAATATGTGATCTTATGGCCTTTACTTATTATATCATGCACAGGCTTAGCACTGCATTTTTATAACTAAAAATTTGCTCTCTTTGGCAATGGAAATGTGATTTGTTTCTACAGGCCAGATGGGGTCACAGACCCTGGGTGGAAAGCTGAATGAACACAGTGCACTGCAGAGCCGTGATTCTGGTGCTGATGAGGCTTTGGGAGTCTAGAATAGTTTCCCTATAGTAATGCATAGGCTAACCATTTACATTTACAGACAGTGTGTTATAATGAATAAGACACTGAATTACAAGGTGAATTTGTTCTTCTTCCTCAGTAAGTGTCCTTGAAAAAGTCTGACTGAATTGAAAATAAATCAAAACAGTTGTGCAATTTATACAGTATATAATTATAAAGTGCCTTAGGTGTCCACTATAGAAAAGTGATATTAAAAAAATAAAGCTGCCTTTTGGTCTTCTTCTTCCCAAGGAAACAGCAGTTTTGTGGAATGAATAAAACATCCAGCATAGAAGGTAAGATTCATTCTAAAAATTTTTCAGCATATTATACAGATTATCAGATTATAAAATAATGTATCCCAGCATCCTTAAATCTGCTTTATCCATTTATGGGTCAGAGGACTGGAGCCTGTCCCAGCAGCACTGGTCACCAGTATGGACAGCATGCTACTCTATGGTAGGCTTTACTCAAACATTCACCAATTCAGAATCGCCAATTAACCTAACACACACTTGCCTTTGGGATTTGAGAGAAAAATGAGCATACCCTGAGATAAACCCTCACATAGAGGGAGAAAATGCAGACTACAAACATACACACACACACACACACTGCAACTAGACAAGGGATTTGAACCCAGGACGCTGCATTTGGGAGGGGGCAGTAGCACTAACTGCTTTACCTCAGCATCAAAATGTTTAAACTAAAAAAGGAAGTGAAAATTGTAAATTCTGTTGCAAAAGTCTGTAGAAACTGAAAAAATAACAGCATGCTGTATATAGAAGAACCTTCAGGACAAACTGAAGTGTGCCTTTACTAAAACTGACTATTAAAAATATTAACCAGGGGCTTTGTGTCTACCAATAAAGGTACAAGAGATCTGCAAAATATAAATATGTGGGAAACTTTAGTGATTAAGCACAATGTTACAGTCTTGCAAGAGGATAAATGTAAAAAGAGATTAAGTGTTAAATGTCTTTGATATCTTGCCAGGATCTGCACCCTGAGAAATTTGGCAAGAGCCAGAATGAGTGTGTTAACTCTTTTTGGGCAAATTACACATCAGTAAATTTGAAGAATCATTTAAATAGAGTGCTTTGACTTTAAACAAAAACAACAAGGTTTAACGCTTTCACAGTGTATACACTAATCATATTTGTTTGGTACAGTTGGTTACTCGTTTGGCGTATCAATTTTAGCTTCAGTGATTAAAGGGCCACTTCCAAATATCGGCCTTTTCTCATTTTCATGCCACTTTTTCGCTCACTTTTGGTAATCCTTTGGACACAGGAACAGTTATAGAGTTTAAATTTGTTTTATTTCCAATCATTCCATCCTCTCAGTCCTGTTTAGTTTCATGGGTGGCCAGAACATATCACAAGAGTACAAGGATGGAGCCAGGATGCCATTGCTTCACAAAGCATTGTGGGACAGCTTATCCATCCACCCACTTTAAAGCCTGCTTATCCAGGTTAGCATTTGAGGGGCCCATCTCAGCACCGCTGGGCTGAGGGCAACAACCAACCCTGGTCAGGATATCAGTCTATCATGGACAGTAACATGTATGTCTTTGGGGTGGGATAATAAAGCAGAGTAATAAAAGATGACCCCAGAAAATGGATCATTGTGCAAACTCCACAAGGCAGTACTGGAAAATAACTACGAGGCAGCAGAAGTGACTACTGCGCCACTGAATACACATCTAACAATTGAAACTTGACTTGACTGTTGGACTTGAAGATCTGCCTCTCCCCATCGTTCATTGGTTAAGAGTTCTGTCTATAATTCAAAAACGTCCTTCCCGTGATTCTTTGGGTTTTCTGTATATACAGTATGTGCACAGATAATTCCAGAAGTTAACTCTTTGACAATATTTTACAAAAAGGGGTTTAAGTAAGCGACTGGATAGCAGACATGTGGATTATGTGACACATGTCAGATTTTTTTTTCTGCTTTTTTTATATTGATTTTTTTTTTTCACATTGTTTGCTCTTGTACTGTACTGGCAACCATTGAGTTCTATTATGTCCTAAACTTCTTTATCTCCATTTTGCATGAAAACATGAGATTACATTTTTATCTCGGCACCACTGCAAAGTACATGGGGTAAGTAATATGTAAAAAAATATAGTTTTGTGTGGAGGATACCTTTAAGAATCTGGGAGGAAACCTGGGTCCATAAAGAATACAAGAGAAACAAAGGCAGAGGCTGCACCAAAGTCTACCTTGGCAGCTGTGGACACAAGTTAGGAAACAAGCCTGGATGGGATGCCAGTCAATCACAGGGCACATTCAAACTCTCATGTAAATGAGACCAAATTAAAGCTGTTGATCTGCTGAAACCTACATGTCCTTATGATTTAAGGAAAATCCACACACAAAGGGAGAAGGTACAAAGTTCACATAAACTGTGATTGGATGCCCTTCTCCTGGAGCTGTAACAGAACAAACTTAACCAATGCCCCATCATGTCACCAACTAATGGTACACTTAAAAAAGAAAAAGGTTTAGATCAGTGGAATTACTAGAATGCCATGCTGGGGTGGGTTTATTGATATTTACAAAGGGAAATGCAATACCAAATAGGCTAAAACTTTATTTAACTGATTTTTCATTGAATGGGCTGATAACTCTTTTGGGTGGACACTATACCTGTAGTCACACACTTGGCTCAGAAGCACAATTAAAATTGTGTTCTAAAACCTTATTTGCCTGATATTTTTTCTTTGTAAAAAAAAAAAAAAAACGTAGTTTACTTTTACCAGAACAAGAGAGGGATGAAAACCTTTACCTGCAGACCGTTGTTCATATTGGCTCATTTCATGCAGAGGTTGGCCGTTTTGTTTCTTTACTGCCATCTTGTGGTAGACATGCATACTTATTTACATCTCTCGCAGTATATTTAGAAACCACTTGTACAGTCAGCTGTCTTGAAGTACTTTCAAGTGAAATTCCTAAAAATATATCAGATTCATTTCTTAAAATACCATATCAAACAAAGAAACACAAAACTACATCAAATCACATTAACATTTATAAAAAAAAAAAGAGTACATAAGCCTATGACTCAATTTAGGATGAAGCTAAAATTAAATGTATGGTCAATTACAAAAATGACTCAACCAGTGAATTACTATTATTAATTTGCCTCATATTTAAATTCCAAGTGAATTGCAAATAACAGTTTTTAATCTTTCCACATTTGTAGCATTGGCAGATTAAGCAACTTCTTTAGGGTTACACAGGGACTCAGTTGTGGGGATTAAAACAACACCCTCGTGGTTTACAGCCCCCCTGCACTACCCCTAAGCTATGCTGTCTCCAAAATGTACATAGGCAGCCCATAGATGCCATATAAGCTTTATTAGAACCACATACCTAACAGCACATTTGCCCTCATAACAGTCTAAATTACAGATGTGGGTGAAAATATTGGCACCCTTGCATTTTATTCAAATAATGCACACTTGTGCCTGAAAAGTATTGAAATTAAAAGAACTTTGGTCATCTGTGGTTTCGAGTGGGGTAAAAAACTAAAATATTTAAGAAAAGAACAACAATTTAGCTTATTCAACAAATACATGCTGAAATGGCATGGCTAAAATGATTGGATCCTTTAAGAAGTCATAAAAATGATTGTATTGTAGTGATATGTTAAGCAGATTGATGTCTTTAATTAGTGTCACTGATATCTTCAACCTTATATTCATGCATTCTTCCTATATGCATGATTTGTGTAACTGTGTGTATCACATTACACTTGGAAAATTGTTGAAAAAGCAGAGAGGAGTTTGACAAGGTAAGAAAGAAGGTGATAGCCAAGGATGGTCAAAGTAAAGGCTACCAGATCATCTCTAAAGAAGTCAATGTTCTTGTGATTGCTGTTGACAATATAATGAAGAACATCCCATTCTATGGCCACAAGAGAAAACTGACCCAATATAGAAGGAAAAAGATACTATTTACATGGTGCAGAAAGAACCAAAGAAAACGTCAAAACATATTCCAGCTGATCTTTAAGCTCAAGTTGCAACAGTTTCAAGTTGGACCATAAAAATGGGCTTCATGGTAGGAAACACAGGAAGACCACATTTCTAAGAGAGAGACACAAAAAGCCCTATTGGAAGTTGCCAAATCAAAGTCTCTTTGAGAGAATGTCATTTGGAGAGACCAAACAAATGTAAATCACATCAACTCAGTGTTCACAGAAAACAAAAAAAGTTTTCAAAGACAAGAGAAGGTAAGTCTTAGTAAAGGCCATAAGTCCTCCAAGAGTATAATGACCAAAAACATACCTCAAACAGCACCCAAGAATGGAGAGGAAAACACTGGACTATTCCAAAGTGGCCTGCTATGGGTCTTGATCTGAATCCCACTGAACACCTGTGGAAAGAGCTGAAAGTCACAGTCGGGAGTAGACGTCCATCAAACCTCTGAGAAATGGGGCAGTTTGCTCAAGAAGGGTGGGGCAAACTACCAGTTGAAAAGCATACAAATCTCATTCAGAGCAATGTTTTAGCAACAAGAACACACATCTTCCACATTTTCAGTAAACAAACGCATAACGGACATATGGATTATACAATACGAGTTACGTGAGAATTTGTTTTCTTTTTGCAATTGACATTTTCACACTGTTTGTTGCTAGACAGCACTGGTCACCTTAACTGCTTATTATATCATAAACTGTTTTTTCTTGTTCTGCTTGAACACATCAACAACAACAACATTTATTTCTTTAGCACATTTTATTACACTAAATGTAGCTCAAAGTGCTTTACATTATAAAGAAAGAGAACAAAGACAAAATAAATAATTAAAATTAGGAAACACTAATTAACATAGAATAAAAGTAAGGTCTGATGGCCAGGGAAGACAGAAAAAAACAAAAAAAACTCCAGACGGCTGGAAAAAAAAATAAAATCTGCAGGGGTTGAGAGGCCACGAGACCGCCCAGCCCCCTCTGGGCATTCTACCTCACATCAATGATCTCAATCAGTCCTCATGGCATTCAGGGTTCACATAGAAGAACTTGATGAACCTCTGGCCTTTAATCCATCAATGTAGGGCCTGCACGGTGCTTTGATTAGGTGGTGGTGACGCAGATCGCCACCACAGAAAACTGGAAAAAGAACAGAAGAGAGAGTAGTGGTTAGTACGGATTTTGGAGCCACCATGAATAGTAATGATAATTAATTGAATATACAGAGCATCAGGATTTAACTAAGATGAAACTATGAAAAAGGCCACGTTAAAGTAATGTGTTTTCAGCAGTGTTTTAAAGTGCTCCACTGTATTAGCCTGCCGAATTCCTATTGGCAGGCTGTTCCAGATTTTAGGTGCATAGCAGCAGAAGACCGAATCACCACTTCTTTTAAGTTTAGCTCTTGGAATTCTAAGTAGATACTCATTTGAAGACCTAAGGTTACGATTTGGAGTGTAAGGTGTAAGACATTCCGAAATATAAGATGGAGCGAGATTATTTAAGGCTTTGTAAACCATAAGCACTATTTTAAAGTCAATTCTGAATGGCACAGGTATTATGAAATCATTTTTTTTTCTGCCACAACTACAAAGTACATTGGGTTAGTAACACATAAAGATAATTTTTAGGAGAAGTATTCCTGGGGCTTAAACCAGAGTTCAGAGGGGCCAAAGACTATTTTAGTAGCATTAGACTCAAGGCATGGAATCATCTCTAGATGAACTACTGTCTATCATAGGGCCCAGTCAAAATAACATGGAGCTAATATAAAATTGCCAATTAGTTTTGGTTGGTTTTCTTATCAAAAATTCAGTATTTAAATCTGAATTTTGTCTAATGTCTAGTTACTTACCCTCTGCCACCAAAAAATAAAATTAACAATCAGGTGGGTATTAAAAGAAAAATCATTTCACCTATTATCTAAAGCCACTTCATACAGCAAATCCCACCAGCACTAGGCTCAAGGCAGGAAACAGCCCTGCAACAGGCATCAGCACAGTATGGTAGATAGTGTTCATTAGAAGCAGCACAATGTAAAATGCTAACTGTTCTTTGCTTTGAGATACTTTAAAGCACTAAACTTAACAGTAGTGGCAAATTGGCTAAGGAAAGTAAAAACACCTCCTACACATTTTTCTTCCTTGTAATTTGCCTGACACAATAAGGAAAGAAAAAATGCTCTAATTAAATAGTTTTTCACCATCTAGCAAGATGAATTTAGACAAATACCCACCACTAAAAGCTGTGCTTAAGTGAATAACAATCCAGGGCATGATAATTAATTTGTAGTATAAATTTTAATGTTCAGAATTCATTGTTATCTGTAAAGTTAAAAGCATTTGGATTAACTGATCACTTAATGCACAGACTAGAATGAACAAAGAGAGAGCTGCCTAAATAAAAACAAAGGACACAACTGAAGTGCGGAGCTCCTCCAATGTGAGAGGAGAATATTGTGCCAGTGGGCAATCCATGTGTGGTCAGAAACTTCAATAGCTTGGATCAGAGATAACAAAATAAAATCGCTAGTGCTGTCAACAAGAAGATTGAATTACAAATCATATAAATATATACTTTAGTTTTGTCTTTAATAATGAACAATACTGTACCTATAGACTATATTACAATATGCTTTGGCCCAGCCCACTCCTGCTTCTGAAATTAGCACTAAATGTAAAAAATTAATAAAAATAAACCAAATTGAAAGTCTTTTTCTTTCGGCTGCTCCCATTAGGAGTTGCCACAGCGGATTATCTTCTTCCATATCTTTCTGTTCTCTGCATCTTGTTCTGTTACACCCATCACCTGCATGTCCTCTCTCACCACATCCATAAACCTTCTCTTAGGCCTTCCTCTTTTCCTCTTCCCTGACAGCTCTATACTTAGCATCCTTCTCTCAATATACCCATCATCTCTTCTCTTCACATGTCCAAACCAATGCAGTCTTGCCTCTCTGACTTTGTCTCCCAACTGTCCAACTTAAGCCGACCCTCTAATGTACTCATTTCTAATCCTATCCATCCTCATCACACCCAGTGCAAATCTTAGCATCTTTAACTCTGCCACCTCCAGCTCTGTCTCCTGCTTTCTGGTCAGTGCCACCGTCTCCAGCCCATATAACATAGCTGGTCTCACTACAGTCCTGTAGACCTTCCCTTTCACTCTTGATGATACCCGTCTGTCACAAATTACTTCTGACACTCTTCTCCACCCATTCCACCCTGCCTGCACTCTCTTTTTCACCTCTCTTCCACAATCCCCAATACTCTGTACTGTTGATCCCAAGTATTTAAACTCATCCACCTTCGCCAACTCTACTCCTTGCATCCTCACCATTCCTCTGACCTCCCTCTCATTTACACACATGTATTCTGTCTTGTTCCTACTGAGCTTCATTCCTCTCCGCTCTAGAGCATATCTCCACCTCTCCTGGGTCTCCTCAACCTGCTCCCTACCCTCGCTACAGATCACAATGTAATCAGCAAACATCATAGTCCACGGGGACTCCTGCTTAATCTCATCTGTTAACCTGTCCATCAACATTGCAAATAAGAAAGGGTTCAGAACCCTAATTGAAAGTCTAAGGAGAAAAAAAGTCCCAACATTTGGTGAAAAATGTATTTCTGTTGCTTTGAAAAAGAAACTTACAATAGTTAATGATTCTGTGCACTAGCAGCACCTGCAGCCCTACTAGCAAGACTGCTAATTTGAGATTTGCGTGTTAATGAAGAAGCATGAAGGGCCGCTTTTTGGTGGTGGCTGCTTGCACCATCCCCATGGTGCCACTGCAATGACCAGGGTTGTCTTGTACATTTCTCTTGGATTAAGTGGCTGTGGCCCATGAATGAATGAACAAGTTCATGAGTTAAAATTGATTTTTACAGACATTATAAAACACGGTAAAACAAAAACATGCAGAAACAACTGAGTAACTACCTTGGTAGGCACGGATTACATATGTACACCAAACTAGGAGAGATCTCATCAGTTCCTTAAGGGCACCACAGCTAATAATGATTGTGTATATGTGATATTAATTACAGGGTACAGTGTGGCTAATTTAATGCACAAAAAGCATGCAGACACTTCATTAGAAATGCTGTATAAAGGTCCGTGAGTTAAGGAACATGTACTGCAATGTCCTAAAACATCATTGAGTGAAGCTATAATAGAGCTGATTTAACAGCTGTAAAAGAACGAGTCTCAACACTCTTAAAAAGGTTTGGAGCAGCCACCTGTATATTGTTCCTAGCTGCAAAAGGATTATATTGATACAGCAATGTTGCTTCTTTGAGTTCCACGCTGAACTGCTTGAGTTAGCCAAGATGGAGACTTTTATATCTTGTAACCCGGAAGTGACGTCAGTCTGGGTGCCGGAACAGGAAGTGACGTCAGGTCAGGCAGGTTTGTCAGGATTTGATCTGCAGAAAAAACAGACAAATGTTTAGAGCACCCCGTCACCCCCTGGCCTGGCGGTTAATCACCTTCACTTGGTCCCTTCAGCTCACTCCTAGTCGCACATGTGTGACACAGCGTATGTCTCATATTGTAAAGTTCATTTCACTGAGCTCGGTCTTAGGTAGCAGTTACTCTATCTGTACAGAACTAAACCTCAGCTATCCATCCATCCATCCATCCCTCCTCTTCTGCTTATCCGAGGTCGGGTTGCGAGGGCTGCAGCTTGAGCAGTGATGCCCAGACTTCTCTCTCCCCGGCCACTTCTTCTAGCTCTTCCGGGGGAATCCCGAGGCATTCCCAGGCCAGCTGGGAGACATAGTCCCTTCCCCGGGGCCTCCTCCCGGTTGGATGTGCCCGGAACACCTCACCAGGGAGGCGTCCAGGAGGCACCCTGATCAGATGCCCGAGCCACCTTATCTGACTCCTCTCGATGCGGAGGAGCAGCGGCTCTGCTCTGAGCCCCTCCTGGATGACTGAGCTTCTCCCCCTATCTTTAAGGGAAAGCCCAGACACCCTGCGGAGGAAACTCATTTGTATTCGCGATCTCGTTCTTTCGGTCACTACCCATAGCTCATGACCATAGGTGAGGGTAGGAACGTAGATCGACTGGTAAATTGAGAGCCTTGTCTTATGGCTCAGCTCCTTTTTCACCACGACAGACCGATGCAGAGCCCGCATCACTACGGACGCTGCACCGGTCCGTCTGTCGATCTTACTCTCCATTCTTCCCTCACTCGTGAACAAGATCCTGAGATACTTGAACTCCCCTACTTGGGGCAGGGTCTCACTCCCAACCCTGAGAGGGCACTCCACCTTTTTCTGGCTAAGGACCATGGTCTCGGATTTGGAGATGCTGATTCCCATCCCAGCCGCTTCACACTCAGCTGTGAACCGATCCAGGACAACATCATCTGCAAAAAAGCAGTGACCCAATCCTGAGTCCACCAAACCGAAACCCCTCAACGACCTGGCTGCGCCTAGAAATTCTGTCCATAAAAATTATTAACAGAATCAGTGACAAAGGGCAGCCCTGGCGGAGTCCAACTCTCACTGGAAACGGGTTCAACTTACTGCCGGCAATGCAGACCAAGCTCTGACACCGATCGTACAGGGACCGAAACAGCCCTTATCAGGGGGTCCGGTACCCCATACTCTCGAAGTACCCCCGACAAGATTCCCCGAAACCTCATAAACCTCAGCTAATACTACTAAACTAAACACAACTATTGGTGTTTCAGTAAAATACAATGCAACTGACCATGAAAAGTCCAATTATTACATTGAATGAAGAATTGTATTGTGTGCCTGACGGCCCAGCCGGGATGCCCCTGCACTCTATATTCAGGGGGAGCAGCCCTGGACAGTGCAATACCTCCCCCTGGACGCTAGTTGGCCGCCCCCCTGGGTTGGAGCAGTGCCTCGGTTTCCTGCAGGGCTCCATGTGAATTGGAGTTGGGTGCAGCCCTGTTGGGTCCCGCAGGCACCGCCAGGGGGTGCTGCAGCTGGGACTCCTGAGCCCGTATGGACAGCGAATTCGCCACACCCGGAAGTGGACTATAAAAGGGCCCAGCAACCAGCACTCAGTGGCCAGAGTCGGGAGGGGCAGGACTACGCTTGGAGGAGAAGTGGTGGTGCAAAGGAGAAGAGTGTTTTGGGTGCTTTATTTGTACTGGGGACTGTGTTGTGCCTGTGGGGATTACGGGGAGGACGTGCCCCACAGGTGAACAAAAATAGCGCCTTTCTTACAATTGTTATTGCATATTGCGGCTGAACAAGAAAGTAGGAGATATTAACATAGGCAGCATAATAAGGGCTCAAAAAGACAATCCCACCATCCTCAGTGCCCAAGTCACACGCTGTAACTTTCCCATTATACTGTATACGCTCAGCTGCTAAAAACACACCATATTTTTTTCACTTTATTTTTGAGTTAACTCTCTTTGATGGTACAATCTGGGATCCTTCAGTAACAGCTCAAGATAGGCAAGGCGACATTATCCCTACAGGAAATATCACGTGAAACATAGACATTTACTGTACTGTGGACATAAAGCACATATTTTGCTTGGTGCCCAATCTGAGTTTCTGCCTTACAGCTGATGCTGCGATTACAGGTTATGACTCTCCTTGGTCCAAAAACTGGTCTTTAGTAAAATGATTCATAATATTATATTCATACTCATTTGTGAAAAGCTGCAAGTGCTTGACCCCAGGGCGCATGTTACTTTGAACAGTATAAGTAAGAGGTCTGTAAAACATTTTTCTTTATTAAGGAATGATAAAAGGCTGATTTCATGCAAAAAGGACAAAAAAAAAATACAAATTTCACCAATAAAGTTATAGAAAAATAATTTAACAAAGCTCTTTCTTTTCTAATATCCAGCTTAATGCAGCATGCTCAAGAGTTGGAAATGGAAAATATTTGAAAGATTGCTGGCAAATCTAAAATAAAACATCCTACATCCTAAATATCCAAATGATATTTAATAAATTCTAATGTAATACTGGCATTTATTTTTCAATGGTACTTTAATTTTAACCAATTCATGTTGGATTTCTTTTTAGCTACACTCTTTGTAAGAAAATGTACTATAGAAATAAATGTTGTTCTTAAGCAGTGCCATTAGCGTATATGTTTGTGTTTATGTACACACAGTGTGATGGATGTCCGGCAAGAGTTGCCGGCCCTCACCCCCAGGCCGCCAGGAGGAGCTCTCCCGACAGCATGGACGTGCCTCATGGACTTTGTAGTTTTTACACACAGCCCTGCTGGATACCTTGGGGACCACAAGGAGTCGCTATAGGAGTCTACGAGCCTCGCTATGTGCCCTATAACCTGGAAGTGCGTCCTGGTCACGTGAACGGGAGGAATGACGTACTTCCAGGTTGAAGAAAAGAGAAGTTTTACCTGACCCGGAAGTGATAGAAAGTCACGTGGACTGAGGGACAAACACTTCTGGGTCAAGGAGTATAAAGGGCTATGGGAAATCCCAGACGGACGAGCTGAGTTGGGAGGCAGGGTGGCTAAGCGTCTGGGAGATTGGAGGATTTGTTATTATTTATTGTTATTGGAGTATTTGGGAGTGGAGGGTGCTTTGTGCACATTATTGTTATAATAAATATCATTATTGGACTTTTACCTGGTGTCTGACGTGGTGTCTGAGGGTGCAAGGGTGCGAGCGAACCCTAATCTGTCACAACAGATTAATTCACAGTCAACAGAATAGCAGGGTGAAGCTAGCAACAGAAATTTGGCCCTGCCACATCCAACAAGCTTGACATTCAAATAACTAAAAGTTTTAGACTTCCTTTACTTGATAGAAAGGTCGAGACCCAAGACAGAATGTGTTTTCCATTTTTAATTCTACTGTATATGGTAACAATAGAATAAAATCTTTAAGCAAAACAAATAATATGCTAAGACTTAGTTTGGTTTTGATAACATGATGTGTTTAGCTGGGGCAATAGGTGGAACAACAGTGGTGCAAAGTGATTATCAGAGGCGACTGTGTGCAGAGGGTACAGACCTCTAAATACCTGGGAGTGCAGCTGGATGATAAATTGGACTGGACTGCCAATACTGATGCTCTGTGCAAGAGAGGACACAGCCGACTATACTTCTTTAGAAGGCTGGCGTCCTTCAACATCTACAATAAGATGCTGCAGATGTTCTATCAGACAGTTGTGGCGAGCGCCCTCTTCTACGTGGTGGTGTGCTGGGGAGGCAGCATAAAGAAGAGGGACGCCTCACGCCTGGACAAACTGGTGAGGAAGGCAGGCTCTATTGTAGGCATGGAGCTGGACAGTTTGACATCTGTGGCAGAGCGAAGGGCGCTGAGCAGGCTCCTGTCAATCATGGAGAATCCACTGAACAGTGTCATCTCCAGGCAGAGGAGCAGCTTCAGTGACAGACTGAGGAGATCGTTGCTCCCCCACACTATGCGACTCTTCAATTCCACCCGGGGGGGGGGGGGTAAACGTTAATATTATACAAAGTTATTGTCTGTTTTTACCTGTATTTTTATCACTCTTTAATTAATATTGTTTTTGATCAGTATGCTGCTGCTGGGGTATGTGAATTTCCCCTTGGGATTAATAAAGTATCTATCTATCTATCTATCTATCAAATCATAATGGAGAACTGAAGAGCAACAGTGTATGATAGCAAGCACTTAGGGGTTTAATTATGTGACAGGTGAATTCACCTTTCATGAACGATTAAATATGAGCAAGGTCTGTACATGCTGAGTGTACATAATGTTGATTCCTGAAATGAAGCATCACACTCATTCAATATTCCAAGGAAAATATCGAACTAATGAATTTAAACTGAAATAAATTTCAGAAGCATTTCATAACTAGTGAGGAAACTCGCATTACATCAGTATGGCCTTGGGCCAAACAATAATTAAAGCAGGGAGCACAGTAATTTTCTAAGACCTTGAAATTTAGGGTTCATGCCACTCCCTGTGGAGCCATGCATACTATTTTTATGATGTTGATGGTGTAATTCATATTGATTACACACCTCTAAAGGCCCACATGCCTTATTTCCACCTCTACTTCTGTGTTCAAATATGCATATAAGTAATGAAATCACACCATTTTGGACAGCCATGTAAAAGAAATCCTGCTGTAATTACTGTCTGTATGCTTGGTTTATTGCACCAGTCATTACTAATATCTAATCAGAAATCCACTGATTAAACACGTGCTCAGCACGCTGTCAGTACAAGGGACATTTTGTGTTTGAGATGTTACTGCAAATTTATAAGTCAGTTAGGTATAGTATTCTCCCCTCCAAAAAATACATAATCTTCAAGGCATGGAAAAGTGCTTGGAATTTGAGATGTTTAGATATTTTATATTGACAATATATTTGCATGCTTCAAACAACTACCTCAAATATAACCTTATATCAACACATTTATTTTACTACAAGTGAGCAGAGACTTCAATAAAAGAAACCTGTGCCCATATTTATTTATCAAGTGAGTGGCAATAGTACACATCAGGCACTGGCATTCTACCCTCTCGTGTTAAAGTAAAAGAAAAAATATAAGAAAAGTTAACAAAGAGAAATGTTTCTACTGTCCCAATTGCAACATTGGGCTCTGCATTGGTAACTGTTTCAAAACATACCACAAAGGATGTGAACTAAATCAGCATCAGTACAGCATTGGACATTAAACATTCTTTTCCAGAGGTATTTATGTTGCCGTTTTGATATTTCCATGTTTCTGTTACACACAGGCGGTACGCTGGTGCAGTGGGTAGCGCTGCTACCTCGAAGTTAGGAGACCTGCGTTCGCTTCCCGGGTCCTCCCTGTGTGGAGTCTGCATGTTCTCCCTGTGTCTGCGTGGGTTTCCTCCCAAAGACATGCAGGTTAGGTGGATTGGCGATTCTAAATTGTCCCGTGGATGTGCCCTGCGGTGGGCTGGCACCCTGCCTGGGGTTTGTTTCCTGCCTTGCACCCTGTGTTGGCTGGGATTGGCTCCAGCAGACCCCTGTGACCCTGTAGTTAGGATATAGCGGGTTGGAGGATGGATGTTACACATAAAAACATTTTTTCTTGTTGAAACAAATTTTACTTTTTTGGGTTAACTATTTAAGCAAGCTGAAATTAACCTTCATGATGGCTCAGTATCTTTGAGTAATTACTTCATAATACATCTTCTGATTAGTAATGTGGGGACATGTTGGACTAGAATTAAATAAAACATAGCACTGTAGGATTGACTAACTTCTAATTAATGTATTGTAATCTATAAAAGCAACAGAAATGATGAAATAGATGCATTAAAAAGCCTGTTTTACCTTGGGCTTTCAGATATTAAAAATGAGAATGGGTGTCCGTCCATTCAGACCCAATTTTACGCCTATGGGAAGGTGCCGGTTAGTGTCACTGGCAAAGACGTATACATTGCGTATGTCAGGCAACTTATGGTATATCCTCATTGCATTTGAAAATCATTTAACATTTAGCTTTTGATAACTTTATATGGCAAAACAGTTTCATTCATGTGTATCAGATTACTGTGATGTTTTTGGTAGACTTTTTTGGAGTCTTTTTGCTGAAGTCTGTGTCTTGAAAATAAACAGACATACTCTAAAATATTTACCAGTAAATGTACTAATTCCAACAGGATGAGTCCCACAGTCACGTAACGCTGCATTCGTGTGTTTCTGGACAGGAATAAGTTGTGTTAGCAAGATAAGTGGTGCTTGCTCAGATGTATACAGTGCAGACAGCAGAGAGGGAGTTCTGTCGTTATGCCTGTTTAATGCTGACGTAGTGTTTAGTGGCACACTATTTAACAAAATTACCAAAAAGGTTTACCAATACCTAATGCTACATTTTAACACTGTTAATGGTGCGTGGACTGTTGGGAGAAAAAACACCGATACATTTAAAAATACATTAACATTTAAAAATACTAACAACTACGTACAGTGCAGCCAGATGCTTTCCAACTTTCCTTTCTTTGAATTATGAACGGAAAGACAACGTCACGAGTGACACTAGCGGTCCCCGCACGTTGATCGTACGAGTTCACAACGACCAATCAAATCAATGCCCTTAGGCCCGCCCATTCGGTAGCGTCACCGTTCATGATGTTAGACCAATACAGCTTTGCAATACAGAGATTATTATGCCTTAAATTCGTCCCACCTCAATATTAGACCAATCCTAAATAGGATCTTCTTGAGGGTCTACGTTTACGGGCAGCTGACGCTTCATTTATACAAATAAGTAGGCGTGTATTCTTCTATGATTGGCTAGTTCGTCAGTCCGTCATATCGGCTGAGCCGTACACGCGGACCGTAGCGGCTTTACCTCGATTTGACAGAAACCTGTTAAATAGTAAAAAAAAAAAAAAAATAGCTGAAGCTTTCAGGAACTCGAGCAGTGGTACCAACAAAGGTAAGACAGCGATACGGCACTGAATACGACCAAAGTCTTCATTAGAATTACTTGTATGTTTCTAGCTGTGCTTGGAATTAAGCTTTTTAAATTAATTCACCACTGGACGCGCTTTTAACATTACTGTAGTATATCAGTTAATTAATTGCGGTTGATGTTTATATACGTAGCTTCATTGGGCCAATATTACCACATTACAGTATACATTGTTGCATTTTGAATCGCATGTAGAGCGGAGGGAATACATTGTGCAACTACTTCGCGCTGAACTCAAAATAAATTAGAAAAGCAAACGCGATTACAGTCCCTCAAGCCTGTAGCATCCCACTGTAACCTTCACTGGCCATTACTTACAGTATATGCATTTCGTTTGGTAAAGTCCAGGTTTACCTTATTGTTAATCCTTTTATAGTATTAGTGGTTGTATTGTTCAGTGAAATTCTTGCTTTATAATTTTTCTTCAGCTAAAAAAAACAAGAGGATGGGAGGCATAACTGACGTCAGCATCTTGAGCACGAACCTCCGCAGTACATTGATCAGCTATTATGGCATTAAGGAGGACGAATGGCAGGTGGCAAAGAAAACAGTAGGTGTTGAGAAGCATGTACTTCAGATTTCTCCTGTCTTTAATATGCTGTATAAGTTGATATCAAAGCTTTTAAGTACAGTATCTGTGATAAGTTTCATGATGTAAGGCGGTACAGTTTGCATAGTAAAGTTTAAGGGTTTGTTATTATGTTGTGTTGTGTAGGGCTCTTCAGAATCGAAGTATTCTGTTTAAAAGAATTGAGTACTTATCTGGAAGAAGGGTGAACTGATGGCACGGTGGTTGACTGTGCAGCCTTGTAGCTCTGGAATGCTGGGTTCAAATCCCGTGCCTAGGAATTGTCTTTGTGAAGTTTGCCTATCAACATTGATTTCCTCCCACATCTTAACATATGTGTTACGTTAAATGGCAATTATAGTTCTAAACTGTGCTGGTTCTAGCCTTATGCTTTGTACCGTCAAAATGGTGTCTTGTTCTCTGTTATCTTGAATTAGTTAAACAGGTTTGAGAATGTTAATACAACAAAGCAAGGTAATTGTTCAACAATCCATAAAAAAGAGATCTTCCTACTCTAGGACTATGCGCATCATATTTGGAACAAAAACATCAAGTACTCCATTTATGTTAATTATAGATATTTCATTTTATTTGTAGTACATTTTGCAAATATTCATTTACTCCTTTCCCAAGCCTGTTAAACCATATTAAGGTTAAAGGTCAGCCAAGCACCAGAGTCAATTCCGGCAGCATCTGTCCTAAGGCTTGAATTTTATATGGAAAGGACGACAGTCCATCAGGCACACTTACTTCACACACGACTTCTGCATTAAGTTAATGTTAATATTTAGCCCTGCGGTGGGCTGGCACTCTGGGTTTGTTTCCTGCCTTGCGCCCTGTGTTGGCTCAGATTGGCTCCAGCAGACCCCCGTGACCCTGTAGTTAGGATATAGCGGGTTGGATAATGGATGGATGATATTTAGCCCCAACTGCTCATCTTTGTGAGGTAGGGGGAACTACTTTACCTACATAGGGAACAAATGTTACATAGAGAGCACCCTAGGCGGAACTGGTGGCAGCAAGATAAACCACTGCATTTTGCAATTTATAAGGTATTAAAAATAAAAAAAACCTTCAATAAATATTGCATAAATGTACAAAACAAGATAAGATTTCATACAGGTATGCTAATCATTTTTTATTTATTAATTATACCAGAAGTAATCATTGCCAAGATACTTTTAAAAATGGAAAATTTATAATAATCATATTGATTTGGATATATTCAAATTTGAACTCATTATTTCCTAACAAATAACTCTGAAGAACATTGTAACTCTCTGTCTTTAACTTTTTACAAGTTAAACGAGTTACTTTGGGCCATTGTAAAATATAAACAGGTAGGTTTATAGAGTCATGAGAACTTATTTAGGAATGTTAATTATACGGTTTTCTAGGTTATACTGTGTACAGTAAGTACATAACATTTTCAGATCCATTTAATACACTTCAGGGGATGCTACGCAGTGGTAAATATGGACCTGTTCCAACTTTTTCGAAATGTGTTGCTGCCATCAAATTCAAAATGACCTTATTCTTTTCCTAAAATGGTACATTTTCTCAGATTAATCATTTGATATGTTTTGTATGTTCTGTTGTGAATAAAATATTGGTTTATGCGATTTGCACATCATTTAATTCTGTTTGTTTTTACATTTTACACAGCTTCCCAACTCTTTTGTTGGGGTTGTGTGTGTGTGAGTGTCTATATATACAGATGCAGAGGCACAACTCCAAGACACACAGAAATTTTTATTTTGTTTTCTCCTTTGGGGGAAATGTCTTCCCTGTCGTCCACAAGCACCAGAGCACAGTTCCTAAGCACAGGACAACACAACACACAATTATTTTCTTCATCTTCTTCCTTTCCTTCCATCTCTTTTCTACTCCATTCCTCTCAGGCAACCTTGTCCTCCTCCTCCCGACTCTGGCCGCTGAGTGGTAGTCGCTGACTCCTTTTATAGTCCACCCGGAGGTGCTTCAGGTGCTTGATCACCAAATTCCGGCTGCACTTCCGGGTGTGATGAATACGCTGCCCACACGGGCTCGGGAGTCTCAGTTACAGCACCCACTGGCGGTGCCTGCAGAACCCAACAAGGCTGCACCCAACTCCAATTCCTATGGAGCCCTGTGGGAACCCGGGGCACCACTCCAACCCAGGGGGGCGGCCATCTAGCGTCCAGGGCTGCTCCCCTTGAATATAGAGTGCAGGGGCGTCCTAGCTGGGCATGGACCCCGGCTGCCTGCCACAATATGTATACAGTATATGTATATTGTGGACTTGACCCGGACACAGACAGGCGGACATGTTGGATTTCACCACCACACGTTTTAATATATACAATATTTACAATAATGGTCACTCAGACCCAGTCCACAATCAGTGCACAAACCCCAACACGGTCCTGGCCACAAATGCCTTCTTCTCTGGCCGCCTCCACACCTCTCTCGTGCCTCGTCCTCTTCCACCCGACTCTAGCCCTGAATGATGGGAGACGGCCCCTTTTAAACATGTCCCGGATGAGCTCCAGGTGTTTCCGACACTCCCCCGTTGGCCATGCCCCAGCGTGGCGGAAGTGCCGGCTGTTTTCTCGGCAGCTCACCCGGTGTCCTCCTCAATCTTCCCCCCCAGCACTTCCGGGTGTGGCAGAAGTGCTGAGGTAACAGGTCCCCAAGGCATTGGGGCGCCTCCTGGCGGTGACCACGGGCCCCTGCAGGGTGGGGCTTCCATGCCTTCAACCAGTGGCCCCCAAAGCAACCAGGAAGGCGGTCCCCACGTGATCCAGGGTGGGCACAGACACACATCCGGTCCCTCATGGCGTCCCGGCCGGGTCGTTGCCCCTGGCATCCCTAACAATATATATATATATATATATATATATATATATATATATATATATATA
>JANRMT010062837.1:60076829-60089718 GCA_026402145.1 Polypterus bichir lapradei
AGAGAGAGAGAGAGAGAGAAAGATATGACAACAACACTCATATCAATGACAAAACAATTACATTAACAATCATGTTCTTTTTCATAACTTCTTTAACACACTACTTCTCCGCTGCGAAGCGCGGGTATTCTGCTAGTTTTATATAAATCAGTTAAATCTATCTTGGTGAAAGAATTTAATTTGTTTATAATGGAGTACCGGGGTTTAAGAGGATCAGTATTGGGGAGATGTACTATATTATTTCTAATATCATTAATTTTTTGATTAAAAAATACAGCCAACAATACAGCCATAGATGGCAGTGCTCCTCTGGGATTGACACAGTACAGACATCCACAGCGATCTACTGGATTTGTAGTCCAGAGGGACAACCCTGTCGAAGTCCTTGGGTGCCACGAGAGGGTGATGCAGGGAGAAGAACTTCCTGTTTCATCTGGGCTTCCGTGTGACCCGGAAATGCTTCTGCCATTCATTACACCCTGAATTTTAATATGTACATTTGTTTCTGTGATGCTCTGTATTGTTATATTAGCTGGTACTACTGGTCTAAACCTAAGAGTAGCAACGTCTTCTAATTAAATTGACCTCAAAAGAGTGTAATTGCAGCCCACGATATTTTTTGATGTCACTCACAACTCTTTCACTTAAAGACATAATTTTCGACACAACGTTCCAAGAAATTTGTCTTGTGGACTCTTAAAATGCATTGCATTTTTCATTCTAACAGATGATATATACATACAGCTAATAAAGGAATTTTTAAGTAGAAGAAAATGACAATAAATAATAAAAAAAATGACAGAAAGCAGTAATGCCACTTAAGTTACTTGACCATTATACAGAGGGAAATAGCTGATAGCATGACTATGGAAGTCTATAGCTCAGAACCTGGGAGGCCCGCATGCCATGTTTATAGCTAGACTTATTTATTTATTTATTTATTCATTCATTTTTATTTATACAAATTAATTCCTTCTTTTAGTTTGCTACATCAATAAAAGTAGATCAACAGGGCTACTGCCAGTGTTAGTGAACTGGGCAGTCTAAATAAAGTACAGTCCAAGATACGAACATAAGTTTTTAAACAAACCAAAGTCAAAACAGGTAAATCTATTATACTTTTGGCAATATTCAAAACACTAACCCTACACTAGTAGGGTTGTGTCTTTTATTCTTTGTATTTTGTTTTTCTGCTTTATTTCTAATGTCTTATTTCAGCTTAATTTTGGTTGTTTTCTTCTGGTGTTCTGTACTAGTTCATTGTACACTATTTCTCCATGTTAGTCAATTACATAATTAAGCTTTGGGTTAAATTGTGTCATTAGGTAGGTCAGCACCTGAGATTTATAAATATATTGCTTTGGATTTGCATTAATTAGCTTTGAGGTCACTGAGTTTTTGCTCTTATCTTAAAAAATGTTTTTCGATATGCCTTTTTGGTGTATGAAGGTCCTTTGACAAACATATTTTTGCATTTCTGTTTGTTTATGGCTTAGTTATTTTTAAATTTCCTTTTTAGATCACTGACATGATTTTTGCTGTAATTTTTATCCCATTTTTATATTTTATTCTTTTTATTTAATTATTATGATATCTGGAATTTTTCCTCTTTTTTCCCTTTTTGACTGTTTTGTTTTGAATGAATAACATCTTGTTTTTTGTATGAATTTTTGTTAATGTAATACAGTTTGTTTAAATTTGGGGCAATTAATTGAAAAGTCAGTTATTTTATTTTTTGCTCACAAAAGTGCATATTAATTTTGTTTTATTCAGCTTGCTTGGTAAATAGGAGAAGAGATTTTGTTTGGAAGTTCTGGAAAGAAGGGAATTTATCATGCGAGTCTGGTAAAAATTGTTTCAAATGCAACAGGTCCATTGATCCGCTTTAGATTTATTAGTAGTAACTGGGGTCTTAAGTCACTTCTTAAAGAATTGCTCCAACCAAAGATGATATTTTTTTATACATTTCTTAACCCATGTAGTTTGTAGTGATGGCTAAGAAAAAAAATTTTATGTCATGTTTTCATGCAGAAGGGATCTAACACAGTTTCTGATAAAGTAGGCATCTGTGGTGATCAACACTGAAGAACCGCAAACAATATTAAAACTGTCACATAATCCACATTTCAATTCATCCAGTTATATGCTCACAGTGTCCCAATCACTAAAATATTGTTAAATAAACCGCTTCTGGGTAATGCTCTTATGAATGAAAATGGAATTTGAATTGTAGACATGCCTCCTCCTTATCTACAACTGAAGTACCTCTGGGTTATTTAGCAGCAGGCTGTGAAACTGCCCAAGTGGTTTGTCCTTCTCAAATACGCAGAAGTTACGGAGCACACAATATTCTTTCTAATAATGTTTTCACTTGCTTTTCTTTGACTTTTAACATTTAGTTGTATATGTTTCTCAGTGATCTTTGTGCTAATAATATGACATGAAGTGCAGTATTAACCAATGAAGAAGCTTTTACTGGACTGGTGAGCAATGAATGAGGCGAGGAGGCGCGTTTTCAGTATGCATATGATATTACCTTTGCTACTGATAAATATTAAATTCTATTTTGCCTTTTGTGCTTTCTTTTTTAAAAGTTTCACATATATTTTACAAAAGAATTAAATGCACTCTGAAAAACTCATGCGTTCATTCTGTTATATAGCTAAATGTTCTTGCTTGGAGAATAATACATGAATAATAAATAATTATACATGTTTTTCCTTTAAAACACATATACTTACACAATAATTCTTACAAGAACATTAAAAAAAATCTAAATGTTTTAAACACTTAAGCCTTTGTACCATATTTTTGAATTATCAACACTTTTCTACTATGTCATGTTTTTGGCTTATTAAGTCCCATTCTTCACTGATGATGACAGGTTTTTGGTTTCATTTTACACCACCTGGAGTAGGAAGACAGCTGTGTAAGAAATGTTTTTAAACCATAAATTATATTGCTGGCATCTGTATTTAGGAAATAAAAAAGTGACAGGACTATGATGTTGTCAAAGGATATTGAACACTGTGTTTCCTGTTGCTCAATGTCAGCTCTTCAGACCATTGTCTTGATACACTGTCAGCTCACAATGTATTCATTGTCTGAAATACACAGATTAGAGTGCGATTCTAGTCCAGTGCTTTTGGAATGTCATTGTGGAATATTTAGTATCTGGAAGAAAAACATTATATCCTTGTATTTGTGAAGAGCCCTAAATAAAAAGGAAGATAATTAAGACTACAAGTTTCTCCAACTTCAATTACTTTTAATGTGTCATACCATGTTTAATGAAACTTCTCTTCTGTTTTTTTGAAGAAAGTGGAAAGTGACTTAATGGATAAATTCTGCTATCTTTACACCAAATGTATTATTGTTTGAAAAGTCAAACTCTAGTTTGAACAAAAGTCTTGTATATTTATATTTACATATATTTCATACTCCTTATAATTGTTAAGACTACAAACACATGCCTAAAATACATTTTATATAATTTAATTGCAAGGTCAGTTCATGATTCTTTGAACTGTCCTCTACAGGTGATTTGGATGTTAATGTAAATTCATTCTCTTTGGAAATCATTGAACTTAGAATGAGTGATGTGCCACAATATTAAAGAGACTTGTTATTTACTTTTAGTGCTAGGGATTTGTTGATTTTGTTGTTCAGGACTGAGTAGGTTCCTTTATATAATATTTAGCACAGGAATTCTTTTTCAAGATTTTTGAGGTTTCTTTTTGTCTTACCATTTCCTCTTGAATGTCAGCCAACTCTCATCTAATCATCGGTTGCTTCATTGTTGTGTCCCTGTCTGTTAGGGCCCATTCCACTTATAAGTTGTAAGTTTATTTGGCATTTTTCAAGCTTTGTAATGGCGTTGTGGTCATGGTTTTTTGTTTTTTTTCAGAGATATTATAACTGACATCATTTCCTGTTACCTTTTTGCAGGTTGTTAGATGTTTTAACATGATTCTTTCCCCAGAATCACTTCTATGACTTTAGTGCTTTTAAACCAATCACAATACTGAAGAGGAGGTGTCATCAGCATTGTGAGCGCAGATGTTGGATTCATCCTATGGTCAGTCTAGAGGACAATTCTGAACTATCTGTGAGGCAGCATCCTGAAAAATTACAGGACTACATGCAGATGTCAGTAATGACCTAAATACAGTGACATACAGTGTCTTTATGATATTTGCGGAAGATTATTCCCATCACTCAAAATAATATGATTGTGTTATTTCATAAAATGGACTGAAACTTCTCAAAAACTGGGACTAGTGTGATTGAAAATAATGGCAAATAACTTTATAAGTAGTTTAGGAGCATTTTGGCCTAAAATTAAAACACTAGATAAAGGTTTATGTGTGAATGCACCCTTTAAGCATGTCACTGATTTAAAAATGGTTACGATATTTCTGTTGAAAATTAATGGTTTAAGCCAATACTATAGTTGAATATTTTAGTTTAGTCCATGTGTATAAGTAGATGCCCTGATCTCATCCTGAATTCCTGGTTTCCAACTGAGCCTTTCCTTCAACATTTAGCTCTGGTTCTTCCCCTGTATAAATCTGAATTGTGTTTGTGTAAGTCTCCTGGTAACAGCCACTGCTTTGATTACTGACAACAAATCTGACTTACAGTTGCAGTAATTACTTAATCTGAACTTCTCTAAAATACCAATCTAACAGACTATTAGAAAAAAAACGGTGTGTTAAATTCAGTTCTTAACAGCATTTTCTTGTTACATAATTTAAATTACAAGATGCAATTAATTTTAGTTCGGCCACAGGTGAAAGGCAGTTAAGTTGTATATCATTGGTAATGTACAATTTTAAATTCATATTCACTGAAGTCACATTATCTATAAAATCTTGATGAAATAAAAGCTGTTTAAATTGAATAGGAGATTGTAATAGTGACATACAGTTGGTTAGACTCTAACATTAAAGTATAAGGCAGCTTGTTGCTTTGATGAAGAAAACTCTCTGCAGTCCTGGCTTCTTGCAAACATATAAACATTTAAGAATACAGTAAGGATCCAAAAAGTATTTTCATCCTAAGACATTATCTCTACATTTCAACATTTCAACTAATAAAAATAACACAAAATCTTAACCAAAAATAGCAAAAACCTGTATAAGGAGAAATGTAAAATGATGCATTAAATTCCAGCAGGCAAAGTACTTTAAGACATTTGAATAGATCCTATAGAGTGTTTTAAACCATAAACAAGGAACCAAAACAAGGAAAGTATTTGTATGTAATTTAGACAGAATCTTCTTTTTAGCATCCCTTCCTCAATTGTTTGACTTTAAATCATATAAATTACATAAAAATGGAATATATACAGGAATGAAAAAGCATCACATCTGTACTACTTGTGCAATTGCTTCATCCTGGGTATGACGTTACTTTGCATCCAGCCCAGCAAGAAGGTTCTCCAACTTGCAGGAAAATTTGGGGGTTGGTGGCAGAATTGGCACTCCAGCCACTGTAAAAAAACCTCACACCGTTCAGCGTGGTGCTGAGGTGTAACCCATTGCACGGCTGCACTCAGATCTCAATCCGGGTGGTTTGCCGTGTGGTTGATGCTGCAACGTGCTGTACTCAGTGCATGCTCCCAACCTATACTACTTGAAAGAATGTCCTCAAGCAAATCTATCTGAATACCAAAAGAAATAAATGATTCTGCTAATAACTACAGTAAGTTCATCTACCCAGGGATTCACACAATATGTCACAGCGACATTTGGGGGAAACTTCTGATAGTGAACTGTGGAGTACAAAGGTCTCTGCACAGACTGTTAAACACCCATCTTCTTAACTTTGAAACAAAACAAACAAAAGAACAGAAAAAAAGGTATTTAATCAATGTTGAAATGTGTTAATGGCCATTAAAATACAATTATATGGTTGACATCAACTGTTCAATATGACAATCACACTAGACTTTAATATAGATAGATAGATAGATAGATAGATAGAAATTTTATTTATCCCCAGTGGGAAATCTGGATTTTTACAGGAGATCTTTATATAATTGAATACAAAATAGATAGCACAGTACATAAATAAATATACACAAACACTTTTGTCTGAACACACCCCATGAACGACTATAAAGCAAAACAAATTAAAAAGAAAGAAAATGTATGACTTGGCTATCACAGTCACAGTGAGGTATTATACAGTACCTATTATACAGTAGTGTTTCTGGACATACTTAATAATTATTAATATGAGTGAGAATGACAGAGAAAATGGTGACCATTCATTTTCAAATCAACAAATTCACTTTTTTTCTATAATTAAAATAAATTGGTATAAAATAAAATGAATACTGTGGATAGTTAACATTGTGCCACCATGTTTGGGATGTGGCAAAGTCAATAAAAGAAGATTCAGTGCTGGTTGTTTGTTCTTTTTTTCTTCATTTGTTGGAGTTGAAAGTTCTGAAAAAGGAAACTACAGGGTTGTCCTCTGGAAAATTATTTTCAGCATATCCAAGTGAGAACAAATTAAAATTATGTTGTTTAGCTAGATCCCAGACAGAATCAAAGCCACTTTAAGGTTTACTAGGTCATTACTGCTGTAAACATCCAGAATAGAGAACACAGAAAGAACATCTCAGCAGTTTGTCTGCTTTCAATGCTGTTACACTATGAAAAACATATTAACCTAAACATTAGTATGATTATAATTTGATCATTAGTTACTTTTAAGCATATAAACTAAAAATACACCATACAACTATTCACATTACATGATCTAAAAGGGGTATAGCTTATTTGAGCATCACTTAACTAACTCAAACATTAAAGAACTGAAGATTTCAATTAAGAGTTTAGTTTTAGTAGGTGGCTTCTTAGGCAATTGTTGCTAATAAAATATTTTAAATGTTATTTGGAAACCATCAAATTCTTCATATGCAAGCAGTAATCTGACATTAATAATTGAAGTAAATGCATTCTCTATTCCAAGACAACAGAACTAAAAAAAATAAACAATGAAAATGTTTAGTACTGATACTACTAGTGGAATAGCTCAATTCAGTATCCTGTAAACTAAAATGAAAATTAGTTCAGGATGGGTAAATTGTGAAAAAAAAAGCAGACACAATATTTAATCTTACTATTAAACAAATTAACAAATACAGTAAGGGAAAAATAAAAACAGAAATACAGAAGTTAATCAAATCTGTAGTGCTCAGTACTTGAATTATGTATCTGTCCTGTAAGTCTGTATTCTTGTTTTTTATATTTCTGCTGCTATGTGCTATTTCCCCATGGGATTAATAAAGTTTGTTTAATCTACTCTAATATATTCTTTGTTTAACACACACATATTGCAGCCATTGTATATGGTTAAATATTAGTTTATTCCTCGTGTTAGTATGCCTAATAGTTTTTGACAATTCAAACTTAACTGGTCTACATTTCTGAAATTAATATTGAATTACATAATAAAATAATAAAACAAACAGGTACGTTAGAAGACCAGCTTTTGATTTAGGAAATCAGCAGAAATCAAAACCTTATTTGAGATCTGACGGAGTATTTTAAAATACACTAGATTGATGTGATATAGATCCTTGAAAATAACATTTTTAAAAAATTACCTTTGCAGGTTTCTTTAGCATTTTGTATTTTTCCAATAAAGAGATCAGACATCAAAGGACTGCCATGATGTGCCGTATTTCAAAATATTTTATATGTCTCTAGTGAAAGAGGACCTATTGTACTGGCACATACAGTACATTAAGAGCTTTAAAATGGTTACATTACAAACTATTTGGGAACAATGATGTGTTAAATAAACAAAACTACAGATTAGAAATTACCTTTCAGACCATTACTTGTCTACCACTGGCTTGAATTAAATTTGAAGGAAGTGGATGGAAAAAGTCTGGATGTGGTTAATAAAAATTAGTAACAGAAGAAAAAAATACAATGTATTATGATACCAATAGAGTGCCATGAACTGCTTGCATGACTACAAATTAAAGCACTAAATTTTTATGCTTTTGCCTGCAATGCATTTCACGTTTATTAAGAATACATTTATAGGTATTTTTGTTAGGGAATAAAATATTTCCAGATGTTTTTTTTTTTCCAGAGAAATTAATTAAGTTTGTAATCCAAGTTTATGTGTTCTTCTTTATAAATATTTTGAAGAAAATGAAACAAAAATATTCTTATAAAATTAAGCAGCTTCCCAGCTTCAAAGACCTGAGTTAAATTCTTACTGTCTTTGTAGTGTTTGCAGTTTGAATGCTTTTCTCACAGATGTAACTGTAAACTTAATTTGCGATTATAAACTGATAATGTAAGCAAGAGCAATTGTCTGAATATTCCCTGTGATCGACCAGAATGCCATCTTGGTTTCTTTTCCACCTTCGACCCAAAACCCATAATAGCAGGAACAGCCTCCAGCTTCCCATCACCCTGATATAAATAAATAAGGCTGGTAAAATAAATAGGTGGAAGGATTTGTTCCCCTTATTTTTATGCGTTTTCCTGATTTGTCTGCATTGCTACAAAACATTTTGTAATGAGGAGAATACCTCTAAAAATCTGAAAGTTAATGTTTAAGTACATTCGAGCCTTCATGTTTAGACCTTGATAGGATTACTATTTATGGAAAATGATAGTGCTTCCATAATAAACTTTTCCCTGAAAATCTTCTGGTTCTTCAGACTCCAGCAATGTATTGAAATATTTTATTTAGCCAAGATATATCAAGGAAGCACAACACATAGCTGTTACCTAGTCAATGCAGCAAATGCAGCTATGCTAACTTTATATGTCAAAGATTTTTATAAGGTGCTATAATTACACAAAGGATTCATTAACATATGCCTGATAAGCACATAGAAATCACATAGAAGCATCCTAAAAATGGATTATTAAATCAACCTAAAGCTTAGAAATGTAATAGACTTTTGGCACTTACTCAACAATATTGGTTGCACTCTGGAAAGCAGTTAAAGGGCCATGTGAACTTTAGGCGTGTAGCAGGTGAATGAAGAAGCAGGACGAATTTCAATAATTGGGACACCAACTGAACAAAACTCTTTTTTGTTCCTTTAAAAAAAAAACACGCATATGACTGGGACAGTTGTCCTTTCAGTTGTCCTGGTCAGTCTAGAGAGACACACACAGACACAGACACAGACATATTCATTTTCATTCTCTCTCTCTCACGACTTCGGGCCCAAAATGAGACACCACCATTTGGAAGTGCCTCCCTTTTACAACTTTGTATTCCGAACGGATGGGGATTGGCGTGGCTTCCTTGGCTTTGTTGCCCTCAAGGCACGTTTTCTCAAGACTGTGAAAAGAGACAAGTCTGTTAGCGACAGCGTACCCTCTCACACCAGATTGGTACCACATACCTTAGGTGAGCCCAGAAGGTGATCCTCTGGCACACGTGTGTGGCAGGCATTACAAAAAAGAATTATTTTACAACATCCATGAATGCATCTCTGTTAATCTTATTACACATTTTAAACAATATTTACTGCTTAAAAAATCTCATAACATTTTAGCGTAGGTACTGCGAAAATTCATCTATTACTCATTTACTCGTATGTAACAAAACCTTAACAAATGCTTGTTTGAGTCTTCATAACACATAAAAAGCATCAGTAAAGTGTTTATTGATCTCTGCAATGTGACCTACTAACAAATCGTCAGTTTGGAGTGGTCTGAGGTGGGTTAATTGAGACACATGTCTCTTGATATTACATATTGAGTGCTAGACCTGAGAATACTTCTTATTAACAAGGAATGCTATCATCATTTCAATATGCCACACTGCACACAAATGAACAACCTATAAGTGTTATGAAGACCAAAAGAAGTCTTCGTTAAGCTCTTGTCACGTAAGAGTTGATGAGTAAGAGATGAATTTTTTCACCATCTAAACAAAAGTGTTACCAAAAAGCTAAATCTTTATCAGAGTGCATTAAGCAAAGAGACAGTATTTGAGGCATACATGGTAAAGTTCTCCATTTTAGAAACTATGCCTCTGTTTTGTTGAAGCATGACAGCAAAATGAAGAGTTTAGAGGGCGGGTTTAACCGCTTTGAGTTTTTCCTCACTTTAACTTTATGGCACACCCATGTCTTCTATGAGCGCCAGTCTCCATATTTTGGTCAAACTAATCCTTGTGGTCCAGTACTATTTGACAGTAAATCCAATGCATGCACAATCACAACCTCATACATTTAAAATTGCAGTTCTTCCCTATTGGCAGTTGATGAAGCACTTAGTTGTAATTTGGAGGAAATGGCTTCTTAATTATTAAAAAAATAAATACGTATATTTATACTATACACATATTTGAATCTGTTTTTGCAGTCTGTATAAAATTAGAGGTCAACTATTACAGAGTCTACTATGCAAAGATATGACATACAGTAAGCCATTAAAAAGAAAATGCATTCAAGGATCAAGGAAAACAAATTCTGTGCTATGTTGCCTATGAAAAGGAGGTACAGGTTGTGACACTAGACACACTGTGATGGACAAAATTATCTGAGCCGAGATAAATTGTGTGGGTAGCATTAATCAAAACATATTAATTTTAGCTTTGGTAATTTAACATTGTAGCAAATGACTGCATATTAATACTAAGAGTGCTTCAATTATTTAAAATTCCGAGACCTCACTTAGTGAAGTTGATTGTTTGAGAGGTCAAAGTATTGCCTATAAGTCATGAAACTACATTGTTATTATTATCCTTTCCCATGAAAATAATAATCTTTTGACTTATTTCATTCTGAACAGTATAACACATGAAAAGAGTTTTTTTTTTTGGCTAATCTGTAAAAATGTACAGTAGATCATTTTTGTAAATGAATTAGGTGTTGTGGTGCTATAGTGATTAATGCTTCTTCTTTAAGGAGACAGTGTCATTGATCTCACATGTTGCTTCTGTTCCCCTCATCTTTGTGTGGGGTTTTCTCCCACAACCCAAATTGTAAGTCTTAGGTTGGTGAGTGTGACTGTGTACATGAGTGGGCATTTCAATGGGCCGTTGCTGTCTTCTGCGAGGTTCTGTTTCATCGCCAGTTTCGTTTTGCCGACGTGCTCGCCTTAGTTGTCTATCAGCAGCTAAGTGAGTTTCTCGCTCCTCTGAGGTTTTGTTTTGCCCATGTGCTCTCCTCACTTGTGTACTAGCAGCTAAGCGAGTTTCTCTTTTCTCGGCGGTTTCACTTAGGCGACAGAGTCGATTTCTTTGAGTTTCATGCTGTATCCTCACACTTTGGGGCTGGACAGACAGACACACACACTTCCACATGTAGATGTTTATTGTTGATCGACACATTTACAAGACTGAATCCGAGAGGTGCGAAGGGATTTAAGGTGGGCCGGAATTACACGTTTTTTCGTAGGCTTTGGTAATTCTAATATAAATAAAACACCCATTTCCCAGATGTAACTGTACCTTGAAATGTAAACTTCTCTCCTTTACAGTCCTAAAGAGAAATCAAACATGGTGGCTGAGAGTGCTGATAATGTTTTATAAGGTAGCTAAATGGACAACCCATCCCACGGTACAATCAAGCAAATAATGTGTGCTGTAAGATTCTCCATTTTGTTCTTCTGCTATCTAAAGCCAATATCACTTTACATGACTTCTAGTCGTGGGGCATGTCAGATTGGCCGAGTGAATTTGCTGATTTAATTTGTCTTAATTAATTAAATTGTTGATTTAATCAAAGGGCTTGTCACATTTACTGTGTTATATTTACATATAGCATACTGCATGAAGGAGCTGATGTTGTACACTTTTTTCCATTTACTCATCAATCAAATTTAAAACATGAGACATTTGACAGATGAGACTCTGTTCTTTTAGTCAGGTTCAAAATATGTGTGTTACTTATTCCTGTTTACTGCATTATATTCATTGTACTTCCAACTGAGCAATCATTATTTGACAGCTCTCATGCACACAGGACTTGCCCCTGCAACTAATGGCAAAATCAAACTTTATCAGAGTGAGTCACAGACTAGTTGGAGTGAATGTCTTGGCATGTCACATTACGTGACTGGCTTCATGGGAGAATGCTCCCAACTTTCTGTGACTTGCTAAGATTATGTAAATGAAAGCTACGACCAAAAATCGGTAGAAAAGTCACATTATGTTACACAGCCTTAATGTGTTGTTTCTACTGATAAAGGAGAGATTTAATAAACCTTGAAACAAACCATTACAGAACAAAGTATAAAGACTAGTGAGGTTTGACTTCAGAGCATCTCTGTTGTTATGCAGTCTTGGGAATAATACAGAAATAGCCAGTACCAGGTCCTGACAACAAAGACAGACCTGAAAAACTTTCTGGTGAGAAAAATGAAAACTCAATCTTTTATTGATCTTCGAAGAAGTTCAAAGTAGTTAACTATACATTTGAGACAGAAAGCAAAGAATAGGACAACTGTGGCAGTACATTAAATAAGCAGCTAGCACTGAGGTAACCTAAACACCAGTAAGGCTTCATTGCTTCCTAACATCCATCTACTGTATTATCCAACCCACTATATCCTAACTACAGGGACACAGGGGTCTGCTGGAGCCAATCCCAGCCAACACAGGGCGCAAGGTAGGAAACAAACCCCAGGCAGGGCGGCAACCCACCGCTGGGCACACACACACACACACCAAGCACTTGTGACAATTTAGAATCGCCACTGCACCTAACCTGCATGTCTTTGGACTGTGGGAGGAAACCACGCAGACATGGAGAGAACATGCAAACTCCACGCAGGGATGACGTGGGAAGCGAACCCTGGTCTCCAAACTTTGAGGCAGCAGCGCTACCCACTGCGCCACCGTGCTGCCCCGTTTCCTATATGTATCTATCTATATATATATATAT
>JANRMT010062837.1:60089818-60104451 GCA_026402145.1 Polypterus bichir lapradei
CTGTGAATACTTTCCGGATGCACTGTATGTTGTCTTTAGAACTGCTTTGCCAAATAAGCAGGTTAACATCTGTCCATTTAAACAGTTAAAAACAATTTATTAACTGGATGGATAGTAAGGATCAACATAGTTTAAATTTACTGTATTATAATCTAAAAGTAACCACAAAATATACTATGCAGTAACTTTAATTCTTGCATAATAAGCAAAAATATAATGTGTCATTTTATTGTAGATAATCAATAAATAAGTAAGGGTTCCTGCCTCACTACATTCAATAAAATATTTAGTTTGTGTTGATCAGTTAAAGAAACTCCAGACTGAATACACTAGGATCTCATATAAACTTTCTAGATTTAATTTTAAATAGATAAATTTACCATGGTGCTTCCACCAACCTGCTTCATTGTAGGAACGGTGTTAGGCAGGTGATGAGCAATGCCTGGTCTTCATCGGACATATTTTTTAGTGTTCTACCTGCAGTGTTCAATTTTTGTCTTGTTTGACCAGAGATTCTTTTTCTTCATGCTCTGAGAGGCCTCTAAACTGTCATATGCGTGTTACTCAATAGCCACTCTACAATAAATGCCTGATTGATAGAGTGCTGCTGAGATGGTCATCCTTCAGATTTCTCCCATCTCAGTAAAGGACTTCTGAAGCTCTGTTAGGGTGACCATTGAATTATTAGTCACCTCCCTGACAAAAGCCCTTCCTGCCTGGTTACTCAGTTTAGCCAGGCAGCCAATCCTACTGGCTCCAAACTTCTTGTGCTTTACAATTATGGAGGCCAGTATGCTACTGGGAGCACTTAAAGCTTTAGAATGGTTTTATACCTTTGTCCTCATCTATTCCTCACCACAGTTTCATCATGGTGGCCTATAGAGAGTTCTTTGGACTTATTAACTTGGTTTTTGTCCTGACATGCAATGTGAATTGTGTGCCCTTACAGGCGAGTGTCTTTCGATATGATGTCCATTCAATTCAGTTTGTCATACATGGGACACCAATCAATCAACAGACACATCTCAAGCATAAGTAAAGCAAACAAGATTAATCTGGCCACAATTTGGAATGGCACTTCAAAGGATCTGAATAATTATATAAATGAGCAATTTCAATTTTTTTTAAAAATCTGCAAACTTTATTATTATTATTATTATGGGATATTGAGTGTAGATTGAAGGGCAAAAATGGTAAATGTATCCATTTAAAATGAAATTTACAACACAATGAAGTGTGCAAAAAGTATAGGGGTCTGGATACTTTCTGAATCCACTCTAGTTTAACAATAAAATCTAAGCAACTTTAAAGTAATGGAGTGCACCATTTTTGTAGCCACTACAAAGTTGTATAGTGACAAGAGAACATTGACTCAATTCATACTGACCCAAATTACTGATTATTGTACGTAAGCAATAGTAATTGTGTTCTACTTGGATTAAATTATTCTTAAGTGGTGCCCAGCAGGCAATGACATTGTTCATTTGTTCCCCTTATACAATTTATTGTATTAGGAATTTGTTAGTTTTCACATACCCCTTGGGGTCAGAGTGCAGGGTCAGCCATTGTACAGCAGCCCTGGAGCAATTGAAGGTTAAGGGCCTTGTTCAAGGGCCCAGCAGAGTAGGATCTCTTTTGGCAGTGATGGGGATTTGAACCAGCAACCTTCGGGATACCAGCGCAGATCTTTAGCCTTCAGAGCCACCACTCCACCGAATTTGTCATTGTCAGAACATCTACGAGAGGCAAAGTATCACACAGGCAAGATGAAAGCCTCTCATTGCATACAAATATGGAAAGTATTTTGGGAGACCCTATATTTAAGAAGAATAATCTCTAAGAAAAACAGAGCAACCAAAAGGGAGTAATATCTTTGGATGCAGCAGAAGAGATTGTCTCAGAATGATATGGAACAGACAATTGGATGGTGGCTGTGCCTGAACCTCTTATTTAAAACATATATAAAATTAAAAAAAAACAGAGGCCTCCGAGTATTGACTAAAATCCAGCATTTGGTCACTCATCAAAGGAAATGGGACCATGATGCCAATTTAAGGGCATCGCCATATTAGAATGATAATAGGAAAGAACTTTTCCATTCATCCTGAAGCCAGCATACTGTCCTGACCGGAATGACTGGGTTTGCATTCCCCTTTAGGATACATATTATGAACCACATATGGCACTGGGGAGTAGGTGGCTATTGCAGAGACCTGATGTTCCTGTTGCCAAAGAAGCCCTCAAAGTAAATTCTGGTGTTGTGGGTAAATGGGGTTTTTGTCTAGAGTTGAGCACATATAGTAGATGAGAGCAAGGTTTCCTGGTGGGAGGAAAAAAAGTCAAGGTCATAAGAAAGGCAGTGAAATAGCTAAGTGGTGAAAAGGGTGAGATTTTGTGTTGAATAACTAGAAAGTGTGAGAATGGGTGAGTCACACCATCTGACAGACAAACTGTGATAGCAAAACCCATGGACGCAACTGTCGTTTTAGTCACTGTTTTGTCATTTGTTTAGGTTAATTGAAATTCCCCTCCTTTAACAAACCTGTTTGCTTGTATCATTGTAAAATAAATGCACTTGATATATCTGTGTTCTTATGATTCCTTTGGGTGTATGCAGGTGCCTGGACATTGTTTTCTTATTACAGGGCATATAATGTAAACATAGAGTGAGCCTGAAATAGAGTTTTCATGTTTTCACAGGTATCTGTAATGTGTTTTATGTTCATAAACTCTGTTCATATTGTACAATATTAGCTGCAGTGTGAAACTACTAAGCTCAGCACATTTTCTTCAGGGCATCGGTTTCACACCATTCTGTACTTGACTATCAACAGAGCAGTGATATTGATAATTTACAAATACTTCAGTGGCTCTCACTTAGTCTTTCAGAGGTTTGGAATTCTATTTATTTTGTATTCTCTTTGTCTTTAGTAACAGTAAAGTTCCTAAAGAAACATTTTTAACCTTGTAATGATTTTAACTTGGGATGGTATTGAGGTGCAGTGCTTACAGTCTTACAGCTTTAGCATTGTGTTCAGTTCCTGTGACCACTAGCTATCGGTGTGGAGTTTGTGCATTCTCTCTACATCTGTGTGAGTTTTCTTCTAAGCAGGGATAGCTTCCAAGTCCACTGGCTTGACAAAACATTGGACCTCTTCCCTCCAACAACTGCAGCTAGCCAGAACAAACCTACAGACATGCAGAATTGCAAAATATTGCAAAACGTTGTGCTATCTAACCAAATGCCTGTTTTGGTTTGTGCATGTATAGGGCATTGTATAGCACAATCTAATAACTTCACCAGTCTTAGCATTGTTTCGGCCTGCTTAGGATTGACTTTAAAGTACTCCTAATTGTACATAAGGCTAAAAACATTCTAGCACCTTGTCACATTTTGGACTACTTGTCCCCTTACATTCCTAATTGTAATCTTAGAACCTCTAACAGCGGCTTGCTCAGTATTCTGAGAGAAAGGCATGAAAGAACTGGTGAGGTGGCTTTCTGTTTCCATGTACTAAAATCTGAAACACTTTACTGTTAGAGATTTGCTGGACCTGTACAGCTGAAAAAAAAACTAATAACACACCTCTCTAATCTGGTTTTCATGGTCACTTAAGAAATTACTAACATCACTAGCATTCTGACATATCAAGGGGTAGAGATAATTGGTTCTTTTCATAAAATGCAATTCTATCTGTTGGTTTTTCGTCTGGTGGCACGGTGGCGCAGTGGTAGTGCTGCTGCCTCGCAGTTAGGAGACCCGGGTTCCCTTCCCAGGTCCTCCCTGTGTGGCGTTTGCATGTTCTCCCCGTGTCTGCGTGGGTTTCCTCCTGGTACTCCGGTTTCCTCCTACAGTCCAAAGACATGCAGGTTAGGTGAATTGGTGATTCTAAATTGGCCCTAGTGTGTGCTTGGTTTGTGGGTGGGCTGGCGCCCTGCCCTGGATTAGTTCCTGCCTTGTGTGCTGGGATTGGCTCCAGCAGACCCCTGTGACCCTGTGTTTGGATTCAGCAGGTTGGAAAATGGATGGATGGTTTTTAGGCTAATCACTAATTGTGTGTGTGTGTGTTTTCCAGTACTCGGTGGTAGCCGTGGAATCTCAGTGGCTTATTTTCTCCACCATCCTGCCAAATGAAGTTTTTATTTTCCTGTCCTCACTGGCCATCTGACTATAATTTGTTATTGAAGTGGGTATTATGATTCTCAACTGTTCTAAATAACTGTTCTTTAGTTTTTACTTTATTTTATAACTCTGTTTAGCTATTATTATAAAGCGCTTTGAGCTATGTTCATGTGTGAAAATATGCTATATAAATAAATGTTGCTGTTGTTGATAACAATGTGAATATTGCAATTCCTCTTTGGAGCTAGTTGTCTTATTATAATAAATAGAAATACAACACAAGTACTTTGACATTCCTCAATTGTTGAGGGCATAAAAATTGACTTTGGCAGGATGATGCATTTTATACTTGTCTTTTAATTTTTTTATTGTTTAATGCTGTAGCCACTGGAAATGTCTATTTTATTATAAATCTGTGAATCAACATGACAACAAGTCAATTATTATAATTTCTGGCAGTATTTTTAAAGAACTATTTTTACTTTAATGATTGGACAATCTCTCCTAACCTCACTCTCATACTTGACTTATTAAAGTCTGCAGAACACTGTGGTGTAGTGTAATTGTGTTTAAAATTTAATAGCAACATATCTTTTTTAGTCATTTTTACCTTCTTTGATTGCACTGTTAAACTGAATTATAGTTCAGGCTAACTGAATGATTTATGCGATTTTCATTAAACAGTTCATGTTTTCTTCCTTTACCAGTGGAGCTTTGATTTTTTTCCTAAATCTACTTACTGGATTTATTGGAGTGAAGTTATATAATATGTCAGTGCTTAGAATCTAAATCTGGGTAGCTTGGTTCTAGTACTACAGCATGATGAATGCAGTCTGCTATCCTCACTCATGCATTAATATCTTTTCTGGATGGAGTATCTTTCGCTTGACCTCCTTCCACAGTACCTTCTACCCTTAGTCTGACTTTACTGACTTTCTTTCTCATTCTATACCCAATGCCTGCCATCTACGTATTTTGCCTAAACCCCCTTTTCTTGTCTTTTGTATATATTGCTTCTGTAGAACGCTCCTATTTCATAACTTTTCTGTTTAAAATCCTTGAACACATTTATTCCCTCTCAGCTCAGTATCTACATAATATTAAGCATTCAGCTCACTGTAATTAAAGGCCATCTATAGCATAATGTGTGGACTAATACTAAATTATCATTTGCAAACATTTTTGATGATATCATTGCACTTGATATTTATGAGAACATTTTCCTCCTGAAGTACTTGAAAAGGGAATTATTCTGAATTGACTGGAATCTGCTACTCCTACGTGTGTCCTTTCTGGATCCTTATTCAGTTCTAAAAAGAAAGAAAGTAATTCTTTGTGTTCTATCGCATTTGGTGCCCCTAAATACTTGGCTCATTATTCTTAGCCTTCCTTTTTCTTTACTCTCTACAATATATATTTTTTGCCAACATGTCCTCAATGAACCTTACAGTAATTATAATTCTCTCTGCATCCCCAGACAGGCTTGCTGCTTGCCATTTGTGAAGGCTTTGATGTCAGCAAACTATTTACCATTGACTATGAATATAAATATCGCCAGCTACTATGAAGTTCTTTCAGGATCTCAGATCAAGCCTGACAGTAGCCTGAACATGGAATCTTACATCTCTGCTGGAGTTAAATCAGGTTTCTTTTAAGTTATTTGCAGAATTTTATCTCTGCTTAGCATTTTAAATTATATTCAGTAATATTTTATTTATATATTAATGACTTAAAACTATAACTTTCATAAATTAATTTGTTTGAATATTAATATGAGTATTATTTTTTATATTATTAGTTCAATCGGGAACTAAAAAGGTTGCCCATTTGTAGTCATTTTTTCTATTTTCAAGACTCAAAGATTATGTTTATCAAAATTTGTTATATTTTAATGATTTCATGAACTTTGCTTATTGATAAAATTGGAAAATATATAGTACTTTTATGGTGAATAAGGCTTTGTGGATGATGTCCTAAGCAGAAGTTGCTAACAATAACTGAAAACTCTGTTCAGGCACAATGGTGCCACTGTGTTTCTCTAACCTCAAAAGTAAGGCACATATCTTTTTGTATGGGATGAAAAGGAAAACGACTACCACTAGCGAGCTTGCTTAACTGAAAGCAGGCAGAAATTGAAAATGAAAATTATAAAATGAAAATGCAATCTCTCTTTTGTCAGAAAAGCTGCATTTTCATTTTCATTTCCTTTTTTGCAGAAAATACCTCCCACAGGTTTGCCGTGCATTTTCGACAAAATATAAACAAAAATTCAAAATGGATAAATCAATTACAAAGTTCCTGTTTGGATATTCATTTTCAGCCTGAACAGCAATGAAACTGCAAAACTGAAGCAATGTCAAGTTCTGAACATGCAAATAATAACATCATTTAAAATATTATTTTAATTAGCGTGGGACCATAGACATGGCTAAGGCTTCAATGTGTGATTGACGTAGCAGATTGTATAAGATGAAACATTTATATTACTTAGATTCAAAGTGATTGTTTTTTAACCAACACAAGGTAAACAATGTTGTATGGCAGAATTTACGTGAGGTTGAACATCGCCTAACCTCAGCATCAGTGGACGCTGCAGCCCACGTAGCACCAGGTTAGCCTTGGCTTTATCAGCAAGGCCTGAAAAACTGCACACTTCATCGATAATTAAGCCAAGAATGCAAGAGTCTAAAATGGGGACTGCATTTTCATTTTCATTATGACACTAACACACCAAGGCGAATGTGAAAAATGAAAAGACAATACGGAAAATGAAATGAAAAACAGGTGATTTAATTTTGTTTTTACATTTTTCACAAATAACTCATATGTGTGTGGAAAATAAAATTCCAAATGGTGTTATTTCAATTTATTTTACATTTTTCAGCATCTATGCACATAGACTTTGAAAAATAATCATCAAAAAAGAGGTTTCATTTTCATTTTATAATTTTCATTTTAATTTCCTTTTTTGCTGAAAATATCACACTGTATCCTACTTTAATTCACCTTTAATGAGAAGAACCCCAAACTAAAGAAATAATGTACAAAAAAAATGCACCTAACGATTGGAAACAACAATATGCAAGAACATAGTCAATGTTGAAGATATTAGGTAACAGTGTTATGGAGCACTACTTTCAAAAGTAACTTAATTACATTACTCATTAAAAGTAACTAAATATGTCATATAGTTGCTTATTATTAAATGTAATGCTTTACAAACTGCATTTGTGTTGTGTTACTTTTTCTTCTTCTGTACAAAAAACTGCAAAGCCTATATGAACATTTATATGAAATTGGCCAGAAACACAGCAAACTTTGATTATTTTCATTTGTTTTATAAACTAGGGGGCTTCGCCCCCTGCTCGCTTCGCTCACCCACCTCCGGGTTTGGTTTCCCGGATATACAATTTAAAGAGATTGTTAGTTTCATGGGAATTGTCACATATGCATTATTTTTCACTTTTACTTTAAAACTTTTGTAAAAACAATACTTGTACTTTATATCCAGCCCCGGGCGTGGTTACACCTCTTTCTCGCAGAACATATAATGCTGCTCGCATTGTGAAGGGGGTGTGGCTGAACGCACGCTAAGGAGAAGCGGTCAGATCATCTGCTGGCTTTCTGCTGCTGACGAGCTGCGTGTTTCGCTTGTCTCTTGTCGTTGTTTTAAGAGCTGGGAGCACATGAAGCATGTCTGCCAACAGCAATCCAACAACTGCTAGTTTAGATGTCCGTGGACTTGTTTTAAATGATGTCTCACTGCCTTGTCTTGCGTGATGTTGTAAAAACAATACATGTCCTTTATTTCCAGCCCCGGGCGTGGTTAAATCTCTTCCTCGTAGGACGTTTAATGCTGCTCGCATTGTCATTGGGGGGGTGCAGCTGAACGCATGCTAAGGAGAAGCCGTCGGATCATCTGCTGTCTTTTTGCTGCTGTTGCGCTGCCCATCAATCATTTAAAAGCCTGTACAGCGGCTGTCCTTTTGCCACTTCACGTCTCTGCCGCTCACATTGTGAAGAGGAGGTTAGGGTGACTGAACGCACACAAGGAGCCGTCGGATCATCCGCTGGGTTCCTGCTGCTGGTGAGCTGCATGTTTTGCTTGTCGCTTGTCATTGTTTTAAGAGCTGGGAGCAAGTTAGCCATTTGTATAACGCCGTTTTTTTTTTAACCTTTCGAATTCCACTGCTTTCATAATCTCTAACCTGCTCTGCATGTGTATAGCACCAACAATTTTGAATGTTTTTATGAAGTTGTACTTTGTCTTTTACTCTTTATCTTTTAATTCTGAGCCTGATTGGACATGCTTGTTTTTCAATTCCACTTGTCTTTTAAGTGTCTTCCGTGACCTTTACATGAAGATCACGTCTCTTCTCCCTAGTCTTTCCCTCCCAGGATTTTTTTTATAATAGAGAGATATGTTTAGTCCTTCATGTGCTGTAAAGTAAATAATAGGCATACACTTTTTTCATCCACAACACAAGGCCCTAAAGATCTGCAGTATGAACACTGGCTGCACAACCCAATAACACGGTTTCAAAATATCTAGAGCAGCAGGGTTAAAACTAAACTGATACTTTTGTAACAAGTTTCTGTTACTGGATTTCATGCAGCACACACTTTTCTGCTTGGATGTCCAGCTAAGTTTTGCAAAGGGCCAGCTGTCCAACGCATTTACTTCTTGGCTAACGCCAGTACTGCTGTGGTAGTCGCTGGCTCCCTGTGACCATGAAGTGGGCAGATTTAATTTTCCCCTCAGAGCAAGGCAGGAATGGAAGTATCCATGTCTTAAGCTGTGTTTGCTGGGCAGTGGTGGCTACATAAGTGAAGAAGTAAAAAAAAGGGAAAGAAGCTGTACATTTATTGTTTGAAAAAGGTGAGTATCTGCTATCAAATGTATTTCAGTAGCAGAGCGTTAACAAATGTTTTGAAGGATAAAGTTGTGCCTGTGTGCACAATTAATCAGTAGTATATGTTGTCACACACTTGTGCCTTGGGGACAGCTTAAAAGCTCTGGGGTTGGTAATTTCTTCCCGATCATCAAGATGGCACTGTTTACTAATGCCATTTCTTCCCTCTATAGACTGGTTGACTGACAGCCATACCACCTCTGACATCACTTCTGGTGTCTGTCCGCCTGGACCTGCCTCTTCCTACCTGGCCTTTACTTAACCAGAAGTGTTGCCATCTTGAAGCAGTCAATTTGAGACTTGTGTTTATAAAAATATTTTTTTCCATTTTTCAACACATTTATAACTTTTTTTTCAATTATAAGGGGTTTTCCTGAGGGTGCCCCAAATCTTTATGCTTGCCTGTGTTTTTGTTACAATGTGCTATTTCCAAAAAAAGTTTCAGTGTGAAAAATATTTACAAAAATATTCTATCAGCATTGTATCTACTGAAACCATCTCAATTTTTAATTATGCTATAATATGGATTTTTGGCTATACCTCCTGCTAATAGTGTTGATCAAATGTTTCAGCAGGCAAACTGTTATGCAAAGACTCGAAATGTCAGTGAGGCAAAGATCTAGTCAGATTAATTAAAATCCTTATCTAGTCATGTGGGGGGTCAATCCACATTCTTTTATGCATAAAGTCTGATGTCATTGAAATAGCCATATTTTTATGTTTGACACTTAAAATGTTTTCAGTTAGTTCAAAGTAATTTCTGTTCAGAATTTCAACAAGTACAAGTAAAATTGTGACAAATTACAAAACGTGGTTGAAACTATTTAATTAAATTACATCAGCACTGTAGATGGCACTTCCAAGAATATACTGATGTGAGTTTTGATGCTGAGAACATATGGATTTGACGTCAAATTCCAGGTAGAAAGCTGCATGTCACTTAACTGCAGGCACATTTACTCATTTACAATTGGCAGATTGTTTGGAGAAAAGAGTTTTCTTCAAAGACTCTGCCATCACATTTGAAACAGATAAACTACTAGCAAAATGAGCAAAATAAAAATGAAATTCTCACTCAAATATGAGTGTTTAAAATGGAAAGCAAAACATCAACAGAAGAGAATAATTCATTTGCAGAAGTAATAAAGTGATCAAGGACATCATTATAAAAAACATTGCTCTTGCTTTAAAGCAATTGTATCAAACCTATTCATCCTTTTTATTCGCTAAATATCACATACCTGATGCTTAAATACATGGCAGGGGCTGGACGTTTTTGGCACAAATCAACAACTAAATCTGAATTATTTCCAGACTATTGCAGGATACTTTTAGTTACACACCTGGGGCCACATGCATAAACGGTGCGTACGCACAGAAATGTTGCATAAGAATGTTTCCACTTTCAAATCGTGATGTATAAAACCTACACTTGGCATAAAGCCACGCACTTTTCTACGGTATTTCATACCCTGTCGTACGCAAGTTCTCCGCTCGGTTTTGCAGACTGGCGGCACCCAGCGTCAAAGCAGTGCTACTGTTCCTGTGTGGTTACCCTTTATTTCTTAGAACCACATTTCTGACGCGGCTTTATAAATACACTGAAACTAACTGTATATTGTTTATTAGTGTAATGCATCTGATTGTAGATTACCTGTAACAATATAATGGCCCAGGGAATAGCCATAGTATCCCAAATACCACAACTGCTTTAGCGTTGTTACTCTCACTACACCATCTTCTTCTTTTTCTTCTTTCAGCTGCTTCCTTTAAGGGTTGCCACAGCGGTTCATCTTTTTCCATATTACTCTCACTGCACCACTCAGAATATTTATATCACTGTTTCTGAGGGGGGAATCACATCAGCAGCCTATCGGAAAGAGAATTATCGGTATACTGCATCAAGCACATGCTGCCAAAGCCACGGCAAAAGTTTCAAAGCCTTTCCTGTACGGACCTTGCAGTTCAGAAACAGTTTCATCCCAAGAACTATAAACGCACTCAATCAATTGCTCCTTGTAGAACTCTTTGTACTTATAAGTACAATCACCCCACTGTAAACTTGCACTACAGTTATAATATTACACAACCTGCGCCACTTTATAAAGCGCGTATTTACATATGATGACGATGTTATTTTTAAGATGAAATGCAGCAAAATATGTTGATTATATTATACAGATAAAACTTTAACTTCATTTAAATAATCTTTATTGTTAATAATTAAACACGTGAGGACACGGTGCCACACCACTAGCAAATTCACGTATTGTTCCGGCCTTGCGTGCTGTATATTTGCTGAGGCTGGCGCGACACTGGAAGGATAGATGGATAGAATAATTAAACACATACTATGAAGATATTTCAATGTTCCTTAAAAGCTTTGAAGAATCGACGTTGTAAGCTTACAGAAGGCTTATCGTCTATTACAGAGCTGATTGTGTGGCGATTGGGTATTTGGGGAAAGAAAAGTAAAGACAGGAATTGGAGGTTAGTATGTTTGAAAGAGACAGTACTGCTACAATAAATTATTTCATCGAAGGTCACGCATGGCACAACAGCATCTTGTGTGAGACATGAACAATCACTGCGCCATCGTGTTCTCATATTTAATAACATGCTTTCATTCCAATCATCATGAATATGATATCACGTATACATCTCAGTATTTTAATTATTCAAAGAGCTGTAATATCACAAATGTAATGGATTCTGTGTCCTGTCGGAGAAAGAGAAACAACAGAAGCAAGTAGTGATTCACACACGGTGTCAAATACAAAACAAAGCATTTAATGTGCTACTTTAGTTATGATGGGATTTGAGAAACTAGTAAATTAAATGAATTTAAGATGAAGTTTATGATGTTCTACTTTAATGATAAAATAAACTACGTGATTAAAGTGGAAAGTTCGAGATTAAAGTTGGCATTTCGTGCTTTTTTCCCACTGTGTGCCTATTTTTTTGTCATTACCCTAATAAGCTCAGGCGGTGGGCTACAACTCACCTTTTCACGGCGACTTTGATATGTGACTTCTTTTTTATTTTGGCACTGTGTGACTTTGTGAACTTGAGCCTTCGAGTTTCTCCGACACGCTATGTCACTCGATCAACTTCCTTTTGTTGTTTATTTCACTGTTTAAATCAACAAATAGTATGTTTTTCCTTTGCCTCCACTTGGTATTTGCTGAAATTCTTATATTTTCCCCCGTGTTTTTCACATTGTCTTTTCACAAAACGCTGAGCTTAAGGGCTATTTATATTGATTTGCATATTCAAAGAGGCTGTCACAGGTGGCTGGGTGTGGTCGGCAATCAGCCGCCTACTTAAGGAGCCGCCACCCTGCAATCAAGGCTGGAATCGGGTGAGGAGGAGGAGGACAAGGTCGAGGCAGAGGAGGCGAGGAGAGGCCCGAGTGTTGTGTGAAGAGGACTGTGTTTGTTGACTTTGGGGAACTGGGGGTTTGGTCGCGGTGCACTTAACATTTGTGACTTTGTGTTAATAAACGTGTGGTGATGGATAAAACGGTGTCCGCCTGTGTGTGTCCGGGCCACCTGGTTTCACAAGGCGTAATTCTGGGAGGAGTTTGGGAGGGACAGCATGCGCATGCACGAGCATTACTTTTCACGCTGACCCGGATTTATGGAGCGGAAGAACGCGAAAGTTGGAGTATGCACAGATTTCTGCATCTGGATTTTTCTGTGCATAAGCACATTTCGGCTTTTGTGCTTACGTCATGTTATAGTGCGAATTCTACACACGGCGTTATACCAACCAATGCAGGGTCACCAGTTAATCTTAAAAGCACATCCTTGAAATGTGGGAAGTAACCTGAAGTACCTGAAAAAGAAAAGTCATGGATAGAATGTGGAATCTGTAATGGTGAGGTAGCAGCAGCTCTGTTGTACCAGCACGAACAAATAAATTCTTTAAATGTACTTTGTGAATGAATATATTAACAAGCTGTTCACTGTAGTAGTAAATGTGGATCAAGATATAAAAAAATGAATTGAAACTTTTTTTGACATTATTTCTTGCAAGTGCAACCCTTCTTCAGTGACCTGAGTTAGCATATAGAAGATTACATGTGGAATATATACATGACATTCTTGGAAAAATGTCCTTTTGTCATAAATGATGTACATTCAAAATCCAGCTACCTAATCTATTTACCTATAAGTTTTAGTAATCATGATAAATTCAAATAATTAAATATGCTTTGTCAGACCATATGTCAAATAACTTTTTAATATAAACAAAATTCAATTTGTGAAATTAGGACCATTCCAAATTATTTTATTAATCTGCATTCGATTTTCTTCACATCCAAGCTTGTTGTCTGCCTTTCATGCAGCACTGCTAGAATAGGCTCTAAATTAATGAGAGCCTTCTCTAGAAAAAAAAGGCTTTTGACAATGGATGGATGGATAAAAAGTACAACACTATAAATCTAAGCCTATGACACATTCTGCCACAGCATCAAACTGAATAAACTACAAATGACTCTTGTAATAGCAACAGATTTGCTAGATTTATTTTATTATTAAAAGTAGAGCCTCTTTCTGCATTACCATTTGAAGAGTTGTATTGCATTTCACATAAATAACACATCTGAAATAATGCATGCTCAAAATTCCAGCCTATTTATATCTGTAACATTTCATAAGGATGCTAATGCCTTGTATTTGGAGGACAGAAAACCGACTGAGTCTAAAACCAAACACTATACTAAATACTAAAATTGTTAACTTTTCCAAAAAAAAAAGCTTGAATAAATGATCATTACAAGCACCTACCTGTAATGAGTATGGAAAGATAAATTAATGGCCAAAAGTAAAATAAGACTTTGTAAGATCAGGAGATGATATGGTAATAATGGGAGAGGGTAATATATAAGTAAGAAAACAAGCAAGGGTCAAATACTGATGGAATTAAACAAGCGTCAAATACCACTAAGAAGATTCCATAGATCCTATGTCTATCGTAAGTTAAATATCCACTAAGGGAGGATTGTGTTTAATAATCCAAAGTTAGGATGCCTGGAAATGTATGAATCTGTATCATTCAGCATGTCAGTGATAACACGTCCTGTGGCTCCAGCCATGCAAGGATTGACACAAAGTGTCAGTAGCTGCACCAAAGCATGTAGCAAGAAGATTATTTGTGCCAACGTAATTTGTGAAATTTATTTCACAAATCCATGCAAATCAGCCAAGCAAGATTGACAAATGACAGCTGTAAATCAGGTTAAGGAGAATACAGAAAACATGTGAAGGACACAAGCAGGTTGTTTTTGGAAGTGCTTATGTCTGCTTAACCAATATGCCAATATGCTTACAAAACCCAGAGTCTGTGAAGGTATTAAAAACCAGAAAGTTTTAACATGAATTCTATGAATATGTAATTACAGTATGTTTATAGCGATGAGGATCCAGCACAACATCAGAAGTGTCACTGCCATCGACATTCTTAGTTGCTGGATGGGACATCTGATTTGTCAGCATTCTCCCACTTGGCTGGGATGTCCCTATGCTTCTCTCCGGCATAAATATGTACAGTGGTGTGAAAAACTATTTGCCCCCTTCCTGATTTCTTATTCT
>JANRMT010062837.1:60112955-60123110 GCA_026402145.1 Polypterus bichir lapradei
AAAAAGTGATACGCTGTGAATATTTTCCGGATGCACTGTAGAATATGAAGCATTTAACATGCTGCTTTAGTCACAATGGGATTTGAGAAACTAGTAAATTAAATGATTTTTAAGATGAAGTTTATGATGTTCTACTTTAGTGACAAAATAAACTACGTGATTAAAGTGGAAATTTCAAGATTAAAGTTGACATTTGGAGTTTTTATTTTTCTTTTCTCTGTACCCTAATATGCTTCCATATGACACTCAGACAGTGGGCTACGACTTGCCTTTTCACTGCGACTTTAATATCTGACCACTTCTTATTTATTTCGGGCACTTTGTGACTTTCTAAACTTGAACTTTCGTGTTTCTCCACCACTCTGTTACTTGATCAACCTACTTTTGTTGTTTATAACACTGCTTAAACCTACAAATAGTACATTTTTTCCTTGCCTCTACTTGGTATTCATTGAGATTCTTCTTTTTCCCTGTGCTTTTGCTGTTGTCTTTTCATAGAACACAAAACAAAGGGGGCTTTTTATAACTGATTTGCATATTCAAAGAGGAGCAATTGTGGGAGGAGTCTGGGTAGGGTGGGAAGCGCATGCATGTGCATTACTTTTCACGCTGAAAGAGATTTATGTAGCGGAAGACTGTGGAAGTTGGCGTACGCACAGATTTATGCATCTGGAGTTTTTGTGCATACACACATTTCCGCTTTTGTCTGTACACCATGTTTTAGTGTGAATTCTATGCACAGCGTTATGCATGAGGCCCCAGGCCTTCTGGAACAATGCACACCTGACAGATGAATCAAAGATAGAATTGTTTGAGCACAGTAAGAGTAGAAATATTTGGCACTAACTGAAGGCAGCATTTCAGGAAAAGAACCTCATACCAACTGTGAAGAATCGTTGTGGAAATGATTTGGGGCTTGCTTTGCTGTCTCATGGCAGCTTGAAGTCATCTGGTCAACTATGAATTCCGCATCATATCAAAGTGTGCTTGAGGCTGTGTTGGTTGATATGTTGAAAAAGTCGACAATATCCACAAGGTAAACTTAGATTTTCAAAAGAAATATATTGTGAGGAGGAATAATGTCTAACAGTACAATTACAGTATTATATTAAGAACTATGTTATTTTATATACTTAAAACACTCACAGACAGATTAAATAAAAGGCAAAAACATAGAAATCTGGGATAATTAAAAAGCAAGAAATTTGCTACTCACTAGGCATAAATATTTCTATATCAGGAGGAGTGAGAAGCAATGCATAATGTCATACCTCTAATTAGTCCAAAGGAAAGAATGTAATTATAAATTCAACACTGACTGGTACATTAGCAGAATTCTTTCCAGGGCATATCCAAAACACATCACCAAGCTCGCAGTAGGAATATTCTCAGCTAGAATACTGACAATGTTAGATTTTATGTGTTTTTGGACCGTTTTTAAGATGAATTACACCATTCCTCACATGGTGAAAGAGGAAAGTATGGCTGAATTCCATTCTTTATCTGAGATTTCATTGGAAAGATTTCATTTCCCGTCATTGCCTAAGATCGTCTAGAAGTACACACTTTGAAATTAGGTGATGGAGTTTGGGAATACTATGAATATTTTCATCTTTACCAGCTAGTATTGATTTAAGGGAGAGAAATGATGGAAGATTATGGAAATGGGGCAGAATTATTTTTGACAATGTTTGTAAGAAGTAGCACGTTACTGGAAGATTATATTTGAAGCATAATTGTTCAAATGATGCATACACATTGTTAATACAGAGGTTTCTCATAGTCTATATACCTAATGGCTTTCTGATGACAGAAGCCTCAAATATTATTGTGATTATCATGCAGTTGAATACAGTATGTCTGCTTTAAAGTGTTTCCTGCACTGCAACCATATTTTGAGAAAATGATGCACCACCAGATTGATAGCAGATTGGCAAAAGGTAGTAATGAATAAATAACACAACAAAGCATTTAGAGAGAAATTTGAAGAAGTCTTCTTTTCTATGGCTAATCAAGCGGGTGCCTGCATCTTTTGATTCCTATCACAGATCTACAGCATGCATATTTGAGACGAAGAAATAAAACTGAATTTTAATTTATGCCATTCCACATTCCAGATTTTTAAAGAAATGTTTTTTTAAACATGGGTTTTTGTGTTTTATCTTATCTAAGGTTTTTCAGAGTTTGTTAACATATATAGAAATACTCTTACCATTAAATAGGAGCTTTGGAAGAATATTAATTTTAAAACTAGTAGTTCTCCAGGTAAAAGTGAGATGAAATGATGGCCATCTATTAAGATCTTGTTTGATACATTCCATCATATAGCAGAAATTACATTTAACAAGACCATTATGTCTTGTGAATATAACTCCTAAACTTTTATTCAATTTTTTACCTAGAGATCATATGAAATGTGGTCTATAAGTGTACTTAAATGCAGAATATAATGTTTCCCTTTCTTTTTTCCATGTATCGTCAACTTTTTTCTCTATTTATTGTGTGAACGTTTTGCTTTTGAATTTCACTAAACTCTTTTAAAATTAAGATACTTAGACTATGGAGTTTTTTCATTGTGCAGCGAGTCATACTAGTGCTGGAATGCCTGTCTGATAGCTGCATTTGAACCATTTGGAAGCCTTTGTCAGACGTACTGTAGCTGCAGTATAAGTCAGAAAACTGCCACTGGAGGATCTTAAGGCAAAAAAGAACAGAAGAATCTGAACTAAAAGAACTGCGATAAAACAAGGTACTGTGCCTAACCTATTCACTTACCTGCTTGCTAACCTGTGCATGTTGAGCCAGATGACTGAGACCGAACATAGAAAGGAGGAAACTCTGTCCACTACTTTTTTATTTTTAATGTTACTGACGATAATTAGCAATTGAAGTTACACCACAGACTGTTTATCCTCTTCCTCTTGCAGGCAGGAGGATCCATTTCTTCAATTCTTCCCCAGGATTCATAACCCAAAGCAGGCATCTGGCATGTCACCTTTCTGGACCAGAAGGTGATGGAGGGACACCAATGTGGCTGAAGTACAAGCCCTCATTTGTCTGTTTTTTTTTTTTACACATATCTGTTGCCTGTCTGCCAATAAACAGGGTATTACATTTTGGATCCTCAGCTCTCTTTCATGTCTCTGTTTTGTTTTACTATCAAATACATTCAAGCCATATGTGTTTTAAATAACGGAATATGCAGAGATGACCTGTTGTTTAAGATACAGTGGAACCTCGGGTCATGACCATAATTCGTTCCAAAACTCTGGTTGTAACCCGATTTGGTTTTGACCCGAAGTAAATTTCCCCCATAGGATTGTATTTAAATACAATGAATCTGTTCCAGACCGTATGAACTGTATATAAATATATTTTCTTTAAAGATTTTAAGCACAAAAATAGGTAATTATACCATAGAATGCACAGTGTAATAGTAAACTAAATGTAAAAACATTGAATAACACTGAGACAAACACCCAGGCACCCTGCTCAGCAGCTCGCTCGCTCTCAGCTGCACATGAGCCTGCGTTCGCGCTCTCTCTCTCTCGGTCTCTCTCTCTCTTGCGATCTCTCTCTCTCGCGCTCTCGCTTGCTCTCTCTTGAGCTCACTCACTCCCGCTCTCTTTCTCTCTCCTGCACCAGCTTTCTCCTCCTGCTTCCTGCCTTCTCCTGCAACCTCCCGTTCTTTCCTGTTCTCTTCTTTTTTCCTTTAGCCGAGTCGCGCTTCTATTTATGAAGAGGCATGGTAGTCGTGGCAATCAGCAGCTCCTGGGAACAATTACAGATGCGGATCGCTTCTCACCTTCTCACTTAGGTGAGAAACTCCCACATCACGAACTGCTCAAGAACCTCGTTTGGCCACACACCACCACACCCCCTCGCTAAGCCACGAGTGCAATGATTATTTATTAAAACTGCCATTTTTGACGGGAGCTGTGGACCCGCTATACCACAGGAGGAAGCTGGGTTGAGAGGAGGTTACATTTTTGAGGGTGAGTCCCTCTGCGTGATGCACTGAGAACAATGCACAGTACTGAGAGAGACTGAACACATGCAGAAATCATCGGCACATACAAACCGGAAGGGAAACTGGCTTGTTCATCAACCAAGTGTGTGATTGTGAACAGATGCAAAAGTTTGGTGAACTTTTTGGTCGTAACCCGAATTGTACGTGTTCAGAGATGTTTGTGAACCAAGGTTCCAATGTACATGTTAGCTGATCAATTGTCTCATACAGATCAACTATATCTTATCTTTTCTCTTTTGTTTTTTGCTTACTTTAAATGCAATGTAGTAGTATTTGACACACTTTTATGGGATGTGATATATCAGCAGCATACAGAAAGTAATTCAAAGACTGGCCAGCAAAAATGTTTTCTGTGACATTGTACCGCAGACAAATCCAAAGTGACACATTTATAAAAATCCTGCAAATGGTTTATGGTTTAGCATGTTTTTTTAAATGTAGATCAATGATTAACAGTAAAACTTTAAATTATTAATGCAAGACACTTTTATCACCTGTTAATATTTTAAAGAAATTCTTGGATTCAACTTTTCTTTCTCCAGCAATTTCCAGATCACAATTTCTTTTAATCACCATGCCCACCTATGTTTTTCATTAATCATATTTACAAGGATCCTCTCATAAATTCCTGCTCTTGTTTAACAGCACAATTTTTATGTATGTATTCAATTAAGATGTGTTAAGTCTTGAGGTTTACCTGGGTTCTTTAAAGTTCTTTAATATGTTGAAGAAAATTATTACTATCCTTATGGTTACCTAGGAAACTAGACTTAAGAATGCTTTAGTTGAGCTCTTGGTTTTGGGTTTGTTTTCCCACATGGCTGTATGGTATTGTTAAAGCTAATAAGTCAAAAATCCTTTTTATCCATCTAGAATTCTTCTAGCTCATTCTCCTTATAATGTTTGGTCAAAATTGTGGCTAAATCAAAATTCAGGGAACGAGCACTTACTGCATATTATGCTGCTTCATCACAATGACTACATAAACACAGACACTTACACAGTCAAACTAGGCAATTTTAAATATATTTAGCATGTTTTATGGCAATAAAGAATTGGTAGAGTTTCTGAAGGACATCAATGAGCATTTAACAGAAATTATACAGACTCTACTCATAGAGACAGTCCAAATCACCTGTAATTGCACCCAAAATCACAATTAAAATATGATGAATTTTTACAGTACTTGTTCCAATTATTAAAAATGTTAGAAAATGTACATATGGTGTAACATTTGGGTCTTTTTGACAGCTGTGTAGGCACTGTAGCCCTCAATGGACTGAGTTCAGTAGGTCAGTTCTAGAACTTTCTCAGTCCATTTCAGGGTTGCTGGGGCCAAAGGCTTTCACACCTGGATTGTGAAAAAGCTGAAAACAGGTGGCTAGTCTATCGCAAGGATCACTATCACTCACACACAGTGAATTTTGCAATTCACAATTAACATTACTTAAGAAAAGAGACTTCTGTAATTCATTTCTTCTGTGCTTGAGCATGTCTGGCTGTTGTAATTTTCATAAAATGGGACTTGCAAAGCTATTTAGTTGTGACAAATGTTAGAGAAAACCAGAAGTGAAAGGTAAACTTTATCGCAGCAAGTGACCATTACAGATATCAGGTTAATATGGCACTCTGATGGTACATTATAGGGTGAAGTCTCAGACTGGGGCACTTGAGTAGCACATATGCCCATGCATTAAGCCCTGTCCGTGCCTGATTCTTAGTCGCCCAAACCAGTTTTTAACAAAGCTTTCCTCTGTAGGGTTTTGACCGGGTTATTATTCATATATTACATTGGGGGAAGGGGGTTATGGGGTTTTGTGCTCCTTGGAGTTTTGTATGTGCTTTTCTGAACATATTGCAAGGATCCTTGTGTTGGCAGAGCAGTGTTTTTTTAGATGGGAAGCTGTTAAAATGGAGCATTTTGATATTCTTCAGTTTTTTATTGGGACGCATAAGCTGAAATCGCAAATGTCACTGTCATTGGGACACCTGGTCATCCTAGAAAATTATTGTTTCAATGAAATAGTTATCAGTCAGACAGTCATTATCTCACCCGCTTAGTCCTGAACAGGATCTTAGGTGGTGTTGGAACCCCAACTAGCATAGGGTGTAAGGCAGGAGCAAACTCTGAACAGGGGGCCAGTCCATTGCAGGGTGAACATGCACACCAATTTAGTATCACCAATTCTCCTGACCTGCATGCCTTTGGACGGTGAGAGAAAACCCATGCAGACATGTAGAGAACATGCAAAGTCCGCTCAGAAAGGACCCAGAACCCTACTGCAAGGCAGCACTGCTACAACTGCACAACCGTACCGTCCCTCAGTCAAATAGTGAATCATTATAAACTGTAGATACCAGAGCTGTGAGGTTTGTTTAGTGTAAGGTTAATACTGAGTAAATGTTTATTTGCTCTGTGCACTGCGGCTTACAGGACACAGGGTATTTCATACATATTTAGTTAACCTTTTCTTTTCCATGCTTGCATTTTATACTTTTCAGGTCAAGAAAATCGTTTAGCTTATCTGTTTCAGATTATAGTGTCCATAGGACTGAGGTGTTGGTGCACTGCATCTCTTTTTTTTTTTTCTTTTTCCTTCATGGGAAACGCCTTCCCCCATTTCCAATGAGTATAGCTCAGTTCACAGCACGGTTCACACAAATACTCCTTTTCTTTCTTTTCTCTTTCTCTTCGTAAGCTTCGTCTACCTCCTCTCGACTCTGGCTCTCCAAGTAGTGGCTGCTGGCTCCTTTTATAAGACACCCGGAAGTGCTCCTGGTGTTCGTTAACCTACTTCTGGCAGCACTACCAAGGAGCCCTGCGGGAGTCTGGGGCACTGCTGCAACCTAGGCGTGCTGCTGCCACCTAGTACTCCGGGTGAGGTGATGCTCTGGATACACTCCCTCCCCCTGTCCTTCTAACGTGGAAGTGTCCTGGCTGGGCAAGGGTCCTGGCCATACACTACAATTCTCATTTTTTCACATACTGTTAGGTCTTTCTTGTCTGTAACAACAGAGTGATTGTTCTGAGTGTGCTGCCAATCAACATCCAATTTTTTTTTCTTAATGTCAGCTGGACTTGCATTTGCTCTGGGAAATGTTTCCCCACTCATCCAAATGATGAAATATTTCCCACAATAAATGCAAGTTCACTTGACATGAAAAAAAAACAAAACTTTGGATTACATTCTTACCTGGACTTCAAATGGATCTTGAAATATTGAGTGAATTACAGATTCATTTCTATAATTTGCCAGTGTGCTAAAAGTGTTTCACTGAATGTTTGGAGGAAAATGACAATTTGTTACCATGTATTCCACCCACTGCAGCTTTGCAGCAAGGTAAATTCAACAGTATCATACATAAATAACATAAAATCTTTCTTAATTTTATGGAGAAATGTATCAATAATTAATGCAAAAATAATATAGTGGGACTTTTTTCTAACCACCTAAAATGCTCAAACAATTACTGGATGGTGCTACATAATTAAACGTAGCAAGAAAGAAATTTGCTTGTTAATGACACATGGCTCTTGTACAACTCTAGATGATCTGATTTTACATTGTGCCTAGCAGCAGGTGACTAATGCGATTCATTGTATTTAAAAATGAAAGATTTTACAGGAGTTCAGGGAATTGCTGTTTGTATTACGTCAGCACCTACAGTATGTACTGTTGGTTCTTTCAGTTTTAAAATGTCTTGCAAGTTACTCAATTTCAAGTTCAATTTAATTATCATGTGTACATAGTACAATATAGACTTGCATGTCTAGTCAAAATAGTTGAAAACAATACAATTAAATAAATATAAATAAACACACAAGAAAAAGCATATGTAGTGTGCAACATATACAATATATTCACAGTATTATATCTAACATATGTTTGTGCAAGCTTGTTATATATATATTGTAGCGAGTGGCTGGGGGTGCTACCCATCTGGGACGCCCAGGAGGACCGGAGGAGGGCTTGCGCCTCCTCCAGACCACAAGGGGACGACCGCCCTGGTGGCTTTGGGGACCACGGACGTCCCAATGCCTGAGGAGCCCTGGCCCTCAGCACTTCCGCCACACCCGGAGGAGCTTGGGGGAAGTAGATCAGGGACACCCAAAGTGCTTCCGGGTGCGCAGCCGATACTTCTGCCACACTGGGGAGTGCCAGCGGAAGATTATCGGGAGGCATCTGGAGCACGTCCGAGTGGGGATAAAAGGGGCCGCCTCCCTCCATTCGATGGCTGGAGTCGAGTGGAAGAGGACAGAGCTTGGAGGAGAGGAGTGGAGGCAGGCCAGAAGAGAGAAGAGAGGCATTGTGTAAGGGCCTGGACTTGTGGGTGATTGCTGCTGTGGCACTGGGTTGTGTGTGTCACTGAGTTGTAAATAATTGTTATTAAATGTGTTGTGGTGCAATCAACGATGTCTACCTGTCTGTGTCCGGCCTGTATACTACTATATATATATATATATATATATATATATATGGTGTAAAAGAGGCAGAACACATATACTGTAAGGTTTGCCGAAAAAAAAAATGAACTGCATGATACTCTGCCGATTAGAATTAAGCGACTGAGACCAAAACTGGACTGACTGCAGAGGGGGAGGGGGAAGAGGTAGAACATCTAGAAGGAAAGAGGTCATCCAAGGTCGTGGTCTGGAGTAGGATGTGGGAGGAGACTAGGTCTTACCGCTCCTGTAGGGAGGGAAGAAAAGGCATTAGCACACCTGATTACCCCCTATACCTGTATGTCAGCACTGGCTAGTGTAAAAGGAAAATTTTTATATTAGCATAGAAAATAGCAAATTAACATAAAAAGCCATAAAAAGTAATTAAAAGCTTCTAAAATATTAGATTAAGCATAAATTAGAATGTTAAGCAAATAAGATAGGTCAAGCAAATAGTTAACTAAAAAATCAGTTATATTGCATTATTTTTTAAGCTTACAGTAAAATTTCCAGAGTAAGAAAAGAACAGAAAATTGACGCACAGAAACCAGCTTAGAACAGGATAAGAGGTTGAGAACATCTGTGTTCAAGGCTTAGGAAGCTAAGGAAGCGATAACAGTGAAGATGGCTCTGGAAGACGCGTAGCAAAACCAGCTGGATTGGTGAATCAGCAGAAAGGGAGCAAAAGGCTTTTGCTGTAAGCAAGGTCAGACTGTAATGCATGAAGAGAAAATCTTAGTAAATTTAGGCTTTAGCAAAAGTATTAGAAGAATATATTAGAAATTAACTTTAGTGTAGAAATCAAGACAAATCAAGTATGCCAAGCAATGATTAAATGAAAGCATATACAAGATTTCTTTTTAATTAAAGTTTAGCTTTAGGCCAATATTATAGTATAGCTTGAAAGGCTGGAGGAGGAAGTGACACCATGAAAGACCAAATATGGAATTGAGGACATCTTCCCAGTTGAAAAACCAATCAAGAATAAGAAAAACAGAAACTGGAATAAACAATAGACAGTATAGCCAGGTGCAGAATGAGCTCATTGAACAAGGTTAAAATGATAAGAAATTGTTATAAAAACTTTGATTATGGTAATGTTCAAGGCTCAATCTCATTCGGCCAAATTGGGTTGAGTCCGTGTTGTTGATTAATTGCAATAAAGCTTTAAAACTCTGTCTGTCCCGAGTCCTCATAGCCTTTATTTTTAGGTAAAAAGCCTTCTGATGATGATCTTTTGGGCTCAATCGTCACCAGCACAGTTGAGCTCTTGGCAGCAGGGATCCATGATGCCTGGACTGGAATTGAAGTGCATTGTCCAATAGTCAGCTGATCGATGGCCTGATCCACGACTTGATTCCATTTCCGGTATGGCTGGGTTCTTGAAATCGGATGATTAGCTTATCTGCAGACCTTTATCAAGCCCAGTCTCTGGTTCAACTTCAAATACTGTCATCTACGATGTACTAGGAAAAAACAGCTTTCACTTGCAGATGTAAAGACTTAAAAAATGCTAATTTTAAATAGTCAGCATGTTATTTCTTCCTTGGTAGCTACTTATGGATCCAGAAAATAATATGTCATAAGATGTCAGATCTGTTTTGTTGGGGATACCCCTATTAAAAATATTGCTAGCAGTAAAACAACCAGTCAATTCAATCCAGTCTGTGCTTGTCTACGT
>JANRMT010062837.1:60130151-60146560 GCA_026402145.1 Polypterus bichir lapradei
TTCAGACAAATTCAAAATAGGTAAAGCAGTAATACTACCATCATCATATCAAGGTAGTCAAAGAGCATTGCAACAGTTATATCATGATGCAATGGCAATAGCCAGAACTAATCGGTCAGCCAGATTTGTTTATTACAATGACATGCAATCCACAATTGTCAGAAATCCGCCGTTTCTTGAGAACAATGCCACCGGTTACATTTGCTCTGGATATTCCCACTTTCGTAAGTAGATTGTTTTATCAGAAAGTCTTATTTTTATTGAATGAACTCAAAATGGTGTTCGGGCAAAAAGGAGATCTTGATATGCCATCAGTTATATTAAAATGTTTACAGTTTTGCGTCAGAATAGCTTTTGCAATGACAATTAACAAATCACAAGGGCAAACATTTGAAAAAGTCGGTTTATTTATAAGAGATAACCAAACGATATTTACTCATAGCCAGTTGCATTATCACACTGTAAGACCAAACAAGGAATCAAAATTCAATGCGCTGTTAAAGAAAGGTTAAAGCCAAATATTGTTTTTATGAAGTTTTAAAATAAAAAGTGAACATAATGCATATGTAATAATTCCCATGAAAAAAACACTTTAAATTGTATATCCACAGGACCAAACCCAGGGGTTGGCGAGCGAACCGAGCAGAGGGAGGAGCCCCCCAGTAAAATAACAGAAAATGAAATAGGGATAGGTTTATATTCTTCAATTATTTTAAAACTGCCATTTGATAATTTTGTTAAGATTCTGCTTATTACATTTCATTTTTGTAGGGTGCCAGAGTTGAATGAACATTGAATGTAAAACAGAAAAATACCTCTGAAGTGTGCACCATCCCAATGCAGAGTAAACACGTACTATACGCATACTACAATACACTTTTCCAGTCTTATTTCAAAATTTACTCAACAGTCATATCTTTGCTCAATGGTAAAAAAAAAAAACAAAAAAAAAAACACGAAAGGACCCTGGGAACGTGTTATGCTACAAAAATCTGATAACTGTAGCAAAAAAGTGCATAATCTCAGGATTAACATGATTCTCTCCCTCTATCCTTTGCCTTAAATAATGTATATAGTACATACCCATAAGGCATCAGGAGGACATCTAACATGAAGTCTAATAGAAGATGAACAGTCTTTGGTTTCTCAACAAGAATGAAAGGAGAAGAGACTTTTGAAGGTTCTGATGGATATTTCATGTGAAACAATGTTGGTATGAGCAGATGCATTAAGCTGGAAGAGACAATATAACAATATTTAAAAACAAAGTATAAAGTATACTAAAACAAACCTCATAAATATAAACAAGACAAACTTTGTAAAAACAGGAAAACTTAAAATGCATCTATTAGATATTGTTTTAAGCTTTATATGACTTTACAGTAGAGGTATAAAACCTTAAGACACCTTTACAGGAAATCATCTTTGGCATTATTAATAAATAGTTGATACAATATGTAGTTAGCCTTTAGTGTTGATCAGTGAAATTCAGCAATGCATTTTTCATAGTGAAATTGCAGTGTTTGCTGAATATTTTACAGGAAATTCACTGTCTGGCCACTAGTAAACATTTTTTTTGCCAGCGCCAGCTTACATAAATATTTTTTGATGCTTTGTTTGCCCAGCATGACATCACAGAACTATAGCAGCCATGCACAGAAAATTCTTAAATATGTATTAGAAGATTGCTGCCCAATCTGCTTTGTACCTGTCATGACCTGATTCAGCTGATTTATACCCACATGCATTTTAAAAAAAAAAAAAAAGCTTTTCATTTGAGAGGTACATAAGCTGTCCCATAATGAGAATATTATAAGTACTGCCACGAGATATACAGCACTGATCCTTGTGTGCTGGCCCAGCATATGTACGCTTAATTAGCCATGTGTAACTACAAGCCAAAACAAATCTTAAAGGAGTCCTCCCCCTACTCCAGTCAGAATGAGACTCTGTAAAATAATAACAGCAGCAACAACATTAACAAAATATTTATTTTCAAGGCATTTCTATCGTCTTGGTGGAAGAAAAAAGTGCTATGTATCTGCACTGATACTGTAGATCAAAAATAAAAACAAAAAAACCTAGCTGCATCTGGAGCCACAACTTTAAACAATAGAAGCCATTGCCATGCTGCCTTTTGATGGAACAGTCAATGTGTGCCCCAAGATTGGAACTCTGTAAGCACAAGGAAGTGGGGAAGAAAGGTGATTTAAGCGACTTTGAACGTGGCATAGTTGTCGGTGCCAGATGCAACAGCATCTCAAAAAAACACTCCTTATAACTGAGGTATGCAGACGGGCGCCTCTGAATGTACAACATGTCAACACTTGAACCAGATGGGCTGCAGCAGTAGGAGACTGCACCAGCTGCCATTCCTGACTGCTAAGAACAGGCAATTGAGGCTATAATTCTCACGGGCTCACCAAAACTAGACGATAGAACATTTGAATAACGTTGCCTGGTCTGATGAATCTCAATTTCTGCAGCAACATTCAGGTGGTAGGATCAGAATTTGACATCAACAACATGAAAGCCTAGATCCATCCTGCCTTGTATCAATGGTTCAGACTGGAGGGAGTGGAGTAATGGTGTGGGGGATACTTTCTTGCCACACTTTGGACCTCTTACTACCAAATGAGTATTGTTTAAAAGCCACAGCCTACCCGAGTATTGTCGCTGACCATGTCCATCCCATTATGACCGCTGTATACACATCTTCTGATGGCTACTTCCATCAGGATAACATGCCATGTCACAAAACTCAGATCATATCAGACTGGTTTCTTGAGCATGATATTGACTTCAATGAACTCAAGTGGACTCCACAGTCACCAGATCTCAATACAATTAAGCACCTTCAGAATGTGGAAGAATAGGAGCTTTGCATCATGGATGTTGAGCTGACAAATTTGCACTAACTGCGTGATGCTATCATGTCAATATGGATCAAAATCCCCAAGGAATGTTTCCAGCACCTTGATGAATCTATGCCACGAAGAATTACAGGAGTTCTGCAAGCAAAAGGTGGTCCAACCTGGTACTAGCATCATGAACCTAATATAGTGGCTAGTGAGTGTGTGTGTTTTTTTTTAACTTATCACTAGATTTTGGCCATTTGCTGTGTCTTCTTTTTGGATCCACTCTGCATCTTTAATTGTTTTGAGGCACAGTTGTGCAGAGAATAGCACTGCTGACTTGCAGCCCAGACCACATTTTGCCATTGTTGACAGATGTTTCGCTAGCCCTCAATGGACACTTAAAAGATCTCTGCATCATTATATTCCAGTTCCTCTTCCCCATTGACTTTAATGCATTCCAGATTTCAAAAACATTCATAAACAATTTCCATGATTTTGTCAAACTCACATTAAAAGCACACTCCATGGGGTTCGCTCATCACTATTAGTCATCTCTGAAGACATGCATTTCACAAAAATGACTACAGTCATTAATAGCTTCTAAATATTGGGCTATTCTATCAATATAAAAGTTTAACTGAACTAAATGAGGATAACAAATCACGAACAGATGTCAATTTAACCACAAACTGTATGCCTATATAAAACACAAAATTAAAAATACAGACATAAAATACATATTGGTCATATAATGTCTGTAAGGAACAGCAAACAAGCAAAAACAATTCTCTTTAACATACCTATCTTGTTGTGGTTGGGGCTTTCCTTCCATTGCAGTTAAAAGAGTGGGGGCTAATTCACACTGTTTCTCCACATCTAATCGGGGATAACCCATTTTGATGTATATTATAGTAAAGTTCTAGAAGCAAAACAAGTATGATTACAAAATCTAAATCCCCAAAAAGAAAATGTTACATCACAAATGACTTAAGAGCTTCCCAACCTCAAATTACTATAAATAAAACTGTAGGAAAGGAATGGGAAAAAAAAAAGTTAACAAAAAAAAATATGAGATATAGAAATTCTTCCATCCATCCTCAAGCCTGCTTAATCCATTTCTGGGGTATAAAGCGGCTGGAGCCTTTCCTGTCAGCATCATCCTGAGGGCAGAAAGCAACTCTACACAGAGCATCACTCCATTGCATGGCACATTCATGAATACTACTGAGCTGATTTAAATTGTTTCTTTGGGATGTGGGAAGACAAACCCATTCATACACAGGGTGCAGCCAAGAATATCTTTTACGCACTAAATGTCATTCAATTCAGGGACAAACTACTGAATCACATAGCTGAAGGTCAAACTCTGACGACTGTCAACATTAGAACAACTGTGAGGCAATAGCCACAGTTCATCTGGTAATGAAAATTTCAAGTACAAGTCATTCTCTTAAACACATATAGTAAAATTTAGTGCCATGAAAGTCAAAGAAAAGTTTTGTATTTCTGTTCATGTACTGTATCTTATATTTGAATATATTAAAAATTGTCATGAAATAAATTAATACAGTTTACCATGATAATATGTTTCAGCACAAGATAGATAGATAGGTCATTAATCCCAAGGGGAAATTCACATACTCCAGCAGCAGCATACTGATAAATAACAAATTAAAGAGTGATAAAATTGCAGGTATAACAGACAATAACTTTGTATAATGTTAACGTTTACCCTCCCCGGGTGGAAATGAAGAGTCGCATAGTGTGGGGGTGGAACGATCTCCTCAGTCTGTCAGTGGAGCAAAATATATATATAAAAAATACCATGCTTATATTAAGTTAAAAAGTGTACTAAAAAGTAAAAAATTTGTCTCTCATACATCTGTCTGGATTTAGTATTTTGTAATAAGATAGAATTGAGGGTATAGAGGTGATTGAAACACTAGGGTCAAGTGACCATAATATAATACAGTTCTCAGTATTTTGTAAGAGTGCAGATGCTAAGACTAAAATTGTTAAGTTGAACTTTGGTAGGGCTAATTTTGACCAGATGCGACAATGTCTAAGTAGGATACACTGGGATAAACTTTTAAGTGTGGAGCCAGTCGAGGAGCAGTGAAACAGGTTTAAAAATGTTTTACATGTAATGCAGGACAGATACATACCTAAATTTGGAATTAATAGGAAATTTTAAAAAAAGAAAGATTTAAAAAAAAAGCTGCAAAGGAAAAAACTGCTTTATAAGGCATATAAGATGAATGACTGCAAAGTGAATCGTAGAGCGTATAACAGGATATCAGGGAGGCTAAAAGACAGCTGGAGAGGAATATAGCACATAAGGTGAAAAAATACCCTAAGAGATTCTTTCAGTATTTTAGTAGTAAAAGAACAGTCAAGGAGGAGGTCAAGTGCATCAGAAATAGTAAAGGGGAATTAAAAGATACAGACAATGAAATAGCGGATGCCCTAAACTTATATTTTTCTGAGGTGTTTACAAGTGAGCAAGTTGATAACCTCCAGAGAGGTAAATGCAACTACTAGGAAGGTACTGAGGGATTTGGAAATTGTAGAGGAATAAGTGCTGCTCAGATTATATAAGCTGAAATCAAACAAATCACCAGGACCAGATATTTATCCTCTAGTTCTTAAGGAGGCTAGTGAGTACATATATAAACCCTTGACACAAATTTTTAGGAAGTCACTGCGCACTGGAGAGATTCTGAAGGACTGGAAAATAGCAAATATCATCCCATTATATAAAAAGGGTGACAGGGCAGATCTAAGCAACTATAGGCCAGTAAACTTAACATGCATCACAGGAAAATTAATGGAAGGAATTATTAAGGATAAGATTGAGCAACACCTGGCAAGGACAGGAGTTATTCTGAACAGTCAGCATGGGTTCAGAAGAGGGAGGTTGTGTTTTACTAACATGCTGGAATTCTATGAGGAGGCAACAAAAGGATACGATCAAAGTGGAGCATATGATATTATTTATCTTGACTTTCAGAAAGCATTTGATAAGGTTCCACATGAGAGGTTGGGCATCAAATTAAAATAAGTGGGAGTTCAGGGTGATGTTTTTAGTTGGGTGCAGAATTGGCTCAGACACAGGAAACAGAGGGTGATTGTGCGAGGAACCTCTTCAGAATTGGCTGATGTTAAGAGTGGTGTTCCACAGGGGTTAGTGCTAGGGCCGCTGCTATTTTTAATATATATAAATGATTTAGATAGGAATATAAGTAACAAGCTGGTTAAGTTTGCAGATGATACCAAGATAGGTGGATTAGCAGATAATTTGGAATCCATTATATCATTACAGAAGGACTTGGATAGCATACAGGCTTGGGCAGATTTGTGGCAGATGAAATTTAATGTCAGTAAATGTAAAGTACTACACATAGGAAGTAAAAATGTTAGGTTCGAATACACAATGGGCGGTCGGAAAATCGACAGTACACCTCATGAGAAGGATTTAGGAGTCATAGTGGACTCTAAGCTATCAACTTCCAGACAGTGTTCAGAAGCCATTAAGAAGACTAACAGAATGTTAGGTTATATAGCACGGTGTGTGGAGTACAAGTCCAAAGAGGTTATGCTCAACCTTTATAATGCACTGGTGAGGCCTCATCTTGAGTACTGTATGCAGTTTTGGTCTCCAGGCTACAAAAAGAACATAGCAGCACTAGAAATGGTCCAGAGAAGAGCAACTAGGCTGATTCCAAGGCTATAGGGGTTGAATTATGAGGAAAGATTAAAAGAGCTGAGCCTATACAGATTAAGCAAAAGAAGATTAAGAGGTGACATGATTGAAGTGTTTAAAATTACGAAGGGAATTAGTACAGTGGATCGAGACTGTTATTTTAAAATGAGTTCATCAAGAACACAGGGACACAGTTGGAAACTTGTTAAGGGTAAATTTCGCACAAACATTAGGAAGATTTTCTTTACACAAAGAATGATAGACACTTGGAATAAGCTACCAAGTAGTGTGGTAGACAATAAGCCTTTAGGGACTTTCAAAACACGACAATGTTTTTTTAGAAGAAATATGTGGATAGGACTGGCGAGCTTTGTTGGTCTGAATGGCCTGTTGTCGTCTTGAGTGTTATAATGTTCTAATCACTCGTAAAATAAAAGGGGGTGCTTTTGCTAAGATTTTAAGAAGTGTTTTTTGAATGTTGATTGATGAAAAGGGCCCACGCTTTTATGTTACGAGTGATGTATGAGAGACTTATTTTTTACTTTTCAGTACACTTTTTAACTTAACATAAGCGTGGTTTTTAAAAAGTATTTATATATATATATATATATATATTTTTTTTATTTTAAACTTTTTAGTCTTGGGTTTGTTTTTGTATAATTTTGTAATCAATATTTTAACACTTCCTTTAACATTTCTATCCGTTACTAGCGCCATCTATTGGTGAAATTTTTTTAACTATTCTTCATATGAAAATTTCATTTCTTAGTTAACATGGATTAATCGATCAATTAGTGAAACAGATTATTGATTCATGTATTGTCATCGGAAGTGATAAAGTGTTCAAAATTTCAAGTCATTTGGACAATAGGAAGTGGGTCAAATATTGATTGCAAGATTTGTACCAGACAACAAACAGGTGAAGTTAAAAGGAAGCGTGGTAATAAAATAATAATTTAGAGATATACTGAAGACATGCATTAGGATTTTTGTGCAACCTGGAGGAAATGCTAAAGAAATGCAATGTACTAATGCATGGTAAAAAAAATGATATATCTCTATTATAAAAGAAAATCTTGAGACGAGACTATTGCCAAGAGATTTTTTCAAGTCCCGCCCTCCTCTCAACCATTTTCAACCACGTTCCTCTCACCTCTCATTCGTGTGAATGCTTTTGTCAAACACAATTCCTGCGCTCTCAGCTCTTATAAATTTTTACGTTTTCCTCACTTTAACTTCCCAATAAAAAAGACTTATTATGTCCAAATCTTATTGAAGAATTTCATCCCGAAGGGTTATCAACAGAAGAAATGAGTACATGGGCAATCCTAGCACTGAGAAATGCAAAAACTGGCGATCAGTTACACGCCAAATTGGTTAAATGTCTATCAATAGACTATGCTGAAACAGTTGGTGGTGGTGGTGCGGAAGATGTTAACAGCAACTTACAATCCCCTAGAATATCTACAACCAGTAACACTGTCCAGTCTTCCACCAGTCGAATAACTGTTGAAAGAAGAATGTATCGTATTGTTATTGCGTAATTTATGTATGAGTGATGGGCTATGCAATAGGACAAGATTAGTTGTATTCAAAATTTATCGAACAATACTGACATGTAAAATTGGAACAGGCGACAAGAAAGGTAATGTAGTACATCTTCTGCAGATAACATTAAACACCAAAGGAGATCTGGATATGCCATTCATATTGAAACGTTTACAGTTTCCCGTTAGAATAGCTTTTGCTATGATAATTAACAAATCACAGGGACAAACATTCGAAAAAGTTGGTTTATTTATTAGAGATAAAGAAATTATATTCACTCACGGGCAGTTATACGTTGCGTTGTCACAATGCAAGTCCAAACACAGAATCAAAATTTTAATATTGACAAAAAGTTAATTCATAAAATTGTTTTTACTGAAGTTTTACAGTAAAAGTGCAAGTTTAAAAAGTATTGGCTTGTTAATTTCAAAGCCAAGCAGAACGAAAACGTATAACACAACGAATACCTCTAACGCAACATATGTAACAATTGCATATATAACAATTCCCATGAAAATAACCTGTTTAAATTGTACATCCGCTTCTCCATAAACAAGAGGCAGATCCGCGATGTAACTAGCATGTAGCACCCGCCTGGGTGTTGGTGAGTGAAGCCAAGATATATATATAATCTCATAGTATTATGAAAATATCTCTTCCTGGCATCTTTAGATGATCCCAAAATGGAGCGGAAATTTTGTAGTACTTCAAATTAGCACTGCATTATTCTGAACATTACAATAATTTTTTCAGTATTTTTCAGGTTATCATCTCATACTCACAGATTATTCACCAGAAACAGCAGAATTTTCTTTTGCAAAGTCTAGCTGCTGTAAAGAGCTCCCCTTTCAACAAAAGGAGCTGGCTGGCACATAGTTAATTAAAATCTAAATTCAGATAGGAAGCCTTGCTTGCAGGCTAACTTGTACTTTATCCTCAATTAAAGGTTGTTATGATCACAAAATGATGTAGTACTGTGTTATGCAGTATGTCTCATTATGACAAATGCAAACATTAAGGCTAGGGGTATTTTACATATAAGGAACACTGGCATAATCACTTACAGTCACTGACCTGGGTTCTACGAAATATGTAATACAATTAGTAATCTCTCAGTCATTGGGCCACTGTGACCCTTTACGTGTTCATCAAAAGGAACACTTACAGTAAATGTAATAAATGTTATCATGTAATGATTTATAAATGGTTGTTAAGCAAATACCTTTATCCAAAGCAGTTTAAGAAAACCGCATACCCTATATAATACATTTAAGACTTTAAGAAGAGCCTTTACATGCATTTGTCTTTGACTTTTTTTGTTAACTTCAATATTCAAGAAGATATTTAATTCAAGGAATGAACACTGACACATTAAACACCACAATATGCAACACTCAAAGACTAAAAAAAAATATATTTACTTATGCTTGTATCTCAAAAATATGAATTATTATACACTAAAAAGTATTGTGTACTCTTACTTACAGTGACAAATGAGGCTGCTGCTGGATCTTGATACTGTACTAGTAATGTCTCCACTGGTAACTGGATTTTAGGGCGGCTCTTAATGCGCTTATTTATGTGAACCAGCAATTCCATAACCTAGTATTGAAAAAGGCATTATTTACATATTTTCCCTTTAGTAACTTGCACAGAAATTGTATTTCCATTTCAAAGTATATGAAGGTAGTATGAGCATACTAAACAAAATATAATGGCATATTTACTCTCTGGGATACTTTAACAAGCATTCACTTCTATGCCTCTATGTAAACTTTATAATTAAGACTAAACATTCTGAGGGTAACACACTTCAAACTGAAAATTAAAATATTAATTATAAACAGAGATTCCAAAAATACAATAATCTAAATGATTAAAGGTAGAAATAGCATGCAAATTGTAACCTTTTTCCGCACACCCTCCTGCGTACTAGAGAGTTTAAGGAGCACTGGAGGCAGAAACTTGGAAATTATGTCCTGTAGCTGTTCATCCGTTTCTGCATGACCCAGTCGCAGGAAAACACGTTCCAGTTGATCTGATGAAAAGAATTATAAATATAAATATATATATATATATATATATATATATATATATATATATAAACTTTTTACACATATATACATATAAACTTTAATATATATTTATACATACAGTATATATACTAAATATTACAAATATGGTACATACAGTGTGTCTGCATGGTGAGGGAAATCAATGGAACTACAAAGACAGAAAAAGTCTAACATTACCATACCATGCTCACAGACTGGATGCAAATTTCCTCTTTTTTAAGTAAAATCAAAATGCTAGCGAATGAACACTACAAATTCACACTTCTAACAACATCCTCTTCCAAATTAACTTTCACCTATAATTTTCAATAACTTACAAAACATACACTTACGTATCGGCAAGAACTGCAAAGAGAATTCTTACTATTAAGTAAATAAACAAGGAAAACAATAACACAAGCTAAACAAGAAAAAATAAAGGTAGTACTTTATTCTGAAATCCCTCTCTTAGTGAGGGGTGACACAAGGAACTAAAACCAATATTCACCTTAAATATGTGTGAAAGAATGTTTAAGAATGTTTGATAACGTCTATTCCGGTTCCAGCACACCTGATGACGTCACTTTCCGTTCTGGGGCCTTTGATGATGTCACTTGCGGTATTGGAACGCAAAGCCACCATCATTAATCAAAGTCAGTTCTGTTTTGGACTCTTGACTTGTGAACATCTCAAAAATGTACCTATTTGCAACCAGGGCATATTACATGGGTGGCTGCCCCAAACCTTTTTTGATGTCTTTTTGTCATTCTTGTGACAGTGGCATAGTTGACAGGATGCTTAAAGCCCAGAAGAAACCAGGACAACACCAGAGGTATAACCAGGTGGGAGAGTACCGGGGCAGAGTTTCCAAGTGGGGGGGTTCTTCCCATGGTCTAGAAAGACCCGGTGTAGGCTCCGCTCCCAATTCACTTAACCAGGCTAGTAACAAAACAAAGGGAGTGTGCAGAAGATACACACAGGAGTGGGCTGGTTCCTATGGGGGAAGCAAAGGGGGCTTACTATTCTCTCTCAGAGGAGAGAGCGGTTCACCCCACTGAAGTCAAGATCCTAGCCAAATGTGGGGCATCCCCAATCCAGCAGGTGGAAAAATTAAAAAAACTGGAAGCTCAACCCAGAGCGACTGACCCAGGAGCAAGCCTTTGCTCTCTGGGGAAAAAGTGGCAATATGGCTATTCAAATTTACCACATTCCAGATCATACAACAAGTAGCCCGTTTTCTTTTGATAAAGAATATTCCTGAATATTTCACCCAGCCAGTCTGGGGAGAATTTTGGAACATGGAAGAGCTTATCAAGCTCATCATAACACCAAACACAGCCTTGCAATCTGGGTGAGCAAAACGGACCTTTTGCGGACACCATGGGGATTAAGTCTCACAAAATCTGCCTCTTTCATACAAACTGGAGCCTGTTCCGAAGTCCCTGGACCCATGGACATGCAACTTGCTCGGGAATGTGGAGGAATGCAGGTGGAGAGAAAGGGAAGGGTTATGTGCAACCCCCTGACAATATCGCATATGGGAGTAGTAATTGTAAACGGGTTTAGAATTGAAGCACTCTTTAATTCCAGCAGCAACATTTCCATTGTTGAATTAATGAGGAGGTTTGACGTTTTTCCATCTCTTGTCCAGAGTGTCAATTGCGGCAGATTCCTAGGAGAGACAGAGCTCCTCTCGTTCCCCTTCCCTTGATTGATGTCCCCTTTGAAAGAACTGGGGTCGATATAGTAGGACCCCTAGAACCCTCAGCCCGAGGACATAAATATATATTAGATCTCATGGACTATGCTACTCGATAACCAGAGGCTGTTCCTTTACTCTCAGCTATGTCTAAAATTATGGCATGGGAATTGTTAGGGGTCTTTTCATGAGGCGGCATCCCTAAAGAAGTCCTTACGGACCAGGGGACACCTTTTATCTCAGAGAAGTTCAACGAGATGGCCAAGTTACTTAAAATAAAGCACTTAAAGACCGCGGTGTATCATCTTCAAACCAATGGTCTAGTCAAGAGGTTTAATCAGACGCTCAAACAGATGCTTCGCAAGGTGGTCAGTAGGGATGGGAAAAACTGGGATCAGCCCCTCCCCCTCATCCTCTTTGCCTATCGGGAAGTCCCAGAAGCCTCTACAAGGTTCTCATCTTTTGAATTATTATATGTATGACAACCCCGGGGCATATTGGATATTATGAAAGAAGGAAGGGAAGGAGAAGCTCGTCCCTCTACCAATATATTAGAGTATATCGCGCAGTTACGCAATATATTTGGAAAAATTTGACCCATTCTAAAAAGTCACATGGAAGAGGTGTAAGCAGCACAGGCCCACTATTATGACTGTAGCACGACTCTCTGAGAATTTCATCCTGGAGACCATGTCATGGAGTTGGTTCCCACCTTCCATTCTAAATTGCTAGCCCATTGGTAAGGCCCCTACAAAGTTAAGGAGAGGAAAGGACTTGTCGATTTACTTGGTGAAACAACCCAGTCGTCGGCCAAGCAAGCAGGTATATCAAGTAAACTTGCTGAAACCGTGGAAGTTGGTGAACAAGAAACCAGGAAAGACCTCTCTGATTGCACACAACACTGTGACAGAACATGAGGTTATAGTTTGAGAGTGCCCCTATCGTCTTCCTGAGGCAAAGAAAGTAGAAGTGGAGCTTGAAGTCAAGCACATGCCAAAACTAAGAGTTATAAAGGAGAGTCATAGTCCCTGGTCCAGTCCGATAGTCTTGGTTAGTAAGCCTGACGGAAGTTGGTGGTTTTGCAATGACTTCTGTCGACTTAATCAAGTCTCCCAATTCATTGCACATCCAATGCCTCGAGTGGATGACCTCCTTGAGATGCTTGGACAGGCAAGTTATTTAACCACACTTGACATGACGAAGGGGTACTGGCAGGTTCTCCGACGATGCGGGTTCGCTGCATGCCCCCATCTTGCTTCCGGGATCTCTTGAACCCGTCACCATCAGTAATTTCACTGATGAGCACGGCAGTGAGGCATAACAAACGGAGCAAGGGGATGGTGTAAAAAAGTGCCAAGTGCTTTTATTAAAAATCAATAAACAAAACAATGTTCAAATAAATAGTGCAGTTTTTCTCAAAGTCATTAAATAAATAATCCATAAAAACAAAAGTGAAAAGTGGAGGTTAAAAAATATAGAAAAAAAAAAAACATTCCTTTAAAAGGATGAGGTTAAAACAATGACATGAAGCAGTCTCTTTAAAAACATGCCCGGTGTGTTCTTTAACTGGTGACACCCCCTGCTTCTCCCTATCCAAGCTTCGCAACAGGGGAGCCACTCTACCTGCAGCTGTCCTTCCTTCTTCCTTCTGGTCTGGAGGGTTCCCGATCCCTGGCTTCGGTTCAGTACTCTCCCCAGACCGAGACTGAGGTTCCCCAATGGCCAGGACTCCCACGCTGGGGAATCCATTTCCCAAGCCTCCCAACTCCCGCTGCCTTCTCAGCATTACGCAGCCAGCCGTCCATCACAGGTCACTCCAGCTCCTTGTTTGCTCAGCTGGAGCAACCGCTTCCTTCTGCCCCACCGAGTGTCGGGCAAACACCCTTCTTTGGGGCTCACCTTCCACCTGCCTGTGAGCCTTTGCTCACTCGCTCGCCCCACCTCTCTCCACACTGCTTCCTGCCTCACTCCGCAACCTCCGTCTTTCTTTTCTTTTCTTCTACTCTCCTCATGCTTCTATTTATGAAGAGGACGTGGCCGCTGTAGCAATCAGCAGCTCCTGGGAACAATTACGGATGCGGACCGTTTCTCACCTGTGCACTTAGGTGAGAAATGCCCACATCACAAACTCCTCAGGAACCACTTCGGCCACACAACCACCACTCCTCCTTGCTAAGCTGCAAGCACGACGATTATTTATTTAAAATTGTCCTCTTGACATGAGCTATGGACCCGCTATACCATAGGTTCCTTTAACAGACTCTGCTATGGTCAAGACCATGTTTAGCACCCCTAGTGGACATTGGCAGTATTGTGTTCTTCCATTTGGGTTAAATGGGGCTCCTGTGACTTTCCAGCATCTGGTGGGTAAAGTGCTCCGCCCTCATAACTCGTATAGTGCTGCCTACTTGGATGACGTAGTCATTTATTCCAGCACATGGAAGGCACGCCTACTGCAGGACCGAGCAGTATTGTGGATGCTGGATGAAGTTGGGCATAGAAGTAAATCCAAAAAAATGTTTTTTTTGGGTTGAAAGAAGCTAAATATTTAGGCTACCTAGTGGGTCGGGGTACCGTAAAGCCACAGTGGTCAAAAGTAGATGCCATATTGAAATGGCCCCGTCCGTGAACTAAGCAATAAGTCCAAGCATTTCTCGGTTTAGCTGGTTTGTACCTTGGTTTTCTGAGAGAGTGGTGCCCTTGAGCGATTTAACAAAGAAGAGGGCCCCTAACTTTGTGGTATGGACTGATAAGACAGGCCCCAACATCAGCACCAGTGTTGAAAGCATGTAACTTTTCGCTTCCTTTTACAATACAGACGGACGCTTCGGACACAAGCCTGGGAGCTGTGCTGAGCCAAAGCATCGATGGTGTTGAACACCCCGTAAAGTTCCTGTGCTGGAAACTGTTGGATCGAGAGACCAGGTATGTGGCGGTGGAAAGGGAAGCCCTTGCGATTAAATGGCCTATTACACAGTTGAGGTACTACCTCTTAAGTTGTGAGTTTACTCTTGTTACGGATCATCAGGGCCGCCCGACCCGATTGGTCTAAGCTGAGGAGTGGGCCTTGTCACACACGTGCAATTGGGAAACAGCTAAAGGTCATGAATAATAGTTATTCAATGCAAAAACAGGGGGCACTAACTTTCCTTCTCAACTGCACCTCATTTGTGGTCAGAGGCAACACCGTCTACATCATTTTCCCCAACTCAGTGAACCGATCTAAACCAGGACCCTTAAGAAGACTCCCTAGTAGCCACACATCCTGTGCATTGAATTTGATGAGACGGGGAGTATTTCCTAAGTGGGAACAGGTAAGGATCGTCTATCCATGCCCCATTTTTCACAATCTGCATTGGCTACTTTCATTGTTGGGTGCTAACACCCATAACTCTGCAGCATCTGATTTCTTTTATTCCATTTCTACTCTCTTTATAATCAGAATTTTATTTTTTCAGATACTGCATTATGATTTTGTCACATACTAGGCAAATTCAATTACTTTATAAAAATTTAAAAAAAAATCCGCACACATGATATAAGTGAATACTCACATTCAATAACTTTTTAATTCTATGGTATGCACGGTACCAACAACAGACATCAGCTGTTCCATGTAGGGAGGCTGAGGAATGACTAACACAGCACTCTAGCTGCACGTGTGCCATAACGTGTTTTATGCTAACATCTTTATCAGAGCATTCTTTAACCATGCAATTAAGCATGCTATTACTGCATAATGTATATTTTCTACTACACCAACAATCTCAGCCATGAAATATGAGGGCAACAAACTAGCTACATTCATAAATCACATACAGTACATAAGTGATTTAACTATGGATAGATCCCCTTGTGAAAAGCATATTACATGATTTATTCTTGATTTAAAACTATAGGTAAACTCTTCATAATTTATACTTTAATAAATCATGGGAATGAAGTATAAAGGCTTTACAAACTTCTATGTTACAGCATACTGTAGTAACTGAATTTGCAAGCAATGCCAAGAAAGATGCATTTCAATAATTATTCAATTCAGCTGCACTCTAACATGTGTGTCAAATCATTTTTTAAGGTCTGCCAAGTATAAGTAATTTGAAAGATAATAAGAAAAATATAAACAATTTTTGGGCCTAAATCTGTGTATTCTGACCAGTGCCAATTTTGAAATTGGTCCAAAATTAGCTTCTGTGTCCAGAATAACAACTACTGAAATGACAGATCACAATACATTGTGAGGAGAATCTTGAGCTGAAAAGCTTAGACTGAGAGAAACTGTATTGTATGACTAGGGATGAAACCTGGTAACATTATTTAAACTCAAGAGTCTAAACAACAGTTCAAATAATTGAAACAGGGCAATTCTCCAACACCAAAGAAATTCTCAGTCCAAATCACTACTAGTAAGATTAAATACAGTGCATCCGGAAAGTATTCACAGCACATCACTTTTTCCACATTTTGTTATGTTGCAGCCTTATTCCAAAATGGATTAAATTCATTTTTTTCCTCAGAATTCTACACACAACACCCCATAATGACAA
>JANRMT010062837.1:60172731-60245198 GCA_026402145.1 Polypterus bichir lapradei
CTGCCTTCTTAATTATATAATGCATGTTTTCTAAAGCGCGTTTTGTAGCTCTTCCTGGCTTTCTACGTAATGCGTGATTACGTGAGAGGCGTGATGATGTCATACGAAACTCCGCCCCTCCAGCTGAACTCCATTACAGTAAATGGAGAAAAATAGCTTCTAGTTATGACCATTATGCGTAGAATTTCGAAATGAAACCTGCCCAACTTTTGTAAGTAAGCTGTAAGGAATGAGCCTGCCAAATTTCAGCCTTCTACCCACACTGGAAGTTGGAGAATTAGTGATGAGTCAGTCAGTCAGTCAGTGAGTGAGTGAGTCAGTGAGGGCTTTGCCTTTTATTAGTATAGATATGTGCTGACAGCCCTGGATCTGTGTGTACTCAAAGCCAAAACACGACTGAGTGTGTTGCTGCCCGTGCTCTTATTTGGTTGTAAGTAGGGCATGTCTTGCAAGAATCTTATGTTCTACATCATCACGAGACGGTCGTGGGTCAGTCTTTTGGCACAAAGTCTCATGTTTAAGGTCCCCGCAAAACGCTCCATGGCCAATCTCTTTAGTCTCACGGGTCTTTTAAGTGTCTTCCGTGATTTTAACGTGAAGATCACGTCTCGTTGCCCTACTGTTTCTCTCCAGGATTTTTTTTATAATAGGGAAACCTTTCCCATGCTCAAGGCATTTATTTAAACAGCAGGGTCTATGTAACATGATACAAATATTTCTGAACTGAACACTAAACAGATAAATACAGAATATAGAAAGCATTAAATAGAATAAAAGAAAAAAAATAGCCAGAGTAAAATACTAAGTTCAATACTAAAAGTAATGCCTGAAACAAATAACATCATTTGTGATATAAAGCTTGCGGTGGGCTGGCGCCCTGCCGGGGGTTTATTTCCTGCCTTGCGCCCTGCGATTGGCTCCAGCAGACCCCGTGACCCTGTAGTTAGGATATAGCGGGTTGGATAATGGATGGATGGCTAGATGATATAAAGCACATACAATTTCTCCTGAGCATCTGGTCACAGAGGTAAGCGAAAAGAAGCGTCATATTTTTAGGTTACATTAAAATCTTTCCTGAGCAAATGAGTTTTAAGTTTTTTTTAAAAGAATGAATGGAATCAGCTGATCTAATTATTTTTTGGAGGTCATTCCAAAGTCTGGGTGCTATACAGCTGAAGCCCCTGTCATCCATAGAGTGCAGGTTAGTGTGGGGCACAACAAGATTCCCAGGTTCGGACGGTGTTAGTGGGTGAAAAGGAGCATAGCTATGGAGAAAGTCACTGATATAGTCTGGTGCAAGGCCATATAAAGCTTTGTAGGTTATTAATAAAATTTTAAATTAAGTCCTGCAAGGCACAGGAAGCCAGTGGAGGCGAAGCAGGATGGGTGTTATGTGCTCACTGTTTGTCATTCATTTAAGGATTCTTGCAGCAGAGTTTTGAATCAACTGGAGCTGTGATATAAGGCTAGAAGGGGCACCTGCCAGTAGGGAGTTAAAATATTCGATGCAGGATGTGATAAAAGCATGGACAAGTTTCTCAGCATTAGAAAAGGTGAGAAATGAGCGCACATGAGATATGTTGCGGAGGTGGAAGTAGGATAAGTTTCTTAATGTGGTTTATGTGGGTGGAATAGGAAAGGGAGGAATCAAAAATGACATGATCAGAGAGTTCCACAGCACTGCTATAAGTGTTGCAGACAGATAAACCAGATGTAGAGATCAGGTCCAATATATGACAACCAGAGTGGGTAGGAAAATCAACATGTTGCACCAAGTCAAAACAGTCCAGTAAGAACAGGAATTTATTCCTAAATTTACATGTAGGAGTGTCTATATAGAAGTTGAAATCGCCAAGAAATATAACTGTTTGGGAAAAGGAACTTAAGTGGGCTAATATTTTAGTCAGATTGGATAAGTAAGACACATTGTACTTTGGGGGAAGGATAAACAACAGTAAGTAAGACAAAACCAGATTTCATTATTAGTTTAAGAGCCAGACACTCAAAAGATAATGAACAGTCAAATGGGATTCTTTTGATGTTTATCTCCAATCTAGCAATTACTGCGACCCCTTCGCCTTGACTTGTGCTGTGAGCCTCTGAGAAGTAAATGTATTTGGTTAGTGTCACTTCAATGAAACACGTAAAGTCGTTCAGTTTTTGCCAGGTTTCTGTTAAGCATATCACATCCATCTTGGAATCTGTGATGAATTCTGATAGCACAAGTCCTTTGCCATTAAGAAATCTTGAGTTAAACAGTGCAGTACTAGCTGATATTGTGCACAGATCCATAGCCAGAAGTTTATATTAGCATATTGAAAATTTAATGGTAATCCTCTTCCTTGTGGGGCATTTTACAGTAAGTGTATTTTGGGACTATATAGAATATATTTTTGAACTATGAGATTGAAGCACATTTTTCCCAGTGTGGGCTGAGTCCAGCCACTCAAGTGGAAGTTGGAAGCTGGAAGTGGAAGCCTGTTGTTGCATCTGCTCTGGGTAGGCAATTCTGGTATGCATCGCTGGGTGGCTTTGAAGGCTTCACACTACCTTGGTTTGGTTACTTTTGTTACATCTGTATTTACCTCCTTGCATTGGTTACCTTTGAGTTTTAGGACAGGATGTTTTAGGATGACAGCCGCAGATCTACAGGTACAGGCAGATCTGATGATCTGCAGAGATGGCATCGCGAGGGGAGAGGCGCGGGGCGGGATGTTTCCGATCACTTAATTCTAAACAAGCTAATAGCGGGGACGAGGCGGAGTTCACAAGCAAAGAGTATGGGGAGGTGGGCTTTCGAGAGGGGGCTGTATATAGTAACAGCGAGGGCAGAGGGCAGTTCACAACCAAAGAGGATGTGGAGGTGGGCGGGCGAGAGGAGGACTGATAAAATAAAAAAATACTAGTGGAATTAGCCTGTCAGATATCAGAAAAAAGGGCGTCAGGAAGTGACGTCTCTGTTCTCAGTGTCAGTGCAGTCTGTGTAGTGCTGCTAAGCGTATAGCTGCTCTCTTCTTGTTCAGTACATAGCAAACCAATATACAGTATATACAGTTGTTTAAGCATTAGGTGTGTTCTGTGTGCAAAAATCCTTGTAGCACTCACTGTGGTTCCTGTTAAAGTGACTCCCTCTGCTGTTTTTATATTTGCTCATACTGAGGGTTTTGTTAAAGTGACCCCTTCTGCTGTTCTTATATTTGCTCATATTTGGACCTGCGTCCATATTGCAAAAAGTGTGCAGAAACCCTTGCAGCACACACTGTGTCCTGAGCAAAAGATTTGTCACTGAATTGCTGAGGGTTTTGTTAAAGTGACCCATCTGCCATTCCTTTTTTTGTTCATATCTTGCCCTGCCATAGTGCAAGTGTGCATTGAATATCCAACAGGCTCCCACTTTCCCACTCAAAAGTCTTATTCATAGGTACTTTTAATTTTTTCCAAATGTTTTACCAACATGGAGCAAAAAAAGTGTTCAGAAAACAACACTGCTCAGTTATTTCAGAAAGGAGACGCCACAAACTAATGAAGGTGCAGCGTCAACTCTCTTCAGCACACACTCTGCCAATTGATAAATCCAAGCACCGCTTATCCGGCATAAACAAACAATGGTTTAAAGATTTTGATTGGCTAGTGGTCAAAGAAAATGGTATGTAGTGCTCATTGTACATGAAATATTCAAACAAACACCCCACAAGAAGGGAGTTACCTTCGGTAAACGTGCCATGCACAGGAATATGAAAAGAAAGCTTGCTGGGCCATGAAAAAAGTAAAATGCACATTGAGTCTTCTGCTGACCCTTTAGGAAAGCGTGTACTAGAGCAAACTGGAATCGGTCAAATTAGAAGATCTGTATTGGTGTTAAATAACTTACAGAGAGATGTCTTTGTGGCAGCTTCAAGATCCATGTATTGGTTGGTAAAAAATGAGTTGCCACATACAACGTTGTTTGAAAAGCTGTTGAACACTGTAATGAAATGGGTTGTTCCTTTTTACAACATCTCAGAGCTGCTGGATGTCTTAGCATCAGAAATAAAGTCTAACATACTGACTGACTTCTGCATGTGCAAGTTGGCTTTGAAGAATATTTTTTAATTTTTCTTCATTAGGTTTCCCATACTTTTTTTTTTTCCATTGTTTTCACTTTTCTTCCCAACAGCGACAATACTTGTGCCTCTTGGTTTATGTCATAACAATTGTTTTTTAAAAATTTTGTTAGAGTTGCAGGATCCTGACCTGGATACTTCTTAAATTTAATTAAAATATTCTGGCACAAGTGTCAAACCTTAAGTAAGGAGGTCATATTGAGCATTGGAAAATAATTAATAATAATTAACTAATAAAAATAGTGCACATTTAATTTTCCCCACCACTAAATTTCCCTATCTCACCCCACCCGGCTACTTTTTCATTCCACTCGGCTGGAAAAATTTTCTAGGGAGAACATTGGGTTAGAGTATTTTAATGATATCTTGAATCCTTATGAGACTCCAATATATTTCCGATCATTTGATTAGGTCTTGTATGATTTCCCTAGGTCAAAGTTAAATCTAGGGGTGATAGAATATTTGCTGTTAAAGAAATATTCCGCTCAAAAATGATATTTTTATGTGTTACTTAACCCAGAAACTTTAATGATTGCAAATTCATTGTAGTGTATGATAATTCTACGCATATCTGGTTTATTAAGTGTAGAACTAAAATGTAGCTATGGAAAGGGAAAATAAAAAAGGTGAGTTTTAAGGAGTTTTCTAAATGATCCACTGTGTTAGTCTGGCATGTGTCTATTGATAAATATTCCAGATTTTTGGTGCGTAACTGCAAAAGGCTTCCTCACCACTTCTTTAATGCTTGGCTCTTGCACTAATTAGCAGACCACTATTTCAAGATTTAAGGTCACGACTTGGAATGGGTGACAGGCACTCCAAAATATAGGAAGAAGCAAGATTATTTAAGACTTTATATAACTTTAGTAGTATTTTAAATTCAGTTCTAAAGAACACAGGTCACTATAGCAATGACACTAAATCTAGTGAGATGTTTCCCGATTTTATTTTCAACAGTTAAAATTCTTGCTGCTGCGCTCTGAACTAACTGCAACTAATTGATGTCTTTCTTAGGTTGTCCAGTTAGGAGTGCATTACAGTAATCTAACTGACTGAAATCAAAAGCAATAATTCATTTTTCAGCATCTTGCAATCATTGTCAGCTCTTGCACAAAAGTAACTGTGAATTAAGACATTTTATTTTGTTGTGAGGCTAACTTACAAGTAGTATTCCTTTTAATATTAGGTAATCTTTTTTAAAATTAGATCATCTGAGTCAGTTTTTATTTTAAAATTACTTGTTAAGACTTAAGTCCCCATCACATTGCAAGACCTTTCCAGCAATTTTGAGTTGTAAACCTCATTTATAAAATTTTAGCAATTCAGGGACAATTATGGTGTTTTTCTGTAATTTCCAATCATGTACTTTGACATCCCCTGCAAATAATTTATATTGCTTCATGATTTTATTTTGACAAAATCAAAATGATTGTACACTTGAAAGTAGAATGCATACAATATGATCACAAGGAAATAAGAAGAATGGGTGCTTTTGATGGTGCAAACAGAGCACAGGCTTGTCTGTCCAATGTCTTGTGATTATCAAACCACTGCAGAAAGGAAAAAGAAAGAGACTGCAGCTGAACTCGCGATACCCCGAAGGCATTTGTACATGAGCTGGTGTTGTCAGTTATAACATTCTGGAATCAGAATGTCATTTTAGAATTTTTAAACTGCTGAAAAGTCATGAGGCATTCGTGTAATCAGTTGTCCCCTGTGATTCTTAGTTGTGTAATTTAGCATCCTCAAGCTGAAGAAATCCAGTAATTGTGTTACGTTTCAATTAGAGATTAGAAATCAACTAGAAACCACGTAAACTTACTTTTAATACTGCTGATATTTAATCATTTTTTTTGTTTTTACTAACTTTTGCTACCTGTCTAAGGTAGGTTGAAATCTAAGTAGATAGATACTTTATTAATCCCAAGGGGTAATCAACTTAGACCTGAGCATTAACGTTTGCAGTGCACCATTTATTGCAACGTATTTTGTAATGTTTGTTGTAATAAGATGCATTTCATTTGTCATTCTAACAGATGGCACATTACAAACATGTGCAGTAATAAAATGCATTACTATAATTATACTGTTTACTATAGGATTTGTAAAAGCAGTTTTAATGTTTGTTATGCGCTATTTGTTGTAATAACAAATGCAATGCATTTTATTACTACAAATTGTTGTGCTGCACCTTCTGTTGGAATGACAGAGACATAGCAACTAGAAGGACATCACAGACACTTATAATTTTATTAAGGCCATCTGTGTTTTATTTGTTGTGATTTTTTTAAAATTGTGAAACACTTTAGTCATCCTGTTCAAATGGTGCTGCAGTATGTAAATCAACTATATTATTACTACATAGGTATTTATGCAAATGAACCATTTATAAGAAACTGAAGTTAGTAGCTCAGTCTTTTAGTGAACGTTTAGTAATTTTGTAAGGTTAGTTTTCTGAAAAGTGTGAAGTTTTCTAGTAGCAGTGAAGTTACAGGTGAAGGTTTGAGAAAAGGAGTGTGCATTTGGAGGAACATGAAGTTCATAATGCATTTTGAAACAGAAACACGGAAGCATAAAGTATGTCTTTGGATTGTTGCTACTTCATGTCTTCTTCTGCTTTTGTCCAAATTCTCAACTTGGCATTGTTTTTATGTCATATGTATCTTTGTGAGTAAGTATTCATTGCAATATAATAAATAAAATACATAAATCAAATCAGCCCACACTCAGCCATTGCTACTTACGAACTTATTTTCTTTCAGACAGGGTTACAAAAGGTGAAATCAGTGGATACAGAACTTTTGCACTCCTTTGAGAATTTGTGTTCCCTTTATCTGTGACAGGTGTGGACTATTTCAGCCCAGGAAACTGCCTGGTCACCAGACATTTGTGAATACATATACAGTACTTCAGAAAATTTCTAGGGTGGTCACCCCAGGAATCCTTCATCTGCATGAGTGTAAGGGGCTTGTCATATATGTTAATATACATTAATGTTTTCAAGTTTTGGTAAAGGAAGTGCTTCACTTACAAAAATTAAATTCATATAACAATTTGGTTTCTTTTTTCATTCTTTGCTTTACTTGTTATTTACTTATTTGTGACTTATTTAATAAAGCAGGTCATTACAAATTAATTGCTCTGTGATGAGAATGCCATTAGCAAGTAGATAGCAATAAGAGGTCATTTGCTGAGCTAGAAGAACTGCTCAGTTTTACTAAATTAGAGTGATCGTGTCTGATCAAATTTTTCTGTATCGCTTATTACTCACACTTTCAGGCTCCAGTCAGCATTCGAGAGACTAAGTTGTGTTTTAAATAATTTTTCCCATGTTTATATTAAACTCAACTTGAGTGATGCAGTGTGGCTGGTGGTTTTTATTTACATTGATTTTCTAATTAAAAGTCAATTCATGCTGTTGATAAAACATGTTACTTCTTAAATTTTCTCTCCCTGCTCTCTTTTATGATTTTGAGAAATTCCTATTGATGTATATATATTAGGTAAAAAATAACCTTTTTAAGCACTAGATTGGATTAGTACCAGTATATTTAACTTTCTGTTTTCTCATGTAACTAAAGTAATGGTAAATTAATATTTGTAAGATATAGTATTTGCTAGCATGTTGGATATTTTGATAATTACTTTATCATTGTGAATTGGCTGCTGGTTTAGGAAAAAAAAAGTCCTTCCATCTATCCATTTTCAAACCTGCTTATTCTAAGTTAAAGGAATACGCCACTGAAAAATATTAAAAAATATGTTACTTACCCCACATATTTTGTATTGATGACGTAGAAAATTTTTAATCTCATGTTTTGATGGAGAACAAAGATTAAAAAAAGGCTTATGATAGAGTGATGGTCTATGATGAATAATGAACCACAGCAAACATTATCAAAAATGTCCATTTAAAAAATCAGTTATCCAGTTGTATACTCACAACAGTACTGGTGCCAAGATTTCCTACTAGGATGGGCCCAATGTTATTTTTATTACTGTTAAATGTATATTCATTCTAAAAATGACAAGTACTGTCATACATAAGTGACCGTGATCACTTGCTCACCTACCAGCAACCGGAGCAGTCTGGTTTTACACCTACGAAGAATACTACTGACCATATGTTGGCACTGAGGGTTTTCATGGAGCACAAATGCACATATCGGCAGAGTTTCTTTGCAGCCTTTGTCAGTTTTTGTAAAACGATCGAGCTGGCCTGTGGGATATCCTGAGACTTTGTGGGATCCCCTCAAGGTAGCTGGATATCATGGCCGGCCTGTACAGTGGTTCTGTGAGTTCTGTGCAGAGTGGAGGCAGAACCTTTGTGTTGTTCCCAGTTGATTCTGAGGTTCATCACGGGTATGTTCTTGCTTCTACTCTGTTCAGTGCTTGTATGGACTGGGTGTTGGGCAAGGTTGTGGGGTCCAGTGGCTATATGGCATCTGTTGGTGAAGAGAGATTCACTTATGTTGGCTTTGCGGACGATGCTGTGATCTTTGTGGAGTCCATTGAGGCTCTGATCAAGGCTCTTGAAAGACTAAGTGAGTAGTCTGAGTGTCTAGGCTTGTGAGTGTCCTGGATAAAAAACAAGATCCAGGCCTTTAATGATAGCTGTCAGCAGTGTGTCTGTCTGCGGAGTGAGTGTCAACCTTGTTGAGAAGTTTACTTACCTCAGCAGTGACATTCATGTCTCTGGTAACTTTTCCTATGAAGTCAGTAGACTGATTGGGAAAGCATGGGGGGTCATGAGATCACTGGAAAGGGGTGTGTGGCGCTCCCAATATTTATGCAAAAGTACGAAGGTCCAAGTCTTTAGAGTCCTGGTGCTTTTTGTGTTGCTATATGGTTGTGAGACATGGACGCTGTCCAGTGACTTGAGACGAAGACTGGACTCCTTTGATACTGTGTCTCTTTGGAGAATCCTTGGGTACTGCTGGCTTGACTTTGTGTTAAATTAGCAGTTGCTTACGGAATTCCGAATGAAGCACATTACCTGCATTGTGAGGGAACATCAGTTCCAGCATTATAGCCATGTAGTGCGATTCCATGAGAGTGATCTGGCTCACAGGATACTCATTGATCATGACCTGAGTGGCAGGACTAGGCCAAGGGGACGTCTACGTAACACCTGGCTGTGGCAGATAGAGGATCATTTCCGGGGGGCGAGACTGGACTGCGTGTCTGCCTGGGGGGGTTTCCAACCGGGATCCCCAGTTGTTTTGTTGTGTAGTGGAAGTGGCAACATCATGTACTAGTGCATACTCCCGAACCAGTTCTGACTAGATCTGATACTACTAATGATAATCAAATTATAAATAGGTTATATAGGATTTTAGTGCATCAACCGCCATCACCCATAAGTTTATAGATTTAGAAGAATAATTACTAACTCTACCAGTGGACATTTCTAAATGGATTAAACTTAAGAAATAGTCATCTGTTCTGGGAATTTCCATCTGGACACAACAATGATTTTAAGTAGTTACAGTACCCAATAAGAAGACCCTGTTTTGATAGTTATTAAAAGAAGCAGAAAAACCATCAGCAAGGAGTTGTGAAAACTGGTTATGGAAGACACACTCACAGTCTTCAACACAGTATCCTAGCATATGTCTCTTTTATAATGAGACAAGTCTTTAGTCCAAACAGAGATGGCAGAAACATGTTTATGAGAGGATTTAGATAATAAGAGAAGATAGCTGATAAAGGGTTTTTCTCTAGAGGGGTAGTTATTTGAGATATAGAGGATGTGGAGGAAAATTAGAGTGTAAACAAACACCATTGGTCTTAAGAAAAAAACAAGGCAGAGGGCACATTGAAATGTGTAAACAGATCCTGAAACAAGGACAGAATCCAGAGTCATTAAAAATATCACCCAGAGTCAGAATACTCAGAAGAGTATGGAGAGTATGTGCATGGGTGTCCTCCAATTAGAATAGATCAGTGTCTCTTAAATAAAGGATTTGATCACAGACATTTGTGTAATGGGTTGCCACATGATTGTGTAATAAAATTAACCGAGTTAATCCAAGTGGAAATTCCATGTAGAGTGAGGAAGTGCTCTCTATTGAACGTACAGTTCATTGTAAATTATGTAAAACAATGACGTTGATGCATTACAGAGTGATTTAGTTTTTAAAGCATAAAAATAGAAAAACACTGCCTACCCTCATATATTCAGTGAAACAATCAAACTGAGATGACTGTCAAGCAAAGACATGTATAAGGCAAGGGGTCAAGATGAGGAAATGACAAAGGTGTAGGAACCATGGTTCTAGTTTGGAAGGTTGAAATGTAAATAACGGGTTTGGCACAAGAATGTGATGATTTTTGGGGTGTTGTGGAGGATGAGAGAAAACAAAGTGTATATGTTGTATGCTAAAAGCATTTTCAGTGGCTGAGGACGACTGGTCATTGCCTGATTATACAGTGCATCCGGAAAGTATTCACAGCGCATCACTTTTTCCACATTTTGTTATGTTATGGCCTTATTCCAAAATGGATTAAATTCATTTTTTTCCTCAGAATTCTAAACACAACACTCCATAATGACAACGTGAAAAAAGTTTACTTGAGGTTTTTGCAAATTTATTAAAAATAAAAAAAACTGAGAAATCACATGTACATAAGTACACAAGCTTGGCACACCTATCCTTGGCCAGTTTCACCCATTCCTCTTTGCAGCACCTCTCAAGCTCCATCAGGTTGGATGGGAAGCGCAGCCATTTTAAGATCTCTCCAGAGATGTTCAATCGGATTCAAGTCTGGGCTCTGGTTGGGCCACTCAAGGACATTCACAGAGTTGTCCTGAAGCCACTACTTTGATATCTTGGCTGTGTGCTTAGGGTCATTGTCCTGCTGAAAGATGAACTGTTGCCCCAGTCTGAGGTCAAGAGCGCTCTGGAGCAGGTTTTTATCCAGGATGTCTCTGTACATTGCTGCAGTCATCTTTCCCTTTATCCTGACTAGTCTCCCAGTTCCTGCTGCTGAAAAACATCCCCACAGCATGATGCTGCCACCACCATGCTTCACTGTAGGCATGGTATTGGCCTGGTGATGAGCGGTGCCTGGTTTTCTCCAAACGTGACGCCTGGCATTCACACCAAAGAGTTCAGTCTTTGTCTCATCAGACCAGAGAATTTTGTTTCTCATAGTCTGAGAGTCCTTCAGGTGCCTTTTGGCAAACTCCAGGCGGGCTGCCACGTCCCTTTTACTAAGGAGTGGCTTCCGTCTGGCCACTCTACCATACAGGCCTGATTGGTGGATTGCTGCAGAGATGGTTGTCCTTCTGGAAGGTTCTCCTCTCTCCACAGAGGACCTCAGGAGCTCTGACAGAGTGACCATCGGGTTCTTGGTCACCTCCCTGACTAAGACCCATCTCCCCCTATTGCTCAGTTTAGATTGCCGGCCAGCTCTCGGAAGAGTCCTGGTGGTTTTGAACTTCTTCCATTTATGGATGATGGAGGCCACTGTGCTCATTGGGACCTTCAAAGCAGCAGAAATTTTTCTGTAACCTTCCCCAGATTTGTGCCTCGAGACAATCCTGTCTCGGAGGTCTACAGACAATACCTTTGACGTCATGCTTGTTTGCTTATTTGACAGAGTGAAGATTGGAGTATTCCATTCTTAGGTATGAATCACAATCTGATTATTTTGGTGGTTAACTACTAGGTAACGTTTGTGGTTGGTCAGCCAGTAAGCAAACATCTGCCACATCCTCTCAGTTACGAAAAGCAGATCATAGATATGTTATACAGTATATGTCAAATAAGGGCAAAACACTTGTCCAGGGGAAACAGGATGCACCTGAGCTCAATTTTGAACTTCATGGCAAAGGCTGTGAATACTTATGTACATGTGATTTCTCAATTTTTTATTTTTAATAAATTTGCAAACACCTCAAGTAAACTTTTTTCAAGTTGTCATTATGAGGTGTGTGTAAAATTCTGAGCAAAAAAATGAATGTAATCCATTTTGGAATAAGGCTGTAACATAACAAAATGTAGAAAAAGTGATGCGCTGTGAATGCTTTCCGGATGCACTGTATGTTCACTATTTCGGCACGTTGAATCTGAATCTGTAACAGAGGCACAAAGAACATTATGCATTAACTTTAACATGCTTCAGTGAGGAAGAATTACATCTCGTAACACTGTTGTAAATTGGTTTGCTATATTTCAATCTTTTGGTTTTGTGAAGGGCAAGTTTATTAGACTACTGAGAACTGTAAGAACACCAGAAAATATCAAAAGGTTCAGACAAGCTGTAGACATTCAGAACAATGTCAGAAAGTAGCATTAAACATTTCAAACTGGACTGCTCACTGAATTGTTTGTTGTTTGATGTATGTTTATCACCACATAAAATACAAATAGTGCATGCATACTTTTTTAGGAATAATTATCTCCTTCATTCCTCAGTTTATTGAATTGTTAAATGAAAACTGGAATACAGAGAACTATTTGCTAACTCATTTAGTTAAAGGGTGTAGCGCATTTGAATATGTGATTTTGTAACGGCCGACCCCTTACCCGGCCGGCAGCTACACCACCAAGACCTGTGGCCTGGATTAATTACTGAGGTTGTATCTAATCAAGCCACACCTTTAACAAATTAAACTTTTCCCCATAATCGACAGCGTAAATAAGCAAAAAAAAAAGCAGATATGTAAACTTAAACTGATAAATTATATTAAATGAAACAGAATAGCTAAACAAATTATAAATATCCTTCCACCAAAGCAACACCGTGACAAACACCTATATGAATATAACAAAACCCTCCCTTGCCCTTGTAACATATAACAAACAACACAAATACCAAAAAAATGAATGAGACACGGAAATGAACGGATGTGAACTTGAGTCCGAGTAACAATTGTCCTAAATGCAGATGACTGGTTAACCGATATATGGAGTGTTTGTAATTCCCGGAACAAGATGGAACAGCCTCACCGTATATCCTCGGCTTGTGGTGGATGATGATCCGACCCCGGGGTCTCTCGAGGGTATTGGAGTAAGTCTGGCGTAATGAAAAACAAACTGGATGGAAATGCGCGATGTGGAATACGGCAGGTACAGGTGGTTCGTGGTCGTGAAATGAAAGTCTCCTTTTCTCTCTCCTCTCCCTTCTCCTCCTTTGTTCCCTCTTGATTGTTTTTATATTCCTGTGACGAATGTAATTGATTGATTGAAAACCGGTGTTTTCCAGGTTTGGGCCTGCGGTCTCGTTCCATCATCCGTCCCCCTTTACGGGGACGGCATTCACGGACACACACAAACAGTATACGGGACGATGGAAACAAGACGCACGTGGTACGAACACAGACAACACTATTACTACTATGTAGCCCCGCTACAATTTAAAAAAATATTTAAGACAAGGTAAACATAATGCATTGATAATAATTATTTATTGACTACTTTATTCCTTACCTAGTACCATGAGTCAAGTGACTAAGTTAAGTGGTCATTCATACTTCCCCATCAAAATCATCACATTCTCTCTCTGGACCCATTTTAAAGAATTTATTTTTCATAGCTTTACTAAAGCTTAACACTAAACACTTACACTAGCAGTGATATATTTATAACAGTACATTTTCTTTCTGCTTTTCTCTTTCAGTAATATTCATCTGAGAATATTAATGTGAGAAATATGTTTAAAAGGAAACAAATTACTTTTTTAATTGTATTGCCATTGTTATTTGTGTACAGTATGTATGACTCTGCTTTATTATGGTAAAAATCCTCTTCTTGGGTCTCAGTATGGTATTTATTTTTTATTTGTGTTTTAAGATTAAAAGGTTTAAGAACCTCTGCGATAGATGAATTCTTAAATATAGGTATTTGTGCCATCTTAGTACAACACCACCAAGCCTTCTTTCATTTGAGCACTGGGACTAAATGGCATAAGTCATAACAGGCCTAAGATGTAGTCTACAAGACCTTATGAGAAGTTTATATTATAAAATATTAACTGATTTGTAAAACCTAGCTATAGAGGTCTCAAACAGTAACCAAGAAGAAGAAAACATTAGAAACATTTCTTCAAGCTAATAAGGGATACAAAACAAAAGCCTAGTGATATAATTCGAAGTCTGGCAAAAAAAGGCCTGCATTGTCTTTGGCAGGAGTCAGAGTTGCATACTTTAACCATGGCTTCCTGTCATTCCAAATGAATTTAGAGAAGGGGTGTGTATGCGTGTGTGTGTGTGTGTGGGGGGAGTGGGGTTTGGGGTCTTAATATTGCACCAGTAATGTGAGGGGGGTGAGAGTGGAATCATAACACTTGTACAATTCAGGCAAGTAACAATTTCATTTTGATTGCAGCAGTTTTGAGGAGGAAGTAATACAAAAAGTGCAAAATAGGAGGAAAGACACTGTTTGATTTCTTTGAACATGCAGAAATAGTTTAAATTTACCAGGAATACTATTGATGGGAGATGTAGAACTAAAGAGGAACGGTGATGATTTATTCCAATTGATCTTATATCCAGCAGTTTTTCCCAAAATTATTAAACAAATTTAAGACATTAGTAATATCAGCTGGAGCATCATTCAGGAATTAAAGGACATCATCTGCACTTATAGAGATGACATGTGAGGAGCCTCTGATGGAAATCGGAGTGATATCATTACAGCTACAAGCAGCTGTATCAAAGGCTCAGCAGATAACGCAAACAAGAGTGGAGAAAGTGGACAACTCTGATGAGATTCCCTCCTTTTAGGGAAAAAATAGGACATTAAATAATATGTAAGTAAAGCAGCTGAAGGATAGGAATAGAGACTTTTATTTATATTAATAAATCAGTCCCGAAACACGTATGATGATGCAGAACTGACCATACATGGCCCGAACTTAGCTGATCAAAAGCTTTTTTCAGCATCTAAAAACAAAATTAGGAGAAAACATAATGGCATTGAGCAGTCTATGTAAATTATCAGAAGACATGTGAGATTTGACATAGCCAATTTGATTTGGGTGGACTAATTTCATGAATAACCTTTTCAAGAGAAAAATCTAAAATTTTTGCAAGTAATTTAATATTTATGAGGGAGAGGGGTCTATAATTATGACATAATGTAGGGTCCTTGTTCTGTTTACTCGGTAATTACTTCCATGTTCAAACAAGGACGGAGCTGAAAGCAATGAATGAAAGACTGAACTATTTGAAAGAAAGGTTCAGATAAGCTGCATGTTGGTTCATATTAATAAAGATGCAGAGTTTAATGCCATACATAGCAGTCATTTAAGTGATGCAAATTTTTCAACACAACGGTTTGTTTGAGATCAGATTTAGAGTCCAGCAGTCTGTATGTCAATAAGGTATGTCTGAGAGGAATGTAATCAGTCCTAGTTAGTGGTGGTAAAATTGCAGGTGTCCTGAGTGCTGTCTTTCTAAACCACAAAGTCAAGTTTTTAATTGCTTTAAGTATGTGTTAATTCACCGAACTGTGTTTTGTATTTGAACATTTATTAAAAGAAGTCTTTATTATGTCTTCCATCACCATACAAGGCAAAGCACTATGCTTACTAAACAAAAGAAGAAACATACAGATATACAAAAGGGTATGTATTTATCCAAAATCATCAACTCAGTGTTGAAGTAAGGATGTAAAATAAGAGAATTTGCTAAAAGAGGAACAGATTAACAGTACTAAAACAAACGTAAAACTACAAATTTACTCTGTGAAGCTAATAAAATGGCCATTCTGAGAACTGGAAGACCATAGGTAAAAGGCTTTTGCAGGTCATCAGACATTATGACCAAACATCGCTAGCATGCAAAACTATATTAATAAAAAAAAATAACTGGGGTAGTGGGTCTAGGGTAGTTGCATTGATTTTGAGTGTTTGTAGTGTATTATCCACCCTAGGACACTGCTTAGATTGTGTAAATGATAGAGGTGGCTCTGGGTTCATGTTGACTCCTATGTGTCCCACAGTTAATGAAAATTAGATGATGGTGAAGCTCTGCTCTTGAGAGATCACTTCATCTCATTCCACTCTTGGCTTGTGATTTTAACAGCAATGATACACTGAATACACAGTTATATTTTAGAAACAATTCTAGGACTTTCTCAGCTTCATGGCACTATAATAGTGCTGAAAAAGTCCACTTACTTAGATGTACAGTAGAGGGATTCACATAATGTTCAGATACTGTTTTCCATTCAAACACCACATCAATTAGCCTAAATGTACAGCTCATCACAGTATCGATACATTAAGTGTTTTTTTTATCCCCATTCCCCAGTACTTCCAGCTGTGTGTGTGAGAAGAAGAAGAAATTAATCAAACCAAGCAATGTGTTTGTAACCTCAGGGCTATTGTTAGTTGGTGTATTGCCTAGTGGGGACTGGGTGGTCTTTTGGCCTTGTAACCCATGTAGATTTTGTTGTTTTCTCCTGCATTGCGCCCCTGGAGATTTTTTTTCTGTCTTTTCTTGTCCATTTGACCATACCATTGAACTTTTCTTTAGAGACTTAAGAAACAAAATAAGGATGTTACATTTTTTTTACACGTGCATATGTGTTAGGTAAATGCATACTAATTTATTTGGGATGTAATTTACTATTATTCTTTTGATGCATTTCTAATTTGTTTTCCTATTCTTGTTATTTTTTTCTTTTTGTGAAGCACTTTGAGCTACCTCCTTTGTATGAAAATGTGCTATAGAAAAAAAACATTTCGGCTGTATTGTGAATGAGCCACCATTCAAACAAACAAAAAACAAAAAATAACCCAGTTATAATGTTCAAAGTGAAAACCTCTCTGCATAGACCTTGAGAAGTTCTTATTTTCACACTGAGTTTGCTGCCTACCTGCTATAAATGACGTTATCTTCACAAACAATGTTGTCTGTAATTGAATTTCCCAATTACATGAGAAGGGGAGATGTATCTAATAAAGTGGCCTATCAATGCATGTTTGCTAATATCCAGAACCTTTAAGTTTAAACACAGTACCAAAAGGTCATAAGTAAGGCGGATTATTATCTTCATGTGCGTTGGAGTCTATTCTGTCAGTGCTGGGCGCAAGACAGAAACCAACCCAAGAAAAGATGCCAGTTCATTTACGGGCTTGCAATTGCACTCTTATACTCAACTTTCCCAAGGGATGAGGTTCCCCATCAGTAAAATGAAACAATTAAAAAATGGTTTATTATTTCTTCATTTAGTTAGGACAAATGGTTTATTAAATGTTACTGCAGTTTTCTCAGTGAGTGATTAATCTTGTGCATGTGTTTATTCGTGATACATTTACAAGCTAACAATAGTGCATTTTCTAATAGTATGAAAGTGATTTATGATTAATTAATAAATAGATAAATCAATGAATAGAAAAGTGATCTAGCTTATTAAGAGTAAGTATGGAATGCCATTTGTGCTAAATTAAAAAAAAAATTAAAGGCACTCATAATATTAGATTAGAACATGCAAAGACATGTATAAATGAATCATTAAACTGTGAAAAAAATGCATAAGTTAAGTCAATTAACATTAATGCAATATTATTTCAGTGAAGCAGTTATGTTCAATTAAATTATTGCAGTTTTTTTTTTCTAGCTCCTTTATTTTTTTACAATTGTTTTCATTTAATCATGGAATATTTCTGAGTGTCATGTTTCTGAATTGCTCTTTTAATGCTAACATTACTTATTTCAAATCCAAAGCCAGTAATTGTATGTGTATGTGTGTGTGTTTCTTTTTTTAACCCCCTCTAAGTGCAGCCTAACAAGACACAAGTAGAAAGGTATTGAATATAATCTAGATAAAAGTGGACCTGGGAAGAAAAATGAACTACATAAGACCGTCCCTTCAATGTCTATAGGGGGCACCGCCTCACCCTTCTTTCAGGAGCTTTCTGCTTTTATATTCTCTGCAGTCTCAAATATTAAAGCATCTCATGTTAGAATATTCTATATATTTTTAATTCAGTTTATTCTTTTTAAACACACTAACACATCCTCAGCGGTAAATCAGTAATTATCTGCACTTTAGTGGAAATTTTGTTTGGTTGTCAGTTTTCCTTGTGCACATGTGGAAATGATCTTTGGCAGAATCATAGTACAAATTTGCTCAATGTTGTTGTTGGCAGAGAATCTGGATAGGCGTCCCGCTCCTTCTTTGAGCTTAACACTTGTCCAACCATATTTGAATTTCTCAGTCCATTCATAAACACTCCACCATGGTAAAACCATGTCTTTATATTCTGCAAAAAGCCTTCTTTGGGTTTTGGCCCCTAGTACACCTTCAGCCCATAAAAAATGGGTCACTGCTCTCCGATCTTCTTTGGTACAAAAAACCAGCAGAGTGGCCATGTTTATTCCTAGAAAACATCAGGAGAAAGTGGCTGATCAATGTCAAAACCTTTCCCCCTGAGAACAGACATCATGTTTCTACATATGCGTGGAGAATGCTGTACAACCAACCCAAACAAAAGTATCAGAAAAGTATGGATAATTAGTGACTTACCCTAGTATAATGTAGCCAGTGGAGAGCTGTCAACCCTGAAAACATGTCAATAGTCCCAGATTAAAAAATATGCATTTTTTTTAAATTATGCACTATAGATTTTAAGCAAAGGGATAATGTAACAAAATAGGAAACACAAAGTAAAGTTGATAGCCTCATTGGGCCTAATTAAACACAATTTAGGCCCCCATCTATGAGGCAGTGTGCATGTTGCACTTTCTCACTACAGAAATATATAATACAGCCTTGTTGCTTACCTTCCCATTTTCACTGTAGTAATATAGCACTGACCTCACTTCCTTCCACCAGTTGGACCCTTGCCTTTCAACCACCTGACTGCAGGTCCTCCTATCCAGTGGCCAGAACTGTTTTTAAGCTATTGCCCCATGACTACTTTTGGTGTCAGGATTGCTCAGTAAAACTACTGTTCATGAGTACCATTGCAGGAGCCTGAATAACAGCAGTGGCCAGGGGCCTCACATAAGTTAAGGTACCTCTTCATTGCCAGCTGACAACCTGCAGAACACACACCCTGCTACAGTATTATTCCTGTACTAATCCATCTGTTTGAATCTGCCTTTTTGAGAAATCTTATTTTATTATGCTGACGCTGTTTCCAGGACAACTTAAAGCTGACCTTGTATCCAAGATAACATAAGTTGTGTTGTAATTTTGGCCTTGGCTGCACTTGGAAATTTTCAAAGCAAAGAATAACCATTTGATTTGTATAGACGATGTTTGAAAATAGGTGCATCATATCACCAGGTACAACTACAGATGTACCTTAATTGGATTTTAACACAAATATTATCCATCCAGTATCCAACCCGCTATATCTTAACTACAGGGTCACGGGGGTCTGCTGGAGCCAATCCCAACCAACACAGGGCTTAAGGCAGGAAACAAACCCTGGACAGGGTGCCAGCCCACCGCAGGACATGCACACACACACACCCACACACCAAGCACACACTAGGGACAATTTAGAATTGCCAATCCACCTAACCTGCATGTCTTGGACTGTGGGAGGAAACCCATGCAGACACGGGGATAACATGCAATCTCCACGCAGGGAGGACCCGGGAAGCGAACCTGGGTCTCCTAACTGTGAGGCAGCAGCGCTACCCACTGCGCCACTGTGCCGCCCCACAAATATTATGTAAACAATAATTCATTTTGAACATTTAACTTGATAGAAGTTCTTATAATCCAAATGTAGTTTTTAACTACATACTGTATGTACTTCAAGGAATTATATATTTCTCTAAAGCTGGAATCCATCAATAGAATTTTTTGTGCTATTCTGTAATAGTTGTCCTTCACACTCTCGCTCCATCAACTTGTACTGGAAAGGGTTATGGTATCAACACAGGATGAGGGCCTGCCCATACCACACAATCCCTAGCAACAATTTTGAGCTCCATATGGGGGAATTTTCAGTCACTCTTCTTTACCCATCAAACAATCCAAGACTTTCGTTTTCTCCACTGTTCCCCATTTATTGATTACAGAGTGAACCAGAGTACATCTTTATTTCGCCTTATATTAGGAATTTGTTAGTTTTTGCATACCCCTTGGGGTCATTGTACAGCGCCCCTGGAGCAATTACAGGTTAAGGGTCTTGCTCAAGGGCCCAGCAGTGCAGGATCTCATTTGGCAGTGACAGGGATTCGAACCAGCAACCTTCTGGATACCAGCACAAATCCTTAGTCTCAGATCCACCACTCCGCCCCACCCTTTTACTTGTGTTTTTGGTTTTAGCAGTACTTACTAATAGTAAAATTTGATGAATGTATGCAGCATATCTTACATTGGTACAAAGAACCAGAGAATGTCGACATTAATAAAAGGACCAGTGCTACTTGGAATGAAAAATGGAATGATTTTATTACTACATGCATTATAAAATACACTCCAATAGATGGTGCAGTCATACAGATGTTAACGCTGAATATGCTGAGGTCTACGTTGATTATGTATGTTAAATCCCCTGTCCTAGATGAGTAGCATATCTAGTGCTGTACAGAAGAAAAAGAAATTGAAGAAGGCGATGAGTTTTGATACCTTGACAGCACCCTCACTAAAGATGTTGGAAGATTAGCAGATGTGCTGAAAAGGCCAACCAAGCCTTCTGAACTTTGAAAGAGATATAGAAACCATCACAATTAGCTTTATCGACAAATGTATACATTTTAATACTAATGTAATCAACAGATATGAAACTTGAAAATCCACAGAAGTAATTCTTATCAGGTTACAACCAGGAAAGGGTAGAAAAAAAAGTGAATTATTAGAAAGATATGCAGTTTGAAGTGGATTGGACACATTCTTAAAGGAAGAAATCAAATTCCAAATGAAAATATTGAATGGAACCCACAAGGTAGTTACAAAGGAGAAAGAGTGCATATAACCTGGAAAAAATAGCTAAAGAAGTAGAGGAAGCAGAAAAATACTGGAATGAAATAAATTCATTGACAAAAAACCTAATCTGGTGAAGGAGTTTTGTACATGCCTTATGTAGAGAAGAGGGTGAAATACCTCCAAAAAATGGCTTTTGGACATTTATTTGTTGGAAGGCAGCCGCAAGATCTGCAGATCCACCACCGCTTGCCTTACTGTTATGTCTCACTCTATGCAAAGTGTATAATTATATGGCTGGCACCCTATTTTCCTCCTAAGCTACGTTGCACCCTAAATAATGAAAACTTCTTAACTGCTGTGCAGCTGTTGTCCTTCCACTCACTCCAACTCCCACACAGATTTGAAAGTGCCCTGCAGCTGTGCTCCTGAAACTCCACTGGACTGCCCTAATAATTCATCGTTCATAATAGGCTACTTCACAGCAATTGATATATCATGGGGGGAAAACACCCCTCTGCTTGTCATTTATATGTTTGTGCTTCTCAGCGATCAATCTATTCTTCATGGGCACAGTACGGTAGTTGCAAAGGAGGATGACTGCATATAACTTGGAAAAAAGCATTTGGAGGAATGGAGGAAGCAGAAAAATACTGGAATGAAATAAAGGCTTTGATGAAAATCTAATACTTACACAATAAGAAATACTCCACAACTTTCAATCCATGTCTGCTGGGACCATCTCCTTCCTCTAAATATACAGTGCATCCGGAAAGTATTCACAGCGCATCACTTTTTCCACATTTTGTTACGTTACAGCCTTATTCCAAAATGGATTAAATTAATTTTTTTCCTCAGAATTCTACACACAACACCCCATAATGAAAACGTGAAAAAAGTTTACTTGAGATTTTTACAATTTTTTAAAAATAAAAAAATTGAGAAAGCACATGTACATAAGTATTCACAGCATTTGCCATGAAGCTCAAAATTGAGCACAGGTGCATTCTGTTTCCCCTGATCATCCTTGAGATGTTTCTACCACTTAATTGGAGTCCACCTGTGGTAAATTCAGTTGATTGGACATGATTTGGAAAGGCACACACCTGTCTATATAAGGTCCCACAGTTGACAGTTCATGTCAGAGCACAAACCATGAAGTCAAAGGAATTGTCTGTAGACCTCCGAGACAGGATTGTCTCAAAGCACAAATCTAGGGAAGGTTACAGAAAAATTTCTGCTGCTTTGAAGGTCCCAATGAGCACAGTGGCCTCCATCATCCATAAGTGGAAGAAGTTCAAAACCACCAGGACTCTTCCTGGAGCTGGCCGGCCATCTAAACTGAGCGATCAGGGGGAGAAGGGCCTTAGTCTGGGAGGTGACCAAGAACCCAATGGTCACTCTGTCAGAGCTCCAGAGGTCCTCTGTGGAGAGAGGAGAACCTTCCAGAAGGACAACCATCTCTGCAGCAATCCACCAATCAGGCCTGTATGGTAGAGTGGCCAGACGGAAGCCATTCCTTAGTAAAAGGCACATGGCAGCCCACCTGGAGTTTGCCAAAACGCACCTGAAGGACTCTCAGACCATGAGAAACAAAATTCTGGGGCGACGGTTCATCTTTCAGCAGGACAACAACCCTAAGCACACAGCCAAGATATCAAAGGAGTGGCATCGGGACAACTCTGTGAATGTCCTTGAGTGGCCCAGTAGAGCCCAGACTTGAATCCGATTGAACATCTCTGGAGAGATCTTAAAATGGCTGTGCACCAACGCTTCCCATCCAACCTGATGGAGCTTGAGAGGTGCTGCAAAGAGGAATGGGCGAAACTGGCCAAGGATAGGTGTGCCAAGCTTGTGGCATCATATTCAAAAAGACTTGAGGCTGTAATTGCTGCCAAAGGTGCATCGACAAAGTATTGAGCAAAGGCTGTGAATACTTATGTACATGTGATTTCTCAATTTTTTTTATTTTTAATAAATTTGCAAAAACCTCAAGTAAACTTTTTCACATTGTCATTATAGGGTGTTGTGTGTAGAATTCTGAGGAAAAAATGAAATTAATCCATTTTGGAATAAGGCTGTAACATAACAAAATGTGGAAAAAGTGATGCGCTGTGAATACTTTCCAGATACACTGTAAAGGTAGAGGGCAGGCTCAGCAGCAGTGATGTCATGGTAGCGTCGCCTCTTGGTGTTCCACCCACAGAATACAAGGAATGTAGCTTAAAGGCACAAATACACAAAGCATAACTACTCAATAATATTAAAATTAATAAACCTTATTTAATAACCGAGAACAATACTTCAAAACTAACAGAAATAATACATAGATACATATGCCAGGGAACAAATGCTGGTGACATATAACACTATGCTCCTATATATAGTTTCATGCCAAAATTTGGATATCACTAACCAAATTACATATTTTATTGACATTTTAAATAAAATAAATAGTACATAGGGTGGCATGGTGGCGCAGTGGTAGCGCTGCTGCCTCGCAGTTAGGAGACCCGGGTTCGCTTCCCGGGTCCTCCCTGCGTGGAGTTTGCATGTTCTCTCCGTGTCTGCGTGGGTTTCCTCCAGGCGCTCCGGTTTCCTCCCACTGTCCAAAGACATGCAGGTTAGGTGGATTGGTGATTCTAAATTGGTCCTAGTGTGTGCTTGGTGTGTGGATGTGTTTGTGTGTGTCCTGCGGTGGGTTGGCACCCTGCCTGGGATTGGTTCCTGTCTTGTGCCCTGTGTTGGCTGGGATTGGCTCCAGCAGACCCCTGTGACCCTGTGTTCGGATTCAGCGGGATGGATGGATGGATGGATGGATAAATAGTAAATACAACTGACTAACAAAAAACTGAAATGGTGGCATTTTTCTGAAAATGTTCATTTATAGTTACAATTTATTTGATTTATAAAAGATTAAAGAGCAACTGACTGAGGATCTGAAAATTAACAATGTCTGCAAAGCAGGGGAAGGCAATGAAAGATATAAAAGCTCTTCCAGCTAGCAATTTCCAGAGTCTAAAATGTCAGTAAGGAATGACAATTAAGGGAAACAATGGAGGTCAAGACAAAATCTGCAAGACCTAGAAAGCTGAACAGCTTGTTTATTTTTCAGTAATGCAAAGCAAAACCTTGTGATGGAAACAGGGGCCTTGATGAGCCCCAAAACCCTTATATGAACACACAGAGAGTCCTGGGTTCACAAATTGGATGGTTTATTCACCACAAAAACGTCTAAAATGTTGTGAATGCAAAGTATAAGTAATTTCTGTCTCTCTCTCTCTCTACAATATCTCTCCTCTCTTCTCACTACTATACTGCCCTCTTCCTCCACCAGTAGAGTGTTGCTCAACGTCATCCCAGCTCCATCTCCTCTGGATAAGGGAGTGTGGTACTTTTAATTGAGGACCTGGGAGTACTTCCAGGGCCACTGCCTGATGGAAGTACTTCCGGGTCATATGAAAGTTCGATATTCTGGGGAGTGCATCTCCCTGCAGTGCCCCCTTGTGGCACCCACGGACCCTAGCAGGGCTGTGTTGCCAGACTACAGCTTCATGCATTCCCTGCTGGTTCACAAATGGGTGCCGATATGGAAGGCTGCAGCCATCTAGCGCCTGGGTGGGGGGGCATAAACATCCCCCAGAAATGCTCATTCCCTGTTCTCTTCTTCTGTTGTGGCCAGGGAAGGTATGAAGTCCAGGTCCAGTCAGTACACCTGTCCATTTTTTTGGGGCTTTCCGTCTGGGTAAGGAACTGCTCATTCTGACTGGGATGTTCATCCATCCATTAGCTCTGCCTAGTCCAGGTACGACCTCCTTCCCTTTCTTGGCCGGAATGACTTTATATTCCCACAAAGCCTCCCATCCGGGTAAGGTGTCTTCTGGACTCCTGGCTAGGGTGTTCGTCCATCCTGTGTGCCTCTTATAATCTCCATATGACTGCAAGGGACCTGCAGGCAGTTTTAGATGTGAAAAGAGTGGTGTTGCATCTTCTCTACAGCATTCCTTACATGAAAATAGCCTTCATGGAAGAATGAAGGAAGCCTTACCTGCAATTTCATCACATAAAACAACTTCTGTATAAAATGGAGGCATCCATTAAAAAATTAACTCTGTGCTCAATGACAAAATGTTTGTTTAGAAAAAAAAGGCACTGCATTGGAAGAAACGAACATCTTGCCAACTTAGAGTATGGTGTGAATCTATTATGCTTTTGCGTTGTGTGGCAGCTAATGGCACAGGAAATATTTTATGAGTACAGGCAGAATGGATTCGACTAAATATCAACAAATCAACCAGAAAAGTTGTGTATAGTTTGTCAGGAAACTGAAGTTGGAAAAACAATGGCTTCCACACTAAGACTGTGATCCAAAACACATTTTGAAATCTACAAGGAAGAACCTCAAGAAACAAAACAATACCAGGGCATGGTTGACAAACCTCATAATCATTACTTTCAATAATTGGATTTGAAATCTGGGTGCTGCCTGTGTTTTGCTCAATTTTCCTTGTGGTTGTGTGGTCTTTTCTGTAGTTTCCTGCCACACCTCAAAGGTATGTGTTATGCCGATTGGTAAATCTAAAATGGCCATATGTGCTTGAGTACAAGAGGCTGACACCTGTTTGATGCACAGGGCTGCAGGCTTTGTCTACCTCCAGACCTTGCATTGTTCAGAAAATGTATGCAAGATTTATATGTACAAAGAAGATCAGTCAGTATTTCTTATACAATTTTTTATTGTTTATGTGAAATTTGCCATTTTGTATGTTTCTAATTTGGCAGTCTGTATGGAAGCAAGGTGTTTAATTAAATGGGTAAATCTGCCTTAAATCGGGTCATTGTTGGTGTTAAAAAGTAAAAGTCACAGTGAAAGCCTGGTTTAAAATCAAAGTTAAATTTATTTATAAAGCACATTTAAAAGCAACCATAGTTGAACCAAAGTGCTGAACAGGTATGACATATAATTAAACGTCCCAAAAATACATTTATTAGAAATATTACAATTAAATAAATACATTTAAAATAAATTTTAAGAGCATTTATTTAAGCATTTACTTGCCTGATATGTGATTCACTATTTGTCATAGATTGCCATCTAGTGGTAAAGATGCCACAATGTATTAAGTTCATCCATAGGTGAGTGAAGTAAAGATAGAGGAATACATGTTTAATTTTTTATTTTATAAAATTTGAAATATTTAATCTATTTTACTATTTTAGAATGATTAAAATGAATTTTATGAAATATTTGTATTAAAAATGTTTGCATTTGAGAAGTTCTTTAGATTGTCAGTGGAGTTTTCACTTGACCCCCTCCCACAAATAAAACAGACCTGCTGCTAATTTGATTGGCAACTCTGAAGGAAGTGTTTGGCAGACACCTACCTGTTAATGAGTAAGACATCCCAGATTATCAGGTTCTTGTTTCATTTCACCATATTTGGTACACCTAACAATACTACAACTGCATGGAGGTATTTTTTTTTTTAAATTTTTAATTTTATTACTATTTTTTTTTTTTTTTTTTAGTGTATAACAGCTGCTCTTTGAAAATTTAGATTACTTTTATGCCCTTAAGAGAAATGTCTGGGGTTAGCTTATCTCGCCCTTCAGTGCAATTCTGTGTTGGCTAAGTATTCACCCTCTCTTAAACTGTCACTTGTATTTCTAACAATAACCCAGACATTATATTCATGCTTTACACTCATAAGTCAAAACATTATACTTGACTTTTAAAGATGAACACCTCTAAAACAAAATCTTAAGTTTATGTATATATATTGTGGTGGGTGGCCGGGTTCCATGCCCGGCCGGGACGCTCCTGCTGCATATGCTCCGGGGGAGCAACCATGGGCAGCTCAATACCTCTTCCCGGATGCTTGGTGGCAGCCTCCCTGGCCGGCAGTGATGCCTCAACCTCCCGCAGGCTCCATAGGAGGTGGAGTCCTCATCAGCCCAGTTGGGAGCTGGGTTGGCCACCAGGGGGTGCTGCATGGATTCCACAGCCCAACTGGACAACTCTTCAGCCCCACCTGGAAGGGCAATTTGAAACAGGTGGTCAAGCACCTGGAACACTTGCGGGTGGGCTATAAAAAGGACTGGCAACCACCACTCGGGGCCAGAATCGGGAGGAAGAGGACGAGGTTGCCAGGGAGGAATGGTGGCTTGAGAAGAAAGGGTTGTGTGTTGTGTTTTGAGTGCTTTTGGGACTGTGTATTGCCTGTGGGGTTCACGGGGAAGACGTGCTCCACAGATGAAGAAAAATAAAAGCCTGTGTCTTTTTACATGTGCCTCAGTGTGAATCTGTGCTGAGTCGGGTGCTATATAGCATCTAATTCACAATATACAGTATACACACATACACACACACACACACATATATAAAACGGCTAGGAAAAGTTAATGCGCTAAGTTTTGTGATTAATAGAGCTGCAACGTTCAATTTATTTTTCGATTTGTCGATCAGTCACGATTATTTCATGCCTGACTATTTTGATGCCTGCGACCTGTGGTTGCACATCCTGTTCTGGGCTCCAGTGCATGTCTTACCTCATCTGCTCACATCTGTCCACCTGTGAATGTCACCCTGATGTCTCTGCAATAACACGATTAAAATTAATAATAATCAAATTAAAATAACAACCTGTGAAACATATGAATTTGAAAATAATCAGATGTTTTTATATTAGTGTGACCATCACAATAAAAAATAAATACATTAAACAATACAAACTAAAATGCACTTAGTCTTTAAACAAAAAAAAAGTGCATTTAACTTAACCAAAAAATACTTAGTTAAAACTGAAACTTTTTCATATTTTAGTAATAAATGACAAAATGTAGACATAAACTATATAATGTGTAAAGCCTGAAGTGCAAAGATCAAATAAACACTTTCACAAAAGGTTCAAGGATGATACAATAGCTTCCATGGTGCAGCGCTAGGAATTGCTGACTTATAATCAAGAGTCCCTCGGTTCGATCCTGACTGCCTCATATATTTACCGTTTTGAGTATTGAGTTAAAATCCATGTCAACGATTTTTTGTAGTCGATGTTGTCAATTACGTTGACTAATCGTTGTAGCCCTTGTGATCAATGTGGCCTGTTTGACGCGTTAAAAAATATTGAAGCATCTAGGGCCTGCAACAAGGTGATCGCATCAGGCAGTGCTTTGGTCAGGGCAGTATTTTAATTTTTATATACTATCTTTAAAAATGTTATGAAATAAAGTTTTCATTTAAAGGTTTAACATTTACATGTTACATGATTCACAATGATAAGCCACATGTCAATATGTAGCACTGTTGCTCATTTTCTTGATTTACACATACTGACATATGTGCAGGGACGTGAGAGGAATGGGAGTGGGGAAGGGGTCTTACGGCAGTCCTAGTGTAGTGCTAGAAAAAAGTTGTTAAGTTAGAAACTGCACTCTCTAAGATCAAATCAAAGTAATTTTACATAAGTGCTAAATAAGTTTTTTGAGTGGCATTAAAAATAAGTCTGTAGTACCTCTGTATTTAACTTGCCAGTCTGCTAGTCAGATTACAGTGCTGACTATAATCCACCGACAAAAGGCCATAGCTTGCATTGGTAATATTAACCTCTTTAGCATTAATCTCAAATATCAAACAGTATTAGCACAGCTCGTGTAAAACCTGAGGATTACTTGGGCTGAAAAAGTGCCAGCAATGTTAGTACTTAGTGTTACTCGGGCAATAGTATAGGCGTGTCCTGTGTAAGTGTCAAGTCGAGTGTAACCTGGGGAACAGTCTAGACATGTCTTCTTCTAGCCTGTCAATGGCATCTCGTAAGAAACATCTTTCATCATCAGTGATGACGAGGTGAATCTGTCTTTAGGCAGTGAAAATAAATTGGTCTATGAAACTGAAAGTGATGTGCAGTGTTCTGTTCATATTATTATTATTGTTGTTATTATTATTTGTATCATTTTCTACACTTCTGACTTTGTACTTTTAGTGTTTGCACATTTTACAGTAGAAAGATGACAATTAATAAAAATGACATTTTTTAAGTCAAAAAAGTCAATGCTTTTTAGAATTTTTAACACCGGGCTTTGCTCTTCCTTGTACTCTTCCTAATCTCTCTTCTCCAGACCGCATCTGCCATAGCAGTGATTCAAAGCAACTGGTGTACTTCTAATCTGGGAGGTAAAGCAGGACTCAGTATCATGTTGTGACTCCTGTCTCATGTGCTTGAGTGCTAAAGCATATTTTTAGAACAAATATGAAAATACAAAATGAAAATGAGACATTAGACGAAGATGAAGGCGCGATTCTGAATGCTTTTGCCAGGTCATTTTCCTTTATTCTGGAATCAAATTTTTCCAGATTTATTAATGTTTCTTTCAACGTAAACTGATGCCATTTCTCAGTTTTTTTTTATCACTAGAAAGAATACTTTGAGAACCACTATGAAACTTGAACAGTACAGTATCTACACATGACACAACTACCCATATGGATGCTAGGTGGAGCACTGACTTTGAATTAAGCTATATGTAATATGTCGCGTCTACGCTGTCTCTGAACTCGCTGACACTTTCCGAGACTGCATATTTCGGTACAGACTGTCTCTTTCTTTAAGACAGCCTGTTGCAGGGTTCCCGGGACTTGGCATGGAAAGTGTAGGCTCGGCATTAAGTATTTTTTGCATCACATTATTATCTTCTGTATCAATTTTTGGTCAGAAATATACTGAAATATACTAAGTTATACTGAAATTTACATTTTGTTGAAACAAAATTCGCTTAACATGACTTAAGAATGTTTGTTTGGGCCTACAAAAAGTATTAATTATTCTGAAAATTTTGTTACTTTGGTATTCATTATAACAGAATTTGACCTGTATATTGTTAAGATCCATTTATGTTAATCAGTTTGAAATTGCTGTGTAATATTTAGTTTAATTTTTATATATTTTTGTATGTACATTTTGAAATGAGTAATTTATAAAGTTTGTAATTGTATATTAACTGTGAAATTGTTACAGTGTTCTGAGCCTGCACTTAGTCAAGAGTGCCATACAGAAATAAATTGAGTTGAATCGATTAAACCTACCTTTTCCATGTAATACTGCTTCTCTGTCTGCCCATACTGGGCTCAATCGCTGGCACAGATCATAAGTTTTGGAAGATGGATCAGTATTTCCAGCTTCAAAGCATAATAAAATGTAGCTTCCATGATCAAATCCTTTTTTTCTCTCAAGAAAATAGGTTTGCTTCCTGTTTTTTGTTGTGGACTATCCTGAACAGTATTGTGTTCCAATATTGAGCAAAATCCAAACTATGGATAAGTTGATGTAAGGAGAGGGTGAGCTAATGCTAACACAGGGTTATAATTGGAAGGAACAGACAATTTTGCAGTTGGCTTGGGAACACAAAGGCTCAGCATTTTGACTATCAACTGGTATGCAGAATTGCACACCAAGGCTATCAGTTATAGCCAATGGTCTCTGTGACCAAGGTGATTTTTGTGTGTAGGGATCTCTGCAGACATATTAACACATCTTTGATTAACACCTCTGTTATCAGATGAAACTTAGAAAGCAAGCTGACCAAATATTGATTACACACCTCAGCAGCACAAAAGGAAACATCCTGGAATGCAGGTGGGGAAGTGTAGCTGGCTTTTGGCGTTTCTTTTAAATCTTCTGTTTTTAGCAGAGAATATGTCTATAGGCTGCCCCAGGATTTTTGATGCCTTGTGTCCAATGCTTCTGGAATAGGCACAAGTTCCCTGTGACCTAGAATTAGATTAAACAGTTTTGAGATTGTTTTGTTGTATTGTCTTGGTATTACTATGACTCTGCCTTTGTTAATTTAATTATGCATACTTTATTTTGTTTCTTAAATCTAAACTCATGTAAATGTATGTAAGTTTTAATAGTGGTTGAATCCACACCACAAGAAGAGAATGTGGTTTTAGATATTTTTAATATTTTTAAAAAATATTCAAGTATAAGATTATTTTCCCAAGTAACCAAGCCTGAGAAAAAAAAATCTTAACAGCTATTCTTAATTTCTTCGTCTATTGTCAAACTAAAACAAAAATATAATAATTCCATTACCTCGGGGGACTGCCTCCCTAATACGTAATAGTTTACTCATTTTATATTAGATATATCAAAATAATCAGTTACAACTGTTTGACATCTGGGAATCTGGAGTACATAAGTGCATCTTAATCAAAGCTTAATTGTATTCACTAAGCCTGTAGCCATCTGATTTTGATTTGTGTTTTTGGCAGGAAGAAATTTAGCCAAAATGGCTGAAGAGATGGGGAGCAGTTCAGCCAACCCATCCTGTAAAATAATGACATTCAGACCTAGCATAGAGGAGTTTGAAGACTTCAACAAATACTTGGTTTACATGGAAAAACAAGGTGCACACAGAGCAGGCCTTGCCAAGGTAAGACACCGCCATTTGAAGTGTACTTTCTAATATTTATCTAATGGGATTCTTTGTATTCATGATTATCACTGGTGCTATGCTTACATAACATCAGGTATAAAATTTAATAGTAATAATGGTGGTCTTTAGGTTTCTTTAAACATGTGCTAAGGTAGTTGCTCAGTGGGTAAATACGTTTAAATTTGTTTTCAAAAGAAAGCCTTAAATATTGCAGCTTCTAGAGTGGCACTATGCATCTGTTCTTTATCATTCTCCAATTAACAATTTACTTTATTTAACATCTTTAGATACATACTAAGCATCTGTATAATTTTAAACCAGAATATTTTTGGATACAAATACAACAATGGTCAATGTGCAAGACTGTTAAAGTGCAGTAGTGGCACCACTAGTTCATGCAACCATTTGGTTGGTTTGGTTGTAGATACCTGTGATGTGGGAGCATGGGTGAATTGACAGGTTTTTAACCCTTAGAGGGAACTGAGCTGTAGTGCTTAGTTGGGAAACAATTTTTACAATTGTATTTAATTTTTAAAAATAATGTTAAAATTTTTCCGGGAAAAGAAGAGAACACAGAGCACTGGTTGTTAATAATTGCATAGAAGTAACATTTTGAATATACATCAGCTACAAAGATATTCTATAATGGCCTGGGCACATTTGTTGTGTAGCATACGGCCGGGGCCCTTGCCCTGCTGGGATGCCTCTATGCTAGAAGGATCGGGGAGGTAGCGTATCCAGATCAATACCTCCCCTGGAGCACTAGGTGGTAGCCCCTTTGGGTTGCAGCAGTGCCTAAGACTCCTGCTGGGCTCCATGGGAGCTGGAGTTTAATGCAGCCCTGTTGGGTTCTGTGGACATTGCCAGAGAGTGCTGCAGCTGCTGCTGAGCTCTTGATTGCAGCTTTTCCGCCATACCTGGAAGTGCTGCTGGAAGTAGACCAGCGAGCACCTGGAGCACTTCCAGGTGCCTTATAAAAATAGCCAGCAGGCACTCCAGGAGCCAGAGTCGGGTGGAAGAGGACGAAGCTTGCCAGGAAGAGTGGAGGCAGATGGAGAAGAGAAGAAAAGTGTGTTTTGGGTTTTGTGCTGTGCTTGTGATTGTGTTGTACACATGGGAAATGAGGGAAGGCATTCCCCCACTGGGAAAACAAGAAAAAATAAAAAATGTGAATCTGAACTTGTGTCCCATTTCTGTCTATGTCAGGTTTGGGCGGCGGTGTGCCCACTGGTGGTCCAAGTTGGTACCTTTAAAAAATGATCATAAATAATTTGATTAGAGAGATTTTTCAAACTAGCTGTTTTCTTTAATTAGTAATATACATGTCTCCAATTGTGCAGTCAGTCATTAAACCTATTTAAATGGAGAAAAGTAGTCACTCTGCTGTTTCGTATCATCATTTGTTCCACACACATGGACCAGAGAAAGAAAAGGAGAGAGTTGTCTGAGAAGAGAGAGAGAGGTTAGGAGCACGCACTGATACAGTACATTGCCGCACCCACCACACGACAAACCAACTCAGGATCCCAGATTAGGACCCAAGTGCAGCCATGCAATGGGTGATAGCTCAGATGGAGTGGAACAGTGTGAGGTTTTTTTTTTTTTTTTATGGTGGCTGTAGTGCCAATTCTGCTACCAACCCCCCCCAAGTTTTCCCCTGCAGGTTGACCAGAGAAAATAATTAAGAAATTTATGGAGCAGCATGTTAAATGCAAAGGCTTTAAGACCATTCCAAATAGTGTGATGTTCCTGTGACAACAGTTGAAAATTATTAAGAGGTTTAAGGCTCATGGGACTGTAACCAACCTCCCTGGAAATGACCGCAAAAGGAAATTAGACCCCAGAATGGGCAGAAGGATAATGAGAAAGGTAGACAAAAAGCCAAGGACAACTTCCAAAGAGATACAAGCTGAACTCCAAGGTCAAGGTCTATAAGTGTTTGACAGCAACATCTGTTGTTTTTTGAGGTGATAGTGGACTCAATAAAAGATGACCCAGGACTACGCTGTCGAAAGAAAAACATAAAAAATATAGACTGGAATTTGCTTAAATGCATATTGACAAACCACAATGCTTATAGAAAAATATTCTTTGGTCAGATGATACAAAACTAGACCTTTTGGCAAGTCACATTAGCTCAATGTCCACAGATGGAAACAAATAAAGCTTTCAAAGAGAAGAACACCATAACTACCGTGAAACACGGAGGAGGCTCAGTTATGTTTTGTGGCTGCTTTTGGGGATGACTTGAGTTTGTGCAGGGGACAATAAATGTACTGCCCAGAGGCAGAAAGCTCTGTTTCAGTTGCAGGTCATGGATCCTCTAACAGAATAATGACCCAAAACACATAGTTAAAAAGCACCCAAGAATGGGTAAGAACAAAACATCAGACTATTCTGAAATAACCTTTTATGACCACTTGTTTGAACCCTGTTGAACACCTATGGAAAGAACTGAAACCTGCAGCCTGGAGAAGGCACCCTTCAAACCTCATACAACTGGAGCAGTTTACTAATGCAGAATGGGCCGAACTACCTGTGGACAGGTGCAGAAGTCTCACTGAGAGCTACAGGAATTGCTTGTTTGCAGAGTTTGCTTCTAAAGTTAGTGCAACAAAATATCAGGTCAAGGGTACAAATGTTTTTGCCCCATGCCATTTTCATTTGTGTTATTATTTGAAATATTCTGTTGAATCAAAACTCTAAAGCAAAGTCTGATTTTTGTTAAATATGGAATAAACAATAATAGGTGTCAGTTACTTTTGTTAGTTTCAAGTTATTCAAGAGACAGTTGTTGTTTTATGTGATGCCTTAAAGGAATACTTTACCCAAAAATGATAATTATTTACCTGTTACTTATCCCGTGTTGTTTGTAGTGATGGATAAGAAAAACATTTAATTTCTTGTTTTCATAGAAAATGAAGGTCACAAAGTTTATGATACATTTGACTTCAATGGGGCTGCCCCTGTGAGGTCAATAGTAAACAACAGCAAACAATATTAAAACATCCATGAAAAAAATCTCCACTTACTTGTGTCTTATGCTTACAATGCCAATGCATATGCTTTTTATTCTAAGGTTCTGCTAAATACTTCCAGAGAATCTGAATAATAGTGCTTTCAAATGGATCATGGTTTTTCAGTTCAATTCAGTTTGGTTTGTTTTTGTATAGCACTCTTCACTGAGTGCAGGCGCAGAGTACTATGACATCAACAACAACAACAACATTTATTTATATAGCACATATTCATACAAACAGTAGCTCAAAGTGCTTACATGACATGTTCTCAGGTAAAATGCAATTATAGATTTTCCGAAGCACAGAGTTAGTACACAAAGATAAAGAACACCATTTTCAACTGAAGATCTGCCTCTTCCCTCATTCATTGCTCAAAGGAGTCCAGTCTTCAATGAAAAAAAGTGTGTGTGTGAGTATATAATTAATATATTTATTAATATCAATTAATTATATATAATGTAACGTGTATATATTTATATACAGATAGTCTTACGACCAATCGACTTACAACCTCTACTGACAGTTTTTGCCATGCCAGCTCCATATGCTGTGACTCATTCACCTCAATCTCAGTTTCTTACCTGCAGCGGTTTTTGACTACATTCAATTAAATTACAGAAAAAAAGGCAATTGATCTTGACACAAAAATGTAGGTGATCGTGCAGTACGAGGGAAGAAAGAAAGTGAATATGATCGCATGTGATTTTAAATTATCCCATTATAACCGGTGTTCTTCTCACACACTGTACTGCTGCACTCAGGCTTTGAATCCTGTTAACGTGTGAAGCTTCTGCATTGTGCCTCGTGATGTGCCACTTTGTATGAACCACCACGAATGGGTAATACAACCACACTGAACTCCTTTATTTGTTTATTATTAATGGGCTGAAATGTTAAAACTGAAAACATATGAGTGCTCAGACTCTGCCGGTACAATTCCTCTTCTTACAGTTAACACAATGAACACTGGGAGAGGCTCACACTGATGACGTAACATAACACAGATAAAGAAAGGATTTGTGAAGCTGTTAAAGGTTCGGCTCCCATGCGAGCAACAGGAATACCAAAACAAAATAAAAAAAAAAATTACAAAAAAAAAAAGATATAAAATCTACACAGTGTGCTAAGAATGATGATAAAAATGGATTTAAAACAAACAATATGACTTAAGGGACTTATTATAAAGTGCTATACATATGGTCAGGTTTGAATACATACCTGTATACTGGTATGTCTTATGTCCAGATCAATTTACGACCAGTATGTCGGAACTGAATGTGGTCGTAAGTCGACAAATACTTGTATATAATCTATGCGTGGAGAATTCCTTTAAGATATAATCCTTTTTAGCTTTCAGATTCTTCCTGTCTTTGGAAAAGTGGCAACGTTCAATTTAGACCACTGCAGTGCTCCAAGTCACACACGCACACTAAAGAAGAAAGGTCAACTATGTCTTAAAGAGTAAACTTCTTTTATACTGGATATTATATATGTTGGTATTGTTAGTGTTCTTATATTGAAAAATAGATACAACACAAAATGTATGTGTATTTTATGTATAGTGATTTATTTCACCAAAAATGTCAAAGAGGGGTGTGCTGGCCTCATCATTTCTCAAACTGGACTAGTATTCACCAGGTCTGGAACAGAATAAGGGTTATCCCAGGTAGCCACATCCCAAACTCAGAAGGCAGACATCAGGTTCTGCATGGGCCCAGAATGGGGAATAGGCTTTTATAGTTAAAAAATACTTTTACATGCTCAAGAAAGAAGCTATAACACCTCTAGCTTGAAAAGACAAAGGCAACCAAAATCTGTATAAATTATTCTGTTTATATTAAGTAAAAGAAGCACAAAAAAGGCAAGGCATGGAAAAAGGCAAAAATCAACTGAAGTAATTGTAACTCCCCAAAACTCAGAACTTCTTAGGGGACATGGTATATAAGTATACATATTAAAACCACCACAAACAATCAAAACATTATTCACAACATAATCACAAAAACATGAATAATTGCATCATAGGTTGTACAAAATAATATTAACAAAACAAAAAATAACCCATAAAATGAAAATGTATTTGACCCAGGGATAAAACTCTGGCTAAACCATAACATCATGTATGGATTTTCATAATAAAACTATTCAATGGATTCAAAAAGTATTCCGACTCCTTCATTTTTTGCACAGTTTATTGGGTTGGAACTTTAACTTTAAATGGATAAATTTGCCTTTTTTGCTCATCAGCCCACACTCAATAACCTGTAATGGCAAGGTGAAAACATGTTTTCAGAGAGGTTTGCAAATTGACTAAAAATTCACTAAGAAGGTTTAATGGCTTCATAAAATAAATATATATTATTTTCTTGTTGGAGCTAATTTGACTCCAACATAATTTTCACAGAGAAGGGTGCTGCCTGTCTGTATTTCTCTACTCTGTCTTCTTTAGTTCTTTGATTTATATTGTAAACTGTTAACGTATCTCAGGTTTTTAAAGCCACTCGGTATAACATTAAAAAATGTGATTCTTTCACCACTCTTGTACTTTTTTTGCAGTGAAAAAACAGGAGAACAGAGAAGTAATTTCATTCATTTATAATTGTTGTTCCTGTTCTAGTAAAAGGACTGAAAAGGAGCAACAACTCTGTAATGATTTTAAGTCCAGAGTGGCCTGTCATGTTCTCTCTAGGCACAAAATAACACACTACAAGCCTATATACTTATATCTTCATATTTTCTTCCATATGTTGCATTATTGAACATTTTCCTAATTCACTGAGTTAATACATTGAAATCTGTCCACAAGTTTTCTCATCATAGTTCATAGTTCTTTATTTCTTGTTTGTAAGCTACTTCACAGAACCAGGATCCTGTTCTAGTAGCTGATTAAAGAAGTAATTTGTAAACTGCTATGACCTGAGAGTCCAGTAATCTAAGATTTTGACAGACCCGAGTGTAGATTACCTTTCTGCCTCAGGAGAACTATTCCTCTTTTTTCGAAGATAACTATACCAGATTTTTATTACTTCTGTTAAGATAAGTAAAGAACCATAAACATTATTGCTGCCTGCAAGGATCCTGCATGCATAGCAATGAGGCTCCAGGTGGAAAAGAAGAGGCAGCACATATGAGAAAGACCCCTGGATAGGAAACAACAGGGCTGTAAGAGAAAGGAAAAAACACACTGGTAATAGGAATATAAGTAGATGTGCATGTTCAGGAAGAAGGGTATTACTTAGGGTTGGTAGGTCCGGTATGTGTATTCAATAACTTAGAAAAGTAACTGGAACACCAATAAAGGGAGTAGGAGGGCAGAGGGGAAAGTTGGGGGGAAAAAATGTGTTTTTTTTTTTTAGGTTTATTCTGGTGCTATTTTCTTTAAGTTAACTTAGTTAGATGAATGTGATATAAGACACATTTGCAATTAATTTTGAAGTTAACATGTAAAAGATCAATCAAAATAGTAAGACCAAGCAATGTAAACATAAAATAAAATGATAACCAGTGCAACCACATTTCAGTATCTACTGTAATTAATTTAAGTAAACTGTTTTCACAGGTAATCCCACCAAAAGGCTGGAAACCAAGACGCACTTATGATGATATTGATGACTTGGTGATCCCGGCTCCTATTCAGCAAATGGTAACTGGGCAGTCTGGACTCTTCACTCAGTATAACATTCAGAAGAAATCTTTGACTGTGAAAGAGTTCCGACGGCTGGCCAACAGTGATAAGTAAGAGAATTATAACAAAACACAAAATATAGAAATTACTTTAAATTCTGCTCAGTTGTTTTGTTTTATGCACATTGCATATGCTTGTTTGACTGCAAACATTTTACTTCATTAAGATTTGTACATTTTTTAAATTGAATCATCGTGCTACTTCATCCATTCATCCTTACATTTTCCTAGTTCACTTATCCAGATCATAGTCTTGGGGCAGCTGGAGTTTATCCCAGTAATCATGAAACACAATGCAGGAACAACGCCTGGACAAGGTACTAGTCCATCACAGGTCACACACACACACACACATGCACCCACCCACACCCATTTACTTGGGCCAGTTCAGCAATGCAGAGTCACCAAACCTGCAAGTCTTCACTCTCAAACCCACTTAATCCAGTGTAGGTCACAGGAGGCTGGTGCCTATTCCAGCGGTATTGGTTCAAAGCAGGATAAAGCCCAAGACAGAGTGCATGTCCATCACATCGGCCACTCATGCACTCACACCCACACACACACAGGCTATTTTTGGAGAGGCCAGTTAACATAACTTGTAAGTCTTTGGGGATGCAGTAGGAAAACCATGCAGACATAGGAAGATAAGACATGGGCTTTGTAAACACATGTTCTGACTATTAACATTTTTTTAACAATTTCTTTTTGTCAAACTTGAGACTGGTGTCCAGAGCTGACAGACCTAAAATGTACAAAAAGAAAGAAAATGATTGCCCAGTATTTATAGTACGCAGAATTTACAAGTGAATTCTCCATGTGACTAAGTGAGCCTTTACTAAGAACTGTTGTTTCTACCACATCCTAAAAAAGTGAATCACCCAGCCATTTTCTGAACCCTCTTTTTTCATCTGTAACTTGTCTTGACACTACCACTCAGCTAGTATATGGGATATACGTGGGGTCCCTAACTCCCATCCTGGAGGACCACAGTGGCTTCAGGTTTTCATTCTAACCATTTTCTGAATTAGTGAGCTGTTTTGGTGCTAATTAACTTCTTTTGAATTAATTTTAATTGACTTGCTCTTAAAGACTCGGACCCCTTCATTGTTTAATTTTCCTTAGTCGGCTGCCAAACAATAATGAGATACAAAATGAACCAAAACATGACCAGCAAACTGCATCCATCATACAGTACCTGAAAATAAAGAAAGATGAAGGTCTCAGGGATGTTGATGTGCTCAGGCCCCCAAAACATTTCAACAGTGCTCTTAGAAAAGAGAAAATCAACAATTTTAGAAATGTTTGCTATTGCACAATTAGAGTAGCAGCAACAAGCCATGGAATTAAAGAACGGGTTTAATTAACAACAAGAATCAGCACCTAATTAAGCAACTGGTTGGAGTGAAATTGGTTGGAGCTTGAGGCCTTGACAGTTGGTCTTCTGTTGGCTCACTCACTTCACATTTCATTTTTGTTTGGGTGCCATTTAAGGAAAGAAATGAAGCAATTCAGAGGAGTAAATCTTAAAAAAGTCAATTAAAAATAATTCAAAAGAAGTTAAATAGCAGCAAAAATGGGTCACTAATTAAGAAAAGGGTTAGAATGATAACCTGCAGCCATTGTGGTTCTCCAGGACTGGAGTTGGGGACCCCTGGGATATACCAATCTTGGATTCGGTATGTGTGACCAGCAGGCAAAGGCTTGATTAGTGAGTCTGTACTGAGCCAATTTAAGTGAATATCATTACGTGTGTAAGTGTATTTTGAAATGGATTGTCCTGTCCATGCCCAATTGCTTTTTTTCACCCAAAACTACCATATAGGACTAAGTGGATTAAGAAAACGAACGGTCAGATGAAAAGTGTCAGAATAATTCACAATGATTCAACTGAAGAAATTAACAGATATAGCAGTGTTTCACACCAAAGTCCCATTTAGCAATGGAGACTTCCTATTTGAAAGGGGGTGGATCCAAGTTAAAAAATTTTCACTGTATTGGTTGCATGACATTTCTATTACATATTTTTATTTTAGTGTTTACAATTATATTTTTTTGGGGTTAATTAAGACATGTACGTTCCCAGTTATGTTTTAATAACATACAACAGTTACATTAAATAAATTAATATATAATAAATACAATTAAACACAAAACGGAATTATCAGTTAAACAATACTTTCTCTGAATAAGCAAAGGTTAAATAATGTAACACTTACAGATGAACAATAAATGGATTATATACACCTGATAAACAAGTGCACACTGAGACTTTTCTGTTTCATAGGAAATACTAACTTGCAACTTTAAATTATAACATGGAAAAAGTATTTTGTTGCTAATGGTTAGAAATCAAATCTGAAATTGTTGCGGCATATTACATGACTACCTTCATTTTATTTGGCATGAACCACTTTAACATTGTAGCTTGGATGCTACGTGCAAGTCCATATTCAGAAGACATTTATTCTCTGTAGGTGAGCAGATTTTCAAAGTTTTACTTTTTAAATTGTTATTGTAATAAAACCAAAATGTGTATGGCATGTTGAAAAGCTGAGGTAAATCAAGCTAAACTGCAAGTTTAATAAAATACTGTTGCAATGATTCACAATGTTGTTTTTTTCTTTCTTGTTATGACCACATGTCATTTACAAGAACTATTCCGATTATTTAGTAGTTGTCACGAGTGGACTGTTAAGTCAAAACAATGAAATAAAGTTGCCGGGGATCCTATTTATTAAAAGAAAATGAAAAAACCACAGTATACTGTAAATCTGAGATTGCATGTACCCCTTCTCATCTAATCTGCCTAGGAACTAAATGACCATCGTCCATGCATTTGCAGTTAAGCGTTTGTAGCAACAGTGGTGGTGGTGGCAAAAACTTTTCTATTTGTAGGAATCATTGCATAGGCATACTTTGCTTAAAATGTTAAATGTTTGACGTCTGCAACTTCTTTTACACATGCACCACATGTGAAAGTTTTGTTCTAGGGAAGGGGACAAAGTTTCCTTTCCATAACTTGCATCTTGCTTCTGTCAAAGAGGCTGATGGCTGCATCCAATAAGTTTTTCCTTGGCATGACAGGAAGGCCATACCCTCCCAAAATCAAATAAAAAACTTTCTTAAATAGTCAACTAATTTATTAATCACTTAAATGAAACTCTTGTCAAATAAAAGATGAGTTGAAAAGCCATTAGCAATACTCACTGTGCTGGGCAAAAGCAGTTTAAAGTAAGATGTGTTTAGAAGATGGATTGTAATAGTTTAGTCTGGGGTTTTCCGGCTCTTGTCGTGGCATGCTACTGTGGCTGCAGGTTTTCATTCTAACCCTTTTCTGAATTAGTTATCTGTTTTTGGATCTAATTAACTTTTTTGCTTTAAAGAAAAGGTTTTGGTATTTTTCAAGTTGAATGTATTTCTCCATAAATTTGCTATATATATATATGCATTTCATATGCAACATTGTATTCTAAAATTAATTAAAAATAAATTAAAAAAAAAAATCTTGTACACACTGGCACCTTACATTGTAGTCAATGGAACAACCCAAATGTGTCTATTTTTCAAGGAAAGACAGTTGTTGAGCATAAAATAGTTTATCCGTGTAACTTTTGAACTAAAAAACTGTCATTATTATGAGATTAAGCCATTTTAAAAGAAGACCAGCCATGTTTGATAGTTCAGCACTTATTTTTCTTGCAAAATAACCTTTCAAGGGATGTGGTTTCCTGCCGACAGACCAAATCACAATAAACTTTTCATGCCATGTGGTTGGTTTTGTTTTAATTTACTTCTGCATTTACATGGGAATTTCCACAAGTCAATGGAAAATATATCCTTACCCTAAGAAAAATAGCACCAGGAGTAAATGATAAAATGATTATTTCCTCATTCCTTTTTTCTTCACAAACATCCATCAAAACACGGAAGGTGCAAATCAATACTCGACAACTGTCTGGGTTTGAAAAATGGACGTATTTGGGAAGTTTTTAAGCTTTTCCTCTGTGCTTCATACCCACCATTGTAAAACACTAGAGTGTGCTAGATATATTTTTTTAAATTTATAGAAAGTGCTTAACTTTAGAACATTATTTTGTTATCAAAAATTTTCATTAGTTGTCAGCTATAATCATCAAAATTAAAAGAAATAAACATTTGAAATACATCAGTCTGTGTATAATGAATGAATCTAATATACAAGTTTCTCTTTTTGAATGGAATTACTGAAATAAATCAACTTTGTCATGATATTCTAATTTTATGACCAGCACCTGTATAGCATGTTTGTGAAGATATAATTTCGATTTGAAAAATATGAAACTTAACCTTTAATTTTAATTGACCCAGACCCCTTAATTATTTCTTTTTTTCTTAGTTAGCTGCCAAACAATAATGAGATACAAAAGGAGCCAACATTTGACCTGTGTATCATTTAATATCTGAAAATAAAGGTGTCAGTCATTGACAAGGAGACTATAAACATGGCATTTGAACAGGCTGCTACATCTATAAGTGTGTTTTGGTCGCTCACAAATGGTGCAGTCTGCATGCCAACTTCACGTGGAAAGTATAAACCAAACTTTTGGAAGTTTATAATGCTTCTCTTTATACTGTCACAGTAATGATGTCACGCATCACACACTATCTGTTGTCCAGCCTAGCAAAAAGCTGCCAATCCTGCCTCACAAACACCAAATAATATTGCCCCCATAATAAAAACAAAATGCTACCTCGGGAAGACATGTTTCAAAAATAATGAGGTCAAAAAACTGATCTACCATTATGTTCTTTGACCATTAAAACACCCCAAAAAATGTCTCCATTATTTTAGAGGCCATGGCTGTAAAATCTAAACTAAAGTCTAGGTTATCAGGGTGAGGCACAGCTGCACTCCTGGCATGAATGTATGCATGTTAGATTCATTAGTCCACTTTATTCAGATTTTGTTCTCTGGGCATCACTCACCTGTGATGTTGTCATCAGAATCTCTCTGTGGGCTGCGTTGTGAGTGGTGGGGACTGTGACATTACGTTTGCTCTGTTGTAATCACTAATTTGATACCACTGTTGTTAATATTTCTTACCAAAGAGAAGTTACCATATTGAAGCGAGTGTTATGATAAAATCTGGGAATTAATTTGAGCAAAACTGTTAGAATCTTTGAGCTTGCTTAATCCCTATTGTTTATTGACTACTACTAGATACTGTATTATTTTGGCAAAAGTACTGAGTCTGTTCAAAGAGTACAGTTTTGCTTTATGTATAGGAAATTCTACATTCACCCCTGAAGTCATCTCAGACTAACTAACTAATCAATTAGAGTATGATCCCTTATGTACATTTACCCGACAACCCTAAGATTGTATGTGAGGGTTCAGAACATGGATTAATGAGTAGGTTAAATGATGATTGTGTGATACGTATGAAGTGAACCACTGACTTTTGCCTATAATTTCTGAAACTGAGAAGACACACATGTCTTGCAAGGAACAAATACTACCATTTGTTCTTTGTCTTTTCACAATCACATGTGAAGAGCTATATGCTGTAGATGAGTAAATTGACCTAAATCTGAAGGGATCAAATAAACCCCAGCTACCTACAGACGAATTTCTTGAGCAACATAGTATCACATGTACCAGTGAATTGTAGAAAAGTAGTATTAGAAGTACCATTTACTGCAAATCCCGCAAGATCAATAGGTCATCGAGTCTTTCAGAGGCACACAAAACCATTATGTTTGAACAGTTCCCAGATAAACTGCATCTTTGAAGGTGTTCTTTTTTTACTTAGCATGTGCTGATATTCCTGGAACATTATAGAAGTCTCATAATGCAACATCTCAATCCTAACTTGTATAATAAATCACCCTTTTTTAATTTGTGAGTAGTTTTTTCTCTTTTTAAGGGCTATGGAAGTTGAGTTTTTCACTCTAATAAAAAAGTGGGCTTAAAGAAATGTTTAATAAAAAAGTCATAATACTAAATTTCATTATTCCTTAAGTTATGCAGTTTCTAAAAGTTTGTAATATGATCCATTTTCCAAACCTACTTTTTTGCATTTTAAAGTCTGAGAAAGTCATACCAGAAATCCTGGACAGGGCGACAGTGCAGTAGTTAGCAGTGCTGCCTTATGGATTCAGACTCCCAAGTTTGAACCCCTCCCCACCTACAGTAAATGACTGTCTAGGTAGAACTTACATCCCTCCTTGCGTCTGTATGTTTTTTTGTGGGATATTCTTGATTCTCTACCTACATTTCAAACACATGCAGGTTTACGGAATACTCCATGCAAAACTTTGTACATGTTACTTACACCATATAGTTTGTAGTGATGGTTGTGAAAAAAATGTTAATCTCATGTTTTAATACAAAATGAGTGGAAAAACGTTTATGATACAGCATAATAGAACCCAATGACAATCTGTGTTGCACAATGGCAGACAATGTGAAAACTGTCCATGGAAAACAGAAAAAAATAACTCATGGTGCATAATCCAGACGTCTGTTATCCAGTCATAAGTTCACAAAGTGCAAAAATCATGCATCTTCTGTTAAAATATTAAGTTATTTCTGGGAAAGGCAGTGCTCATCGTAAACGGGAAGGGCACATTCCCATTACTCTGTGCTTTTAAATGAAATACAGGACTCTTGACAAATGAATGAGGGGTAGAAGCAGGTCTTAAATTCAGAATTATTAGAGTTTATATACAATGAAATATATTGTCTAATGGTCACCTGTTGTGCAGCACGGGTTACCATTATGATCTATTTTCTATATTTCTGCCTTGGAAAAAAAAGAGATTTTAAGGTTTCTCTGCCATTACTACAAACTGCACGAGGTAAGTAACATATAAAAAAAGTTAATTTTTGGGTGGAGTTTTCCTTTAAGTTAATTGGAAATTCTAAATATTTTGTGTATGTGTGTGTGAGAGAGAGAGCCCTATAATTGACTGGCATCTTGTTTAGGGCTGGTTCTTGCTTTGCATTCAACACTCTCAGAACAGGCTTTGCTGATGAACTGGATTGTGCAGATTTGACAATATTATGTTGAATATAGTGCAATATAATGCATTTTTATAAAGATATGTTACTATATAATCAAATATTTGATATATTGTAAATATTTACATAATTGTTATAATACTTAAAATAGAAAGGTAGAACAACCACTGATGGTAATACAAAATTGCTAGCAAAATTGTAAAGTTGGTTGGAATAAAAGCTTGTAATTATGGTGGTCCCCAAGGAATGAATTTGAAAATCAGTCAGCTACAGAAATGAATATAAATGGAGAAAAAAAGAACTTTTGAAGCCATGTAAGAATCACGCAGATCCTGATTTATATTATGGATTGTTTTCTCATAGAAACAGTCAAATTCCCAAAATCTAGAGCTTTTTTAAGTATGGTGTAAAAATCTGATCTGTAATAAATACAGTAAAATGAAATACCAATATTAGCAATAAAATAGGTAAAGCTTGCAAGAGAAATAGTTTTTCTTTCAGGTAGCTTGAAAGTCAGTTTAAGGTCCACACACATATTTAATATTTTGAAATATATTGCAATGCTTGACTGGATTTTTTTTTCTGCAGTTAAGTCCAAGTGATAATATTACAATTTCAATGCATCTATTCAAATTGCAGGTATTGTACTCCACAATATCTCAACTATGAAGATTTGGAGAGAAAATACTGGAAAAATCTGACTTTTGTATCTCCAATCTATGGTGCAGATGTAAATGGAAGTTTATATGATGAGGTAGGTATATTCTTGGGTGAAACGGCTGACATTTTCATGGGAACGAAAATGAAATGTAAGAAAGATAAGGACAGTAAAGGAGCTTTGGCCTATCAAGGTTATTTGACCAATCTTTTTGTGAAAAGTTCAGTACTACTAGAATTGCAGAGAGTTTTGATGGCTTTTTCTTTTGGGCTCCACTTACTGTATGACCTTGGATTTTGTTTTGCCTCTCTGTCTGAAGAGTTATCTTTGTCCTTCACAAGTCTGACAGTGTCAGTAAGATTTGCATGTATTAAATGCTTTCTGTCCATTGGAGCAAGACATTCCACTTTAGGTTAGGATATTCCTTTGCGTTTTTCTTTGAACCTTTTTTTTTTTTTTTTTTTTTTTACAAAGTACTATGTCAATTTAAAAGAGCAATAACTAGAACTGCAGACAAAAGGGGTATCATAACAATTGAAAAGGATTGTATAAATTACTTTAGAATTTGTTTCCACATTGAGCAAAAATTTAATTCAGGAAATGGCTGATATATTTTTACTACTCAATAACCACAAATAACTACTTATATTATTCATAATTACATGTGCATGATGGCACATGGTGTTTAGTGCTGATACCTGATGGTTGAGTCATAAGCGTACTTTTGTAAGTTAATTTTGTGTGTATGTGTGTGCAGTTTGCCTTTTCTGGCACTGCTCTTTCAGAATGTCTGCAGTTAATAGATTCTGTTCATTGTCCAGAGACATTGTATCAACTTTAACTAAATATAGAAATCTCTATAGCAACTGGCTTAAAAACACATACAGAAGATTTTGATTTAAAGTGCACAGTAGATACGGATTATTCACCGTCTATAATTACTAATCTTTGTTAAACATTTTATTGGATTACAGAATTTTCATTGTTTAATGATATCAGGGTAACAAAGCTTTTTATATTGTGTCAATTGTAAATATGTGTGGCATGTTGTAATACCAATCAGTGCTCAAACATCCATGGTTTGTTTTCCACACCCAGACGATGTTTGTTAGGAGCTTGCAAGTTCTTCTTATGTCTATTTCTCTGGGGTCGCCTGTTTTCTCCCAGATTGTCTGTATAAGAGAGTTTGGTTATTCCAGATTGGAGTAAATATGGGGTTAGTTAGTGAGCCCCGTGATATGCTGACCTGTCTGTCTGAAGTTGAATAGTGACTTGTACTTGATACCAACAGGCTCTGCTCCAAAACAACTCTTTGCAGTTTAATTGGGTTAAGCAAGTTTGAGAATGCTATATTATGTTATTTATAAATAATAAGAGAAAATAACTTGAGAGTATAAGTAACCATCCCTGTTAAGTCAGCTTTTAGTAAGGGCACCTTTGGCAGCATTTAAAGCTAAACATAAAGTAATTTATTCCCTTCAGTGTTAGCTCTTCTAGGACAGTGGCTAATAAGTTCACTCATAGGGGTCCCCTGTGGCTGAACTTTCTTTGCTTCAACCAGTTAGTGACACAATTAGTGAGACATTTTTCCTCTAATTAATCTCATTGTTTAATTAGTGGTCTTTTAATGTCTTCTCTTATTCTGAATTTAGTAAAGCACATATATATTTGTGACATATGCAACATAAATGGCACGTGTTAAAGAACTCTGAAGCTTTTTAAGGACCATTTAATTTCTTCCTGAAGTCATTTAAAGTACATGCCAATCTGCTGTTGGCTCCTGCATACTCCTCCTGAAAGCTTGGAACTGAAGTCCTCTCAGTAGAACTGTCAAAGGACATTCCAGTAATGGGCTTGTTTATTCAGGAACTAAGTACTGGCTGAACTTTTTTTGCTTCAACCAGCTAATGAAACTATTAGTGAGACATTTTTCGTCTGATTGATCTCATTGTTTAATTAATGGTCTTTTATTTTTCTTTTCTTATTCTGAATTTCGAAAAGCACATATATATTTGTGACATAAATATCAGAAATGGCATGTGCCCAAGACCTCTGAAGCTTTTTAAGGACCATTTAATTTCTTCCTAAAGTCATTTAAAGTGCGCGCTGATCTCCTGTCAGTTCCTGCATACTCCTGCTGATTGCTGGGAATTAAAGTCCGCTCAATAGGACTGCCAAAGGACATCCCAGTAATGGACTTTTTTATTTAGGAACTAACTACAACAACTTTGCACCTCTGCATGGGGTTCTAATCTCAAAGTCAAAGTGAACTTTATTGTCATCTCAACCATATACGAGTATACAGATATACGAAATTGCGAAGCTCAGGGTCCACAGTGTAACAACATGACGTGCAAATAATAAATTAAAAATATAATTCAAATTTTAACTTAAAATAAAACACAAACAAGATAAGACATTGTGCAAAGACAAGACAAAGACGTAGCAGCAATATTGACATGTAGTTAGCATTATGAACATTGAATTAATGTATGGTATTTGCAATCTAGATACATAAATATAGTCAATAGATATGTAATATAATAAATAAATAATAGATATAGACAATACAGAAATGATCAGTGTATGATAATAGTTGTTTAAGATGTGTAAACAATGACAGGTCACAATGTTTCACAGCAGAAGGATATCAAGAGTGTCAAAATACTTAAAGGTCAGTATGAGATTTTCAGTTCTTTTTCTACATGCACACTAGTCTTTGCAGGAAAGTGGCTTGCATGTATAAAAGTTCTGTTTTTAGAGGTGGTTGAAGCAGTGTGGAAGATCCCAGGGGGCAGCATGGTGTTAAGGAGTCTGACAGCTTGGGGGTAAAAACTCTCCTGCAGCCTGGCAGATCTGGCTTTGATGCTATAGTATCTTCTCTTTGATGGCAGTGAAGTGTGAAAAGTCCATGTGAGGGGTGTAAGGGGTCCTGCACAATGCTGCAGGCCTTGTGGACATTGCATTTGTAAAATATGTCCTATAGTGAAGGGAGAGGCACCCCAATAATATTCTCTGCTGTCTTCACTATCCTTTGCAGGCACTTGCGATCAGATAAGTTGCAGTTGCTATACCAGATAGTGATGCAGCTGGTCAGAACACTCTCAATGGTGCTTCTGTAGAACATAGTGAGGATGGAAGGGGGAAGACTTGCTTGCTTCAGCCGCCTCAGGATGTATAGTCTCTGCTGGGCTTTCTTGATTAGTGATGAGGTGTTTTGCGTTCACGTTAAGTTCCTCAGTTATGTGCACACCGAGGAACTTGGTACTCCTAACAGTCTCCACATTTAAACCGTTGTTGCTGAGTTGGATGTGAGCAAGATGTGATTTATTTGTTTCTAAGAAAGTATCTGCACTCTTTCTTGAACCCTCCCTATTTAAAGGATGTGGACTGCTGCCACTTAAACATCTCACCCTGCCCAGTCTGCTCCCAGACACTCTTCTTTCTTGTGAAGCTCTCATGGACTGCCGTGTTTCAGTTCTTCCTGTAAAAAAACTCTCTGCACTCTGTTAAAACTTTATCTGCTAAATTTACTAATGGGCACTGTGTAATTTATGAAATCATGTGGCACTATATGCCAGTTTCTCATTGATTTCTTTATCCTAAAAATGAACAAAAGATGTCTGTTTTAAAAAATGTGTCTGTATTAATTTTTTTTCCTTACACTTTTTTTTTTTAAGTTTCAGTGGTTACACTTAAGTTCAGGTACTACATTGTGCATCTGTTTATGAAACAAGACCTTAACAAAGGCTTCTTTTTTCCTAATAACACTTCCAAAGCAACAATGAAGTGGTTATTCATCTCCGTGCAGTGAGGCATATTAAGAGCCCTTGATATGCTGGTAAAATCACTTGTGAATATGAAGGATTCACAGCTCTTATATTGAAGTATGTACAAAAATGATTGTAGCCCACCAAAAATCCTCACAAGAGGCCAGACCTGCCTCTAGATTGCCCACACCTCAGGCAGTTAAGCCCCATTTCAACAGGCCAGCTTCAGACCTAGGCCCAAAAGTGATGCAAGACTCCTTTAAAGTTCATAGTCTATAAATGTATGGAATGAGAAGAGGGGACACTGTAAAACTCTCTGGGCAAAATAATAAATAAAACAAAGTACCTTCAATATTTAGATATCTATTGAGTCAATTAAAAAGAGACTGCACACAAGCAAAAGTAGGGGCACAAAAATGAACCAAAGCAGTTTGTTGAACAGCAAACCTAAAAGCAAACAAATCCAATAAACCAGAAGATAGTGCCTGAAAGATGAAGCAAGATTTAAGGCAGAAAATCTAAACAAGAATCACAAAATTATTTACATGGAATCAGAATCACAAATGCAATACTGGAATGTTGAACCTCCCCTCAGCTTTGGCCTAAATACTTGCAGAAGATAAGTAACCCAGCTGCCTGAATAGGTGGCCCTGCCTCATTAGGCTCCTCCCACAGACAGTAGGACATATAGCGTAAAACCTTAAGTACATAGTTAATAAATGTTATTTTAATAAAAAACAATATGAAATAAATAGGAAAACAAAACAGAACCAAAAAACGGAATTAATCACATAATATTTAAAAGCTTATTTAAATAATAACAATAAAATTAAAGAAACAATAAATAAACTTGAGTTAGGGCAACAACCCTTGCTGTACCATAAGACTGATGATGCTAAGCATACTGTGTTAATATTTTAAACCACTCAGTTTAATGGCCTTTATAAGAAATTACGCAGTGCTGTTGTTTGCTCTCCAAATTCTTATCCTTTACTTAAAAGTTTATACAGTTAACTATGTTCATCCATGTGTAGTATATGGCCACTGTTTGTCTGGCTACTGACTAAGATGACTAGATAAGGCTGGTGCAAGGATGGACACCCAGACTTAAAACTTGGTTCAGCGTGATCAGCACTATGTAAAACTTTTTACTGAATATAAAGTCAAAGAAGTATTCAGGTTTGTAAATTACTCATTTAATTCATACCTTACATTTGAGGTATAATTATTTTTTAAATAATTAAATATTACAAAGATAGTGATTACAAAGATAGTGATAATCATTTTAGATGACCAGTAATTTTTCCCAAAAATTTCCTTTTTTAATGGCATTTTTTACTTTGAAGTTTATTGCACAGTATGTGTGTAAAAAACATATTTTCTAACATAATTATCTGATCTTGGCTCTTCATTGGCCCATGTGTAGCAAAGAATAATATCACTTTCATACACTTTGAGATATATTCTAGTCTGGAAAACAAATGGATGGATGAATGAGTTTTCTTTTTGTTCTTTCTGTTGAGGCATACTGGAAATTTTCCCAGTCACTGGGCTGCTCTGAATAGAAGAATTAAGAAATCCCTTTTGGCTTAATTTTAGCCTGGTGCTAAGCACTCCACTTCTGCCATTTAGGCCTTAAAATATGCTACACCAGTGACTTGACTGAAATTGAATTTTTATCTTTTTTCTCTTTATGTAATATTACTATTTATCTGAATCTTAAACTTTTGGAATTATGAAGTAATCCCAGAACATGGTGTTTTGGTGATCTTCTTAAATGGGTTTCTAATCTCTGTGTTTTACATTAAATTAAGATCTATTTCAGAATATTTTCATAGTTAAGCATAGTCTGTCATTTACCTTTACAAAGGTAAAACTATATATTTTTGCTGTTTTGTTTTCTTACATTTTCAACAAAAGCATATCTATCTGGTAATCTGATGTAAAACTTTTTTCATTCATTAATGTCATCAGGGAGTCTGCTGCCCAATATATGTTTTTATTCTTTCATTTTTCATTTTAAAGTGATTTTTCTTTAGAGAAAAAATGCTATCCGTTGTTACAGGAGGCTGAGGGTCAGACCCAGCCTGGACGCCTGGAAGGACCGGGAGGTGGTCTATACGTCCCCTGGGCCACGAGGGGGCAACCGCCCTGGATGTTGAGGGGACCACGGGGAAGGAGCGAGGAGGCTCAATCCCACTGGGGCTCATGGCCACCGTCAGGGGGCGCCCCGAGTGTTGTAGAGCCCGGGAGATTGACACTTCCGCCGCACCTGGGAAGTTGGAGAAAGGATCTTCCAGGGATGCCCGGAGTGCTTCCGGGTGCAAGGGCAGCACTTCTGCCACACCAGGAAGTGCTGCCGGAAGAGCATCATCAGGCACCTGGAGCACATCCTGGTGGAAATAAAAGGGGCCGCCTCACTCCAATAAGAGGGCTAGAGTCGGGAGCGGGAGCAGGACGAAGCTCCCGTGAGGAGAGGAAAGGCGGCCCACGAACATTTGAGAGGAAGGCCCATGTTAAGGGTGTTTGGTGCAGAAGCACTGTGTGTTGTGTGGGACTCTGCATAAATAAATGTGTGTTTTGTAAAGTCGTGGTGTTTGTCTGATGGTGCTCGGACCTGTGCTCACACCGTATTATAAAGGATAAGTTTAAAGCACTTGACAAGGCAAACAGTGAATGTGTTTAAATGTATAAGCATAAGAAAAGGGTCATATATTTTACTAGTTATTTTTCTTATCAAGGTTGCTTTTAAAGTACCAAGAAATTGTAGAATATCTTGTATATCATCCTTTAAGAACTAATGATGTTACCCTCTTGACATCTTCTTTTGTCATAAATTTTGACTTAATCATACATTGATGACTGATCTTTAGTCAACACAGTTCTTCACTAACCCAAGTCCTGTAGCTTCTTTCTTCACCTACCATTTCTTCCTGTGACTCCCATCCTATTGTCCAGGTTTATGTTTCATCTAGGTTGGAGTACCGCGGCTCTCTGATGTCATTTGCCATTAAAGTTAGCATTCAGTTTTGAAAGCAGTGTCTGCTGTTTTGTGCAATCACAATACTGCTCTATGTCACTTTTTCCACTGGCTTCCCATTACTGCTAAGGTACTCCAAAACCTAGTCCTGATTTTAGGGTCATACCCAGCTTTTCTTATCACTGTCATCAGTGGTTTCCAGATACACAGTCTGTATTAGTCTTCATCCTAACCAAGGCTTCTTTCTTCAGATGCAGAAAAATGTATAAGTCTTGCTTCAAGCTATAGAACAAGCTTTCAGTGACCATCTGAGCTATGCTATGATATTCAGGTTCCTGTTGAGGACCCATCTAGTTTCAAAGCATCTTGGAACTACTTAAGCTTCTTCAGCTTGACTCTGCTAAGAATATGTACATCTTATTCTTTAGTTATTTTTGCTGGTTTGATATTTGGAATTCATACTTCTTACTTGTAGCATTTCACTTTGGTTGGAGATTTACCATATATTTGGTAAAACAAACCATAATTGTTGTTGTTTGTTTGTTGTTTTTGGTTATAATTTTTTATTTTTGGATTTTCTTACTTTGTAAAATGAGCAGCTATATCTTAATCAAGAAAATAAATTTATTTGTATTGGGTTTCACAGTGATGTGTACCCAAACTAATATCTACATAGGAGTAAGTATGTAAATGGAAGTTTCTGGGTAAGTTAGTTGTATTTTTTCATCATGGCAACGGATGGTCGTGACGTGTTGCATCTTGATTCGTACATGCAAGTAAGAATTTCTCTGTGTTCTCTGCACATGGCAATAAACCATATACACCTATCAAAGTGTAAGTTATAATTTTATCTGTAGCTACAAATAAAGAGATACATGAACCCTTTCCTAGCCACCCCGGCATCATGCAGAGCTTCCTACTTATTTTGTATGATAGATGAATTAGATAGTGAATAGTAACAAGGTAGGTATGCACTGGGATCTTGAAGAACATCTTGACCTTGACTTTGCTGGTGATACTTGACTTTTCTGACATCCACTGAAACACATGATGTCCCAACTGTAGAATCTGCAGACAGAAACAAGCCACATTGGCTTGAAAATTAACATTAAGAAAACCAAATACATGGAAGAAAATAACAGGACTGACAAACTGTTTATTCTGAACACCATGGAAAAAGAGAGAGTGAAGTTGTTCTGTTATTTTTGCAGCATTGTAAGTAAAGAGAGTGGTGTCACTGCTGACATTAGTAGCAGGATCAGTATGCTTAGAAAAGGTAATTTTCCAACTACAACCAACCTGGAGAATATGTCAACGTAACTGAAAAACTAAACTGAAATGAAAATCTTTCAGAGAGGCCACGTCTGTTTTGTTCTATGGGTGTGGGATATGGGGCAAAATAGAATAAATGGTTGTCAAGATGCAGCCACTGGCATCAGATGGTCAATACTGTTTTCAAGTGTAGACTTATGGTCATAAACCAGTTTGAAAAAAGTAAGAAAATAATTTATTAATAAAAGTGGTATTGGATAGGATATGATCCACAAAAGAGTGAAATAAATACCTGCAAAACAAGGGAAAACTATCCATAAGAGGAGTGTGATAATGTGCCTTACTGGCATTACCAGCAATTACATAAAGTACATTTTCTGTTCTCTGTGGTGTTAAAAGAGAGGCATTGATTTTGGAGGAAAATGCAAGGTGTAATGAAATAAAGATTGCTTTTTTGTCCATTTAGAATGTGCAGACTGACGACATGAATGCCTTCTGGGGAGCGTCATGGCAAGTTTTCATGCGAGAGTGGAAAGACAGCTCTGCCATTGTCTGGCTGGAGTGGCATGGTCCAACTCCTAATTGTATGCGTGCCTCCTGTGACCTCGTAGCACTGGACGAGTAAGAGAAAGTGTGAAATGAGTATCAGCCTGCCAAGGCTTATAAAAGGGGATCCCGTTTCGGTAGTTGTCAGGGCGGTAGTCCAGTGGAGGAGAAAAAGGAACTTACTTTCAGTTTTAGGTGGGAAGCACAGTTCTCATTTCAAAGGCCGGCATTTTTATAGGAATTTTGCGGAGCAGGAGAGGCCACTGTTCCCAGACGCGTCCACGTCATTGTGTACACATTGAAGGATGGCGTTCGACAGCTTAATTGGTCAGCAAGACAGCGCCGAATACAAAAGGGAATTTCCGGCCTCTAGAGGGGGTCTTCTGGATAGATCACGCTGAGTGAGGTACTTGGCAGATTGTTCTTGTGAGTTTACCAAGCACTGCGGCTTGTCATTGATTGTTGTAAATATTTTTCTTCTTGTATAAATATCTCTGGATTAGCTTTTGTTCAGGTAATTTATTGGGTTGTTTATTTTTGTATATATACTTTTTCTTTTTCTGTATTTTGAACGTTTTTCTTGATAAACTATACACTGTTTGGAGGAGCAGCTTCCTGACTTGGATTACTGTGGAGGAAGACACCTTTATTTTGGTTTTTGTGTATATATGGGTTTCCCCAGTTTGTGTGCATTTTTTCTTTTTCATTTGGGATTTTCAGTCAGCACTATAAATACTGTATATAATCATCATTTTTGGGCTTCATTTTATAACTGTTTTTGCATGTCCTTTGTGGTATTGGACAGTGTATTGATATATAAATTTATATCAAATTAGGGTGGTCCAGATCTAAATATGCAATTTTCATTACGCTATAACTTATTAAGTTTATTACATAGAAAATCACTCAAGAAATCCCAGACCATCGAGAAGTGTGTGAACAGATGACATAAAGAATCGTGCACCTCTAAATAAAACCTCACTTTATTTTGCAAAAATCCAACCCTTTTGTGTCTGTGTCTCCCTGTCTTACACCATCATCCTGGTCACGCTTGGCCCCACATATTAGGCGCTAAGAGTGTAGTCTGGTGTTCCCCATGTCCCACTACACAGGGTGTCACAAGGATTTGGATGAGGGGTACTATTAGTCAAAACTTTGCTAAGATAGCAAGTGTCCAAACAGATGAAGACCTTACATGTAACAGCACTTTCATCTTGATAAAAACAGGAACTGACTGATAACCTGTTGCCCAGAAGAGTTGGTTTTGCTAGCAACAAGAGGACCAAAATGGTGTAGTTGTACCTCAAAAATAAACTGCAGTACTGACTGCAACCAGAAAGTGCAATCAAGGCAAAGAAAGGGACAAGATTTAAAAACAAAGAAAGTGCGCTGAAGATTCTTCAGCGTGTCTGGGGAAAGCTGACCAAGAAAGAAATAATGCATTGTTTACACCAGAACTTAAGTATACCTACTTTGATTCAGAGAACCTTTCATTTCTATCATAGGATAAAGCCAGCTAATTTATTGTAATAACGGTGTAACTGTAAATAAAAGGTAATAGCCGCTTGAAGAATAAGTTCTAGCTGTGTTATAAGTTTCTTTCTAAATCCAGTAAGAAAGTGCAGAGCAACAACTCACACCAATGCAAGATACTAGATACTAGATACTAGCTGGGGGTAAATGAATGCCACGTGCAGGCAATAGAAGCTTCATTACTAGCTAAAGAACTTGGCAGTCTTTACCACATAAACTGGAAGATCAAAATTCAAAGGTTTTGTGTCTTCTTCTATAGGAGAGGAAATGTTCAACTAAACTTTTGTAATTTTACAGTATGTTTTGTGTTGTTATTGTCTTCTGTCTAGATATATCTAAATACATATATATCTATGTAGGTATCTACTATATATACTTGCATACAATGTATCCATTTTCTGTTATGTTTATGTTATAAATAACTTATTTTGTTTATTGAAACACGTGTTGGGGTTATTTGTAAAGTCTATCACAATGTTGAAACACAACAGAGAAAATAAATGTTTAATGTAGAGTTTCGCTGATTTGTGAGTCTTATTCATAAATTGTTTGGATTCCTGAATCAACCTGCATTCATTTGGCATCCTTCTTTGTGGAAGTCTTTTTGATTGTTTTTATTATTTACCATCACTGCTGAAGTAAAAATTGATAATTAATTGAGTGATTAATCCCTCTTTCCTACACTGCTCTTCCACTAGAAGAAATATTATATATAAAATAATATTAGATTATTTAGAATATTGTGAACAATAAATTAGTAAGTTAACAGATCATTGGGAACATTTGAAAGTTTAACTACAATACTGGCCCTTTGTCTGTGTATTTCTATATGATATTAAAATCCACAGTATGTATTCTGACATGCTTGATTGAAAATGAAATAGTCAAAAATTAAATATTAAATATTCTTTAGCTTCAACAGTGTATTCGGCCAAGATCACAAAATCCATTTCTACCTGGAAAGGCAGGGAACACAACATTTGAAAGAAGATTTTATTTTATTTTTTTAAGACTTCAACCTCAGTCAATGTCAAGTTTTCTGTAAAAAAACATTTGCCTTGTTGAGTTTTTTAAGATAATTTTTACATCATCATATTATATGGTAACAAACCAATTCTTTTCCAGGGAGTTGATGAATGGAAAATTAGCCATCTTCATACAATCCTGGATGTAATCGAGGAGGACTGTGGCATTTCCATTGAAGGAGTAAATACACCATACCTTTACTTTGGAATGTGGAAAACCACATTTGCATGGCACACTGAAGACATGGACCTGTACAGCATCAATTACCTGCACTTTGGAGAGCCGAAGTCATGGTAAGGCTTGTATAAAAGTATGATGTACAAAAACTATCAGCTTTAAAGAATAAAGGAATAATTAGATACTTCTAGTTTACACCAACAGTACTTTTTCAGTTGTTGATTCAGAAACATGTTTAAACAGACAGGCATTTTGCCTGTCTAAAACAGTGAAGGACCAGCATATAGGGTAGATTTTAAAATAAACTAGGGGGCTTTTCCCCCTAATTGCTTCGCTTGCCCATCCCCTCTCATTCCCCACATGGGCGCTCTACGCTCCAGCCTCTTCGCGTCTCTGCCACTCGCGTTGTCAAGGGGCGGGGGTGGTGGGGGCTGAATGCACGCTGTGGAGATGCGGTCTGATCAGCTGCTTTCTGCTTCTGATGCCTTGCTGCGTGTTCTGCTTGTCGCGCTGCATGTCGATCATTTAAAAGCCTGTACAACAGCTGTCCTTTTGTCTCTCTGCCTTGTCTCGTTAAAGTGTCTCTCGCGGGACGTCAAATTGTCTTCTGAGAAGATCATGTATCGTCTCCTTACAAGTCTTTGAAGAATTTTTTTTTTATAGTAGATGTGTTATTTAGTGGCTAGAGTCTGAGGATCCCTCAGCATAGGGTTTTGGAAGATGTCACCTTCTAAAAAGGCCACGGTGAAACATTGGCAGATTAGATATAGACAGACTTCTACTGTCTGTTAAAAGAGGTGGCCTTGTCAAAATGTTCCACTTCCACTTGCCGTGGAAAGACACAGATAAGTGGCCGTATTCCATTTGCTGTAATACTTGTAAACAGAAGGTGTTCCTCTGGTTACATCCATCATTTAGACCCTGACCTCCTTATCAAGTTGCTGTTCGTTTCAGTAAAAAGACAGATGTTTTCTTTGTATAAGAGTTTAACGGTTAAAAGGTGCCTCCACCCAGGACAGCTTATTCCAGTTAGATAGGACTGTCCAATTTTAATAATAAGAGCTCTTCGTAGGATAGCGTTTCATTTCCAAGATAAACTGATTCAAGCCCCACTTTTCCAGCTGTACCCTATTGGTAGCCTCTGGGAATGTGGGGTGAAGCTCTAAACGGAGCACTGAAGCCAACACACATTTTTAGCATATTCTGAATATTACTCCTAATTATTAAAACAAGCCCAGAGTAAAGCCAAGATCCATTAAGAGCCTTCCAAAAATAGTTATGATCCACCTGGAAAAAATCTTTTTTTGATTCAAGAGAAAAAAGTCCTATATGTAAGCCAAGGTGCTTGATGAAAGATCCATATTACCATGGATTGCCCTACTGGGTGAATAGAAACCCTGCTCAGGGTGAATGATAAACTATGCCATTTTTCCCAGTTTCATAGGTAGGGCTTTGTACTTGACTCTTTAGTCCATAAAGGGCTGTGCCATGCACCATCATGTCTTATTTTCACAAAGAAAAGTCTTCAGCTTTCATAAAAAGAGACCACTTCCCTATGACAGTTAAGGAGCATTACTCCTTGGTCCAAGATCTCTTGCATGACAGCCTGCAGGTATGGTCCCAAGACATTCCACAATAGATTTTAAAGCTCAAGTCGAATATCATCAAATTATGTAAGAATGTAAATGATTTAGCCTACTGGCTTATACTGTGTCAGGGATTTTCAGAAGGTCATTAAAAGAAAAGGAATTTTTCTCAGTCCATACTGACAAATGTAAGTTTTAAAATATTAAATTAAATTTGCCTCTGGAGCCACTTCCACTCCAGCCTAAACAAATATCTCATTACTGCACCAGCACTCCAGGCTGGTGTCATGAATTTTATAATTCAGCAGTTCAGAGAGTGACACCTGCTTTGCTTTTAAACTTCCAGACCTTCTTCAATAGATAAGGGAGCTATGATTTTCTCAACAGTCTCCTGCTGTAGGATTAACATTGCTTCATTCATACTCTTAGTGACATTCAAAGTATATTCATGACAGACCTAGTGAATTTATACTTTTACTAGCATCCCAACATTGTCTCTGACAAAAGTAATCCCCCATCGTTTGTGTGCATTGTTTTTTTAAGTCAATTTTTCTTAATCTAATAATCAAAACAGAACTCATACTGCTTTCTAAGCCATTATTCTGAATGATTCCTGTCAAATTCAACAGTCAATGTATAGTTGAAATTATCCCTAAACTACTTTGTCATCTGAAGACATTTAATATCTTGTTGCTTAATGTTAAAACCAACAGACAGCATTTTTGACACAGACAGAGGATTTAGCCATTTAGCTTACGAGTATTACTGTGACTTACCCTACACCGTGACTTATACTGTCACTAAAAAAAAACCTCATCACTCTAGTTCCTTAAACCTCTATGCTATCTCTATGCTGTTGTAGCATTTTCTGGAGAATAGCCACTGGTAAGTGCTTATTTCTTGGAATCTGGCACATCTTTGCTCTCTGAAATGCATCTGTGTATTTGTGGAATTTAAAACCAATTTAGAATTTACTAATTACAAACTTCTTCATTCTTTAAGAGAGAGCGGTTAGGAGCACGCACTGATACAGTGCATTGCCGCACCCACCACATGACAAACCAACTCAGGATCCAGATTAGGACCCAAGTGCAGCCATGCAACGAGTGATACCTCAGCACCACACTAGTTCAGATGGAGTGGACCAGTGTAAGTTTTTTTATGATGGCTGCAGTGCCAATTCTGCCAGCAACTCCCAAGTTTTTCCCTACAGGTTGGAGGGCCTACATGCAGGGATGGATGCAGATTAACGTCATACCAAGGATGGAGCAATTGCAGGTTAAGGGCCTTGCTCAAGGGCCCAACAGAGCAGAATCCCTTTTGGTATTTTTATGGGATTTGAACTGGCAACCTTCCGATTGCCAGTGCAGATCCCTAGCCTCAGAGCCACCACTCCGCCATTCTGTAAGGAGAGAAATAAAATACAGTAAAATAAGTAGAAGATACAAATTTCAGAACCATTATGAATCCTTTTTAAGTAACAATGTATTATAATAACACTTTAAAGCCTCCAAAGTTCCTTTTCATAAAACATTTTGTGGAATTAACATTTGTACATTTTTACATCTGAATAACAACACTTTTTCTACCTTTAATTTGTTTAGGAAAGCTACATATTGCTTCTTTTCTCTGACTCACCTCTAAAAAGAAGAATGAGTCAGTAACTGAATCTTCTTCCTCCAGTCGCCACACATGTTCCATCAGACTGCATTTGTTTACTAAGGAACGCCTTAACTTTGTACTTTATCATTTTCAACAGACAGAATGGGTGCATAGTATGTGTCTCCATCGTCTCTTGGGATGGCTGCATTTTCCACTTCAGGAGCAATGTTCACAAACATTGGTTCAACCTTTATTATTGTGATCAACAGCCTCATTATTGAAATCAGGAGAGTTCTCTGATAATTTTCTTGGGCCCTGAGGTTACATACCTAATATATTCGGTTCATTTTTTACCCAATACCATTGAGTGATTCAAACCTTTCCCCACAAGAAGTGTGCACAACTTTGGTGGGATATTTTGACCCACCCTCAAGACACTTACTGCCCTTACCTTAATGAAGTAATAGAAAACAGTAATTACAGAAACATCAAATATAGAAATAAGAGGAAACGGTTCAAGCTTAGCAGTTCACACACACACACACACACACACATGTATGAGGTTTCCAGCACTCAGCACCTCAGAAAAAAAAAATAGATGAATAGAGGGAAAACATGATAGGAGGTTTGATGAAATCTTAGTTTTAAAGCTGGGTATTGCAATGCAGCTTGAGGTGTGTCACAAAGGTAATGCTCCAATTTGTTTTAAATGTTTGTGCCGTACCATTTTTATATTTCTTATCTCTACTTGCATGTTTTTGGTCAGAGTATGTTCGCAAAGCATGGCTCATGAGTTGCGTAAAACAATCAGGTTAAAACCCTTTCAAATGAATGTGACACTTGAAAACACAGCCCTTGACAAATATGGTATAGTTTGTGTGCGCAAAATGATGTGGCTAAAGAGAGAGTGGAAGAAGGCAAAGTTTTGCACGCACACACACCAAAAAAAAAAAAACCAGACAAGAGCATTCTTGATTGATCAAACATGCTAAACTTCATTCCAAAAAATGAAACACAGACCTGTGGACAACAGATTAAGTTTACTTGATATTTCTCAACATGAGACAGCAGCTGAGTGCTGTAGTCAGGAGCTGACAGTCATTTGATAAAATAAGAGACTATACAGAACTCAGTTTGTCTTTTCCTCCTCTATAGTCACAGCTAAAGTATAATACAGTAAAAGTGAGCTTGATATTTATTTTTCATTATGCGTTTGTTTTAGGATTTGTGTAGTGTATCAAGGTAGCAGCCACCCAAGAAGCAGATTGTGTGTTACAGTAACTGTGTCTTGGCTGAGGTAGCTATATGGGCACTGCTGACATTGAATATGCTCTTTAAAATTATGACTTTAAAGCTGTTATATAGCAAAAGCACAAATATGGCACTATATAAAAACATTAAAGTACAGAAAATTTTGATAAGGTATACAAATTAACTTGTCTCGCAATTGAGCAAACATCAAAGCATTTGTAAAACTTATCAGTCATATGTTAGCCACTAACTGTAGAAAATCTCTCATTAAAAGTTTGTTTGTAAATGTAAACACAGATTTGTTTTTCTGTATATCCCCTTTTAAATTTTAGCTATATATGTTAGTACCCAGGCTTTGCTGAGGTGTCAAGAAGAAATTTGGAAGACCTTGGATTGGGTTAGCATAGAAAAATTTTGAAAAATATTGAAATAAGCTAGGAAGAACATGAACATACTCTTCAAATGTAGAGTGAAAGACAAAGAAAGAATGAAGCCTTCAAGTGACAGTGAAAAGAAAGCGAAAAAGAAACAAATGTGAAGACAAAAAAATGTGTTGAGATGAACCCTCACACTTGTTTGGTAAGGTGATGAGTAAGTTGTGCCACTTCCTCGTAATTTTTGTAAGAAAGGAAAAAAATAGTTAAGTTCCTATTAGAAGAAGACATGCAGAGTGTTAAAAACTAGAATATTCTAATAAAAAGCTAAGTATTCTTTTCTTACTCATTTGTATAATGGCTTCTTAAGCGGTATATATGGAAAATTAACCATTGTTTGGTTTTCCTGGAATATAAATACATGAATTATTCTTATAAGAACTAACAAAAGTATTCTTAAAAATACAGTTTAAACAATGGCGCAATAATACATGACTTGTTTAAAAGGACAGGTTTTCATTGTTGAAAATTAATAACCCTTCAGCGTGACATTACAAGAAAGAACTTTTGCTAAGCATTTTTCACTGTAGAATTTGTCTTATAGGCTCAGCTTTGTCAACCTAAATGTAAGCTTCTTGCAGGATAGGATTGTGATGGTCAGTCATTTGATAGCAGATTGCTCACTGGCAGCATCACATTTATTGAAGATCATAAATTGAAGGGCAAGTCTGCTTCTTATCTAGAAGTGAGCATATTTTTTGCACTAATAAAACTTTTCAAACTGAATAAAGCACTTTGTGGTTAACGGTTGCTAAATTTGTTACAGTATCTCCGGTAGGATTGTCTTAATATACAAATTGCAAAGTTTGATAAGATACCAAGAAAAGTATTGAAATTAGACTCAATAAAAATCCTTGTTAACTAAATTGCAATTCTCTATGCATTAAAATCTTTACATTTATGAAAACAGGTAATACAATATTTAGTGTTTAAATGCAAATTCTTCAAGTAATGCAATCTTTTATACTGTAAAAGGTAAGCATAAAGTTTTATAAACAATAAAAAGTAAAGATGTTTAATTCTGGTCAACAATTTTTTTTACATTGTTGAAAACAAATACTGTTACTGAGGTAGTACAATGAAATGCTGCAAATGTCATTAAATGTTAAATGAATAAGAATTGGCAATTATTTGTAAACAATATACATACACATTTTTAAAAAAATATTAAACATTGAAATAAAAAGATCATTAATATAGTCTTTTGTAAGCAATTGTTCTGAAAAATGACATGCAAACAGACCACTAATAAATGTAAACAGTGCACATTTTCGTGTAAATAAACTGCAATATCTTTGTAACTTCCCCATTTTTGCAGGGAAAACTAGCATGTCAATATGCTTTTTCTGTGAGGCCTCTGCATGCTTTTGTTGGTCTGCAAATGAGCCCTGACATACTAAAAATACACTGTGTAGCAAGCTTTATGAGCACATAAGGTTGTGCTACTGTTGAGCACTGAGAAGTTATAGCGCCTTACAATATTTAGTAAACGTGATGAAATATAATTTTAAAATTGCTCATAATAAAATAAAAGAAAGTAACACGCTACAGCAGTACACTTTATGGCAACAGGTTAAAAAAAATTAACGTCACATCCAGTCTTTGAACCCATCAGTTTATAAGTTTTTACTGTACTTATTAATCTTTCTAGGTTTTAGACATAGGATACCTTTTCAAACCTTTGTATATTGACTTGTGTGACGGTCCTTTAAGCACAGTTGGTCAATCCATTAGACAGCATAAAAGGTTGCCTAGGGTGCCTTCATCTAGTGAGTGTCATTTAGGTAAGTTAAAGGGCGTGTGCCCCGGTCATCAATGGGGACTCCCCTACCCAACTGTTCCCGTTGTCACTGCTTTTAAGTGTTTGACTAAACTGATTGTGTCAGTCCCTTTAATTAGCATTGTGTAATAACAAATTGTACATATTGGCTTGCATGATATCTTGTTATTTTTCCATTCTTATTTGTCACAAAGCCAAAGTAATTCCATACACCACTCTGGCTGCCCTCTTTGTCAATTAAGCATGCTAGTAAAAGCTCCAAAGCCACTGAAACTGCCGTATTAAATAAAACTGTGAGTTGGTGGAAGCAGACCTGCCACTCCATTTATGGCGAACCTGAAGTACATTCAGAATGCAGACTGCAGCATAGATACCTTGAAAAATGAGCTTTGAAGTAATGTTTAAAATGTTAAAATACATACTTTTTGATATGTCAGTACTTTTGACAACCCTAATGTCTAGTTAGTAAAATAAAGCAACTTGTCTGAATTATTTTTTGAATCTGTTTGAATTTCATGTTGCTTATAGAACTATTTATCATTCATATCATTTCCTGCTTGTTGTTACACCTGCTATTGCTAAAATATTTAGACATGTTTGTATGTGTGTGGATGACTAGCACTTTATATAGGACTTGTTCCAGCCTTGTACCTGATGCTGCCAGCTGGGAGAGGCTCTAGCCCATGTCTTCCAGGGATTCAGACAATGTAACGGATGGATGGGCCTGAGGCAGCTTTTTGTTTTCACATACCACCTTCATAGAAAAATAAACTCAATGATTTACCTTTGTCTACGCTGAAAGTCAAATTTTTTTGTGCTTTTTAAAAATAACTTCAAAAGCATCCAATTGCAATGTTAATACTTTTTTGATGAAAAAAACAATGCTGATACATGAAGAAAGAGACAAATTGGTCGCTTACTGTAGGTATGACTTGGAAAAAAAGAAAGAGGCTCAAGATGCTTGTTCCTACATTTTGCAAGTTAATGTTAAAAATGTCAGTAATATTTTATTAAAGCACAAATTGTTTCAACAGTCTTCTTTCCAACAAAAATCAATGCAAAAAACAAATATGCCTTTTACTGACTTTCTTAATATTAATTTAGCAGTCAGTTAAAGCTCTGGCAAGACCCTGCTTATTGCTGTTGGACACGATTTCATCTTGCGGTTTCTGTTCATCTTTGTGTTGCCTTGTATACTCAATATACAAATTATTATAAACACTTTACTAATACTGGGTATTACCTCCTTTTGCTCTCAAAGCAACCTCACTTTGTCATGACATGGATTCCACAAGATGCTGGAAACATTCTTCTATGATTCTAGTTCATCTTGACATGACTACATCAGGCAGCTTCTGTAGACTTGTCTCCTGCACATTCATGCTGCAGATCCCCAATTCTACCACATTCCAGTGTTGTTCTACTGATTTCTGATCTGGTGATTGGGAAGGCCAATGAAGAACACCAAACTTATTGTCATGGTCATGAAACCACTTTGAGATTACTTTTGGTTTGTGATATGGTGCATTATAATGCTGAAGGCAGCCATTTGAAGTTGGGTAAATTGTGGCCATAAAGGGATGGTCATGGCCAGCAACAATACTCAAATAGGCCATGGCATTCAAGCGATGATTAATTGGTATTAATGGGGCCGAAGTGTGCCATAAAATATTCCCACACCTTTAGACCATTAGCAGAAGCCTGGACTGTTGACACAAGGCAGGGTAGGTGCATGTTGGTGGTGCCAAGTTCAGACTCTGTCATCTGTATGCCTCAACAAAAGCTGAGATTCATTAGACCAGGCCACATTTTTTCTAGATTTCAACACTAGTTTTGGTAAGCCTATGTCCACTATAGCTTCATCTTTTTGTTCTTGGCTGCCAGGAGCAAAGTCCAAAGTGGTGTTCTGCTGTTAAAGTGCATCATCATCAAGGTTCTATGTAGTGTGCATTTAGAGATGCTTTTCTGTTCACAAGTTTTACAGAGTGAGTTACCATAGCCCGTTTTGTCAGCTCAAGCTTCTCTGGCCATTCCCTATCAACAAGGTTTTTCCGTACACAGAAGTGTCAGCCACTGGATATTTTTCATTTTTTTACTATTCTGTGTAAACTCTAAAGACTAGTGTTGGATTACTACTAACATACTAACATACCAACTTCCAAACTGCGGTACTGATATCAAAAACATTCTGAAGCAAATGACGGATTACTCAAAACCCCCATGAGCTTGTGCAGTCTGATCATAGCCTTGGTTTTGTATGGTTAAGTCTACAGAATGAACGTTTTTTTGACAAATACACTACCAAGTGTCGAGGGAATGGGAATGGGGTGGAATTTAGAGGAGGCTATTCACATCTGTTACTGAAAATCCCAAATTTCTTGTACTGTACCATTTGAAAATTTGGGTTTTTCAGTAATTCCCCATAGCATAACACTGTTGTGCTTTAAAATCTCAGGAGATCTGCAGTTACAGAATATTCAAACTAGTCCATCTGGCACCACCAATCCCACTACAGTCGAAATCACTGAAATCACATTTTTTCCACATTGTGGTATTTGATGTGCACATTAACTGAGGCTTGTGATGTGCATGGTTTTATGCATTTCCCTGCTTCCACATGCTTGGCTGATCAGTTAATTGCATGGGTAAGCAGATGTATAGATGCTCCTGTTAATTTGGTCAGTGATTGTATATGTGACACATTTATCTGAGTAAGGACCTTGTAAATGTACACTTAACCAAACAAAAAAAAGGCAGAATTTCTTAATTTTAAAAAAGTGCCATCTGCTAATCCTTCTATTTTTATGTATATCATTCTTACTTGTGGGGAGGGAATATGTTTCCCAGCCACACTGGGTGAAAGGCAGCAGCTGAATCTGGATGGAATTCTATGTGTACTTTAGGATGCCCCCACATTTATTCAGTTTTTGGGTTACCAGTCTATAGTTCATGTCTTTGACATATAGGAAAAATTATATTTGCAAATTGTGAATGAGTGTAGGCCCATGGTCAACATTAACCCTTTTATGTTTCAGGTCAATCTGACACTGTTCAGTGTTTGACGTATACAAAAATTGATTTGGCATGTTTTTTTTTTTAATATGGTACTTTATGACTCTTGCTCATTTGTTAGAAAAATTTGGGAGACATTAAAAAATGTAACAATATTTTTTATAATGCAGACTTCCATACAAAGGCATTGTTTCAAAATGTTTTCATCACTCTTTTTTGATTGATCCCAATGCAGTTTTCAATGAAATATGTTTTCTCAAATTGAAGGGGAAACCTGTTGCTGGAAGTTTCCTTCCTCCTTTGTTTGTCGCTTCTTGGAAATCTCCTTTCGTAACTTGATTTTTCTTGAGTTCTTGGTTCTGACAGTCAGTGGAGCTTCTGGCTCCATCCATCCTACCATCCATTATCCAACCCACTATATACTAACTACAGGGTCACGGGGGTCTGCTGGAGCCAATCCTAGCCAACACAGGGTGCAAGGCAGGAAACAAACCCTGGGCAGGGCGCCAGCCCACCTCAGGGCACACACCCACACCCACACACCAAGCACACACTAGGGACAATTTAGAATCGCCAATGCACCTAACCTGCATGTCTTTGGACTGTGGGAGGAAACCGGAGTACCCGGAGGAAATCCACGCAGATACAGGGAGAACATGCAAACTCCACGCAGGGAGGACCCTGGAAGTGAACCCAGGTCTCCTAACTGCGAGGCAGCTTCTGGTTCCAACATGAGGAAATGAGTTTCAGTACCCAAAGTCATTCCAAAGGCTGGAAAAAGACTAGGAGGTGAAATATAGTCAAAACCAGAAGCAAGTCGGAATTGTGAAGATGACAACTTTTGCAACAAAGCCTTATCATTAATCAGAAATCTGAAAGTTTAGAAGCCAGAAATTCATGAAAGTGATGTGCACTATGTTTGTTTGAGTTTTCTATTCAAATTACAGGTACTAATTAATCATCTTGCCAGTATTTAAGGGGTCATGCTGATAACATAAGATGCTGCACCCTCCAAAACAACGTTCTTGGAAACTGCAAACAGAGCAACTTACAAAAGAGATAAACATAGTCAAGTAGGACCTGTTTGTTCAGAAAGTGTAATAGGACAGGTAATAAAAGTTGATGTCACAAGTGAAGAGATATAATAACTAATAATTTACAATTATAGATTACAATCAATACCACAATTAAACTTAAACAACAAATTAACCGACAATATACAAGTTTTTTTTTTCTCTCACTTCAACAGATATTCACAGAACAGATGAATTTTCAGTTGCTTCTTAAATACATTGAGGGAGTCAGCAGTTCAGATGGAGGTGAGCAGCCTGTTCCACCAACTGGAAACTACGCAGGAAAGTAGTCTGGATTGAGACTTGATATCACGCAGAGGTAGCATCATAAGATGATGTTCCCTGGCAGACCTGAGTGGGTGAGCAGGCATATAGCACTTCACCAGAGTCTCTGTATACTCAGGTGATGACCCATTGACTACTCTGTAAAAAAGCATCAGGGATTAGTACTTAATGCGTGCTGCCACAGAGAGCCTATGTAGCAACCTGAAGAGAGGAGTGACATGTGCCTGTCTCAGCTGGTTTAATGCAAGATGGGCCGCTGCATTCTGGATCATCTACAACAGCTTAATGGCACATGCTGGTACTTGTGCCAGGAGCGAGTTGCAGTAGTACAGACACAACAAGACCAAAGCCTAGATCAGACGTTGTGTCGCATGTTCTGTCAGATAAGGTGAGATCTTGTGGATGTTGTACAGTGCAAACCTCCATGAATGAGAAAAGGAAATGTGGTCAGAAAAATATAGCTACTCATCAATCACCAGCCCAAGGTTATGTACTGAAGTGGCTGGTGTTATCAACAGTTTCCAAGCTGTACAAAGATGGGGAGTTGAACATACTGGCTGGCCAGGATCAAAAGAAGCTCTGTATTTGCCAGGTTGAGGTGTAGATGGTGGTCCTTCATCCAAGTTGAGATATCAGTAAGACGAGCAGAGACTCTAGCTGATACCGTGTTGAACTCTGGAGGGTATGACAGGTACAGCTGTGTATTGTTGGCATAGCACTGATAAGAGAACCCATGTGTTTAGATGATGGAGCCCAGCGAGATGGTATACAGAGAAAAAAAGTAGAGGACCTAGCACTGATCCTTGAGGCACCCCTGTGCATGTCTGATGTGCCTTTGATAACTCTCCTTGCTAGGACATGCTGTAGGATCTGCCTGCGATGTAGGACTCAAACCATCTGAGAGCAGTCCCAGTGAGGCCAGTTTTACTCAGGGTGGCAAGAAGGATGTCATGGGTGAATGTGTTAAAGTCATAAGAGAGATTTAGCAGGATCAGGACCGATGACATGTTAGTAGCTCTAGCAAATCGTAGCTAGTTGACCACAGTCAGCAGATTCGTCACAGTCGAGTGGTTCCTCTTGAAGCCGGACTGATTGGTACTGAGCAATCCATTCTGTACAAGGAATGAAGAGACCTGGTTAGAAACAGCACATTTAGTTGTTTTGGAGAGAAAGGAAAGGAGAGAGACAGACCTGTAATTGTTAACTTGGAATGGATCGAGTGTTGGTTTTTTGAAACTAGAATTACCAAAGTCTATGAAAAAACTATTTAATCCGACCCACCTTAGATCCCTTCGCACCTCTCCGTCAGCATCTTTTGTCTTGTAAATGTGTCGATCAACACAAGCAGCAAGCAGCCTACTATAACATCACCCCCACTGCCACAGAAAGGACACAAAGTTCTCCCAGCTCAAACCTTGATTATCTGGGAGTGAGCAACCTAGAGTTGTATAGGGGAAATAATATATTGTTATTTGGAGCACATGCATTTCATGTGTGTTCCATGTCTACAACAATCTATGTAAACACATTGTTAAAACAGAAATGTTTTTCATGTTTTAGTAATAAATGACAAAATGTAGTCATGAAGTGTATAATGTGTAAAGCCTGAAGTCCAAATATCAAATAAACACTTTCACAAAAGGTGCAAATGTAATGCAACAGCTTCCGTAGTGCAGCGGTAAGAATTGCTGACTTGTAATCAAGAGGACCTGGGTTTGATAGTGGCTGCCTCGCAAATTCACCATTTTGAGTAGTGACCTGCTCTTATTAATATTATACAATAAAAACATACAGTTGATACATACATGCTGGGAATAACTGTAGATGTGAGTGGTGTTTTGAGACAGTGGAACTGGAAATACTCAGATCTGGAGGGATAAAGTCTGATACACAAATGCTGGGGAATCTGCCTTCCTGGTATCTCATTGTCACTTGAATATTTTTTTGTTCAGTTTTATTGAGTGTGCCTGCTCATGCTGAATTAGTATGCACATTATGGTCTATGATGCCAAAGCCTCACTGACAAAAAACAGACATAAGTATATATGATATTTGGAATAATTCATTTTATGACTTGTATAGTACATTTCGCAAAATATTGTGACACTGATGCAACATTATTCATATTATTCATACTCATTCACATGCCTTCTTGTGGTTGTGATCAGCAACCGCTTTTTTTTTTCCCGATCTTGCCCAATCTCCACATTTTGGTGCATAGTGGTGTTTCTTTTGTACTCCAGGACATGCAGAGGAAAGAATAGTAACAGAGAGGTCAGTTCTGTGCTATATGCGATCATCAGATTCAAATGTTAACAGTTCCCACACACCCAAAGACCGTCCTTTCTACATTTATGACATGTGTACCTGTTGCATTGTACACACTTCTCTCTGTGTTGTGGTTCCTATTACATTGAAGGAGCAGCTGACACTGACTGAGTTTACTTCCGTGGGGGAAGTGGCAGTCTTGGAACAGAAGCTTGTCGATTTTGCATCCTTTTTTTTATTTTTCCAAGCACCTTTTCTTGTAAGAAGCGATGACGAAGTTCCTCTGCAAGGTGAGCAAAGAACACTTTTCTTTTCTCAGTGGCCCCAGTGCATGCCTTACACAGTACATGTGTGTTCATCACCGGCAGGTCAAGTATGTTGTAGCACACAGCAACCAACCACCCACGTGTGCCTGCTTGCACTGGATAAGCTCACGCCTTCTGGTCCATGGTGTCAATGCAGCACTAGGCAAAAAAAGAAAGAGACAAATATATGTGACATTTTGAAGAAATAATTTTATGACCTGAATATTACCAATCAGAAAACATCATTGCACTAATGCAATATTATTTGAAAACAAACAATGTCAGATCAGGTGTAAATTTATGCTGGCGCTGTTAGCTAGGGTCAGATCAGTCGTGAACGTGACTTAGAGAATAAAACTGAAAAAAAGCTAATGAGTGGTCTTGTCCGTTGTGAGAGATGGATGTCTGAAGCGGAGCTCCGTTAGCAGTGGAGTTATCTTTTACATTATTTCCTTATTATCCTGAGATGTCCTGTATTTATCCAACCCGAGGGTTCTACTACAGTAATATGCAAGCATATATAAACATGGTCGGCAAGAAAGGGGCTCAGAAAGAAATGGAAAAGAAAACTAAAGCTACATCCAAGCTCAGACCGACAAGTCCAAGTTCAAGCTCAAGATACGGCCATTCAGAGACTGACCTGGAACAGACGGGCAAAAGCCCAGACTCCTTGGGACCACAGTCCGCTGCATCGTCTCCAGTTGAGAGCAAAATGGGGAGCAAATGTGCTAGTGATGCAGGTCATGATAGCTCGGCGATTGGAGAAGATCATTTGAAATTGGAAAACGCCTTGCAGTCATCGGCTGTGATAGAGCCTGCAGCTTCACCTGTGGTGCACGAAAGCAGAAATGATCTGTCCGAACTGAAGGTGATGATCGCTGAGCTCAAGCAAGAAATAAAGAATGATATAAAGAAAAGTGAGAAGGCAAGTGAGAAGCTGTGGTGGGAGCTGCAAGAGCTGCGGCAGGATAATAAAGACTCGGAGAAACGCGCATATATTCGCTTTGATGCGGCCTTTAAACGTATACTGGATAAAATTGAGGAGGACATTCAGGAAAACGCGTCTAAACTGAGCACACTTGCCGATCAGCTGGAGGATGTTAAGCAGACATTCACGACTCAAATTGAAACAGCCGAAAATCTAGCATCCACCGCTGATGGAAAAGCAACAGCTGCCAATTCCGAATGCAAAAAACTCGGAGACAGACTTGCTGCTCTGGAAGATGGAAGCAGAAGGAATAATATTAGAATCAAAGGTCTACCTGAGAATTGTGAAAGTCCAAACCCAGTGAAATTCACAGCTGAACTATTCTCTAAAATATTTGGCAAAGACTTTAAATCAGGTACCGAGATAGCAGCAGCTTATTGCATACGCGGATCAAATACCTTTAGACCTAGGTCTTTTATTGTCCGCTTCGAGGGATTATTATGTAAGCTAGTTGTGATGGCACTCCTCAGACACAAGCAAGAGATTATATTTGAAAATAACCACATTCGTATTTTCCCTGATTTCTCTCTCGCAACAGCTGCTAAACGTGCAGCCTTCTACAACATTAAACAGCGGTTATGGCAAGCTGATATCAAATACAGCCTCTTGTATCCTGCCAAACTGAAAGTGGATGTTCAAAGCCAATACTATGTCTTCTCCAGCAAGGAAGAAGCAGAAAAGGAATTAAGAAAGCTGATCCCGACACTACTTTGAAACACAATAGTGAGTTGCATCCTGTCATGGCATGGCAAGGAGATATCACCTGCTGTCTGATCTACTTGTAATGATACAGATATTATAAATATACATCCTTTTCATTACTCGGAGACTTTCTG
>JANRMT010062837.1:60245298-60306844 GCA_026402145.1 Polypterus bichir lapradei
TTTTTTTTTTTTTTTTTTTTTACTACCCTAAAGGAGGCTGTTTAACATCATACCCTTGGTTTATTGTTATTGTTATTATTGCATTAAGACTTACTATGCTTATCCTGGACCACTTTCTAACATCATTCCCTGGGTTTATTATCTTAATACTTTAAGATTATATTTTATGCTTATAGTTTGTTAATGATTATATTTTAGGCATATAGTATTTAGACTATATTGACAATAGATATCTCTACTTTTTAATCCTAAAATGCCACTGCATGGAGGCTTGTTTTGCTTTGGACGTACTGTGTCTCTAGGTATGTCAGAGAACCGGGACTTTGTGAAGTGGGGTCCAGCCTCACATGGGGAGGCAAAATAGGGGTGTGGGGGGATAAGGGGGTGGGGAGAGAAAGAGAGCAGACTATATCTAATCTATCCTTTTAATCCTTATAATCATAACTACCAACGTAACAATAGGCTGCATGGCAATAACTCTTGGTGAAATAGGAAATTAAGGTTAAAGCTGTCTCACTTCCAGTTAAGACTATAAAATGACATCAAAAATTCAGAATCAATGTCTCCATGATGGGACAATTAACTTTGTGAGCTGGAATGTTAAAGGCCTGAATCACGAATTACAGAGAAAGAAAGTATTCTCTCACCTAACAGGTTTCAATGCTAAAATAGTATTTTTACAGGAGACCTACTTACAGTTCAGTTCCGGCTACAAAAGGACTGGACTAGCCAAATGTTTCATTCTAGCTTTACAAAGAAAACTAGAGGTGTGGGAATTCTCATACATAGAACAGTCTCATTTGTAGCATCAGATGTAGTATCTGATCCTGAAGGGAGATATGTGATGATCATAAGCAACTTATTTAACTGTAAAATGATTTTGATAAATGTTTATGCACCTAATGTCGATGATAAGGAATTCATAAAAACGTATTTACATCCATTCCCAATGTGAACACTCATAAAATTATAATGGGTGGGGACTTTAATTGTGTTTTAAATCCACTCTTAGATAGGACTCCTGTCACAGGGGGGATGACATTTAACACTGCAAAGACAATTACACAGTTTGTAGCTGACCACAACTTATCAGACCCCTGGAGATTTCTAAACCCAAATTCAAGAACATATTCTTTCTACTCACCCCTACATCATTGCTACTCAAGAATTGATTATTTCTTTATAGATAATAATTTCCTGCCTACTATTAAATCTTACAAGTACGATGCTATTGTTATTTCCGACCATGCACCTCTGATCTTGGAGCTAAAGTCACTATGCCCCACACACTCACCTCGCAGATGGCGTCTTAACCCGCTTCTATTAGCAGATGAGAACTGTACAGAATTTATATCCAAACAAATCAGTTTCTTCCTAGAGACAAATACATCCTCAGAGGTTTCTGCAGGAATACTCTGGGAAACTCTAAAGGCCTTCTTAAGAGGACAGATTATTTCATATCTTTCCCACAGAAATAAATTAGAAACCAAGAAAGTATCAGAGCTAAAATGCGAAATTACTAGGATAGATGAAGAACATGCCAGGCTTCCAAGCAAGGCTGTACATAGGAAAAGGCAGGCTCTGCATTCAGAACTCAACCTCTTGACAACTAAAGAAACTGAATAACTAATTTATAAATCCAGACATCATTACTATGAACATGGAGAGAAAGCTAATAAGCTTTTAGCTTAACAAATCCACAAGCAAGAAGTTTGCAATGCAATCCCAGTAATCGCCAACATGAACGGAGACAAAACCATTGACCATAAAAACATAATGCACACATTTAGAGACTACTATAAATCCTTATATTCTACTGAGTTTAAAGAAGACAACACATAATCTAATACATTTCTGGATACATTACAGATACCACAAATAGATACTTTTAGTGCAGAGGGACTGGATAAACCTCTGGCGCTATCAGAAGAACTAGATGCTATAAAATCATTTCAAGGCGGGAAAGCAGCAGGCCCTGATGTCTACCCTGCAGAATTTTATAAGAAATTCTCCGCTCAGCTAGCTCCCCTCCTATTAGCAACATTTACAGAAACTAGAGACAATCAAATTCTACCTCAAACTTTTCGCCAAGCGTTAATCACCATCTTTCCTAAACAAAATAAGGACTTATTACAATGTGCATCATACAGACCAATTTCACTTCTGAATAATGATATTAAGATACTCTCAAAAATTATAGCTAGAAGGATGGAGAAAGTGCTGCCTTCGGTAAAATCACAAGATCAAACTGGATTTATCAAGGCTCGACACTTATCTTCCATATATACTCACCAACAAAGTCAAACACCCCAGAAATAATATTATCATTGGATGCAGAAAAAGCATTTGACATGATTGAATGGAAATACCTTTTCACTACATTAGAGATATTTGGGTTTGGCCCGAACATTTGTAAATGGATCAAACGACTGTATACCAATCCAGAAGCTTCAGTTTGTATTAACAACATTTGTTTAGACTACTTTAAACTAGAATGTGGTACCAGACTGTGGTAATGTGCTTTACTGGCATTACCATTAAGTAAATAAAATCAGTTAAGCGTCCTCTGCTGGGTAAAGAAGGAGGCTTTTGTTTGGAGGGAAAAAGGTATAAAGAAAGGGAATTTACCTTTTTTCATTTATATAGTGCAGAAAGACGTCTTCGCTGACGATATTAGCATCTTTTGGGGAGTGTCACGGCGGGTCTCATGTAGATTGGAGAGACAGCCTTGCCATTGACCGGCCGGGATGGCGTTGTCGGTCCTCCACTCACTGCGTGTGCCTCCCGCGACATCATAACTCTAAAGTAGCAAAAGAAGTGTGAAGCGCCTTAATATTATTTAACCCGGGTTAGCATGGGGATCCCGTATTCATAGTTGTCTGAGCTGTAGCTCAGGGGAAGGAGAAGAAAAATAGAAAAATGCTTACGTTCACTTATGGCATGAAGTGCAGTCTGCGTCTGAAAAGCCGGCACAGCTATAAGCGCGCGCGCGCGCCGGTTGCTCGATTTTTATAGTAATTATGTGAGAAAGTAGACGCCGCTTTTCGCAAACGCGTTCACGTCATCGCGTACTCCGGGAGGGATGACGTACGGCGGTTTAATTGGTTAGCGTAGGGGCGCCGAATACAAAAGGGAATCGTGGCCTCTAGAGGGGGTCTTTTCTGAATAGATTTTCTTGAAGAAAGGTACCTGGCAGAACAGCATTACGGCTTGTGCTTTGTTTTTGTAAATATTTCTTCATATAAATATCTCTGGATTAACTTTGGTGGAGGTATTTATTGGGTTGAGGTTAGTGGTGCACTGTTTATTTTTGTATATACACTTTTTCTGTATTTTGAATATTTTTGGGTGAATCCTGTACTATACACTGTTTGGAGGAGCAGCTTCCTGACTTGGATCACTGTGGAGGAAGACAGCTTCACATTTTGTTTTTGTGTATATATTGGGATTTCACTAGTTTGAGTGTATTTTACTTTTTCTTTTGGGACTTTCAAGAAGCACTGTAAATACTGTATATAGTCATTTTTGGGCTCCCTTTAATTATTGATTTTGAGTGTCTTTTGCGGTATTGGACTGTGTGTTAATATATATAAATTCCGCAGGACATTATTTTTGATTTTTTTTGCTTTAAGTGCACCTGTAAATAAAACCTCACTTTATTTTTCAAAAACCCCAACCCTTTTTGTGTCTGTGTCTCCCTGTCTTACACCATCATCCTGGTCACGCTCGGTCCCACATACTAGACACCTAGAGTGTAGGCTGGTGATTCCAATTCCCACTACACGGGGTGTCACACAGACAAGGATGCCCCTTGTCAACACTGCTATTTGCAATCGCCATTGAACCACTGGCGGTTCACTGTCGAAATGCTGATCAGATAAAGGGGATTATCAGAGAAGGACTGGAACAGAAAATTTCTCTATATGCAGATTATATGGTACTGCATATATCAGACCCACAAAATTCTGTGCCTGCAGTCTTTGCATCCTATGAACAATTACATTCCAAATTTAACTTTCCAGCTACACATTTCTTTCACAATCTTCAAATTAGGAATTTTGTTAAACAGAATCTGCCCGATTTTCCTCATCTTGCACCCTCGTCCATGCTGGAAAAAATATTGCTCAATTTCAAGGACTTAGACACCATCTCATCAATATATAAATTTATTTTACAATCCCTCCCTTTCAAAGATCCAAGAGGACAATGGGAAAAAGATGTCTTAATCAATATTTCTGAAAAGGAGTGGAAAGCAGCAATGCAAAGACTTCACTCGAGCTCCATATGAGCAAAGCATACAATTATTCAACTCAAAATTATATATCGAGCACATCTGTCTTGCCTAAAACTGTCCAAAATGTTTACAGGGCAAGATCCAACCTACAAACACTGTAATCAAGTCCCTTCCTCACTGGGTCACATGTTTTGGGCCAGGACCAAATTAACATCATTTTGGACCAAAATTTTTAGATGCCTTTCAGGCAGCCTTGGTGTCACAATCCCTCCTAACCCATTAACAGCTGTGTCTGGTGTACTTCCAGATGGGCTTAAAGTGGAGAAGGAGAAACAAACTGTGATTGCATTCACTACACTTTTGGCACGCAGACTTATTTTGCTAAACTGGAAGAATCCTAACTCTCCTCTTTTAAGTCAGTGGGAAACCGATGTTTTATAATATTTTAAATTTGAAAAAATCAAATATTCAGTAAGAGGATCTGTACAGAATTTTTTCAAAACCTGGCAGGATCTAATCAATAATATTTTAGAATAAGCTCTTAATGCACCGAGGAAGCAATTATCTCCCCATTTCTTTTTCTTCTCCATTCATCTCTATTGGCCTATTAAACTCATCAATTTAGGTATGTTTACAAGCCTTAAGTTTTACCCCGTTGGCCATGCTCTCTCTCTCAGGGGTGGGGGTTGACTTGTTTTCAATCCTATTTTTTTTAAAAATTGATCGATTTGTATGGAATAATTACAATAAAATTAATAAAATTAAAAAAAAAGCTAACTTTTACAAGTACCATAAATTTACACCTGATTTGACGTGGTGACCAGAACCATAAATTTACACCCGATCTGACAGGGTGACCAGAACTACACACAATACTCCAGATGTTGTCCCATTAGTGCCTTATATAGTATGAGCATAATGTCCCTTGATTTATACTCAACAGTTTTTACGATACAAGCTTACAATTTTTTACCTTTTTAATTGCTTCTGTACATTGGTTAGACATTGAAAACATTATGGCAACATAAATCCCTAAATCCTTGACAGAGATTGCTTTCTGGAGCACAGTGTCTACCATCTTGTATTTATAATTGATATTCCTTTTGCCCATATGTAGAACTGTGCACTTTTTAACATTAAACTGCATTTTCCTAGTGTCCACTCAATTCTGAAGTATATCTTTGTCTTATTGATTTTGTTTTTGCTGCCTCCTCTGTGTCTTCCATTCCATGAAATTTAGTGTCTTCTGTGAAATTCACAAGTTTACTAACTATACCAGAATTAATATAAACTAGAAAAAGAGATCCTGCTGATGACCGCAATCCACATGGAGCATTCTCCTCTAATTTGTGCTCTTTCTCTCCTACTGGTTATTCAACTTGAGATTCATTTTATTATTTACAACTGTGTGCAACTTTAGACCTATTTTGAGTGAAATTTCTTTTAGCCTTCTTATTTGAGATGGTGTAAGCAGCTTAAAGAGAACTGCACTTTTGATGCCTTTGTTTTATGTATGTGGTACTACCAAAAATGGTCTCTATCTTAAGTATAAATCAAAGTTCATGCATCACTGTTATTGTCAAGGAATGTGATTATAATGAGCTGCTCAATACTTCCAACTGTAAGTCTAGTAGTATGAACATGCAGCAAACCACATCTTTGAAGAAAAACACTGCTCTTTCTCAAAGGGCAGAAACCTTTCCAGTTTTTGGTAAGTAGCTACTCCCCCACCAAAATATAATTATGCTGATTCTGGAAGTGCTATAATAATCAGACAGGAGATGAATAATCAGAGTAACTTAAATGGGGGAGTTAATTTAATTTTCAAAATCCATCCATCCATCCATTATCCAACCCACTATATCGTAATTACAGGGTCACGGGGGCAAAATCCAAACTATAAAAAAGATTCAAATGTATATAAATGGATATGAATGTGAGGCCCCTTTTAGCAAGTAGGTGGTCTTAACCTGATGCCCCTTTTACTAAGTAGGTGCTTTTGACCTGAAGTCAATGGTGTTTCACTCGTTCATGCATTTTCCTAACCCATTTTTTCCAGTACATGTAGTTGTATTACACTGAAGCCTGTACCAGTGGCATTAGACACAAGAGAAGAACCGTCCAACGATTGCAGAGCATGTTTGTGCCTGCAGCGGTACACAAAAATAAGCCCCTTTATGTTTCTCTTGCCTTTGGCCACTACTAGAATTAGCTAAATTGTTTCATATATAACTGTCATGTCCTATTATAAATTTCCAGATTTTAAAAAATATAAATAAGGATGCATTTATTTCCGTGAATTGTGGTGTGGTGGTGAATTGGTTAATACCACTTCCACAAGAATCCAGTGTCTTGTTTTCAAAGCCCTGCTCAGAAAGCTCTTTTTGTGGCTGTTCTTCAGTTTTCCTCCCAGACTCATATAGACGTGTGTATTTGGTTAATTGTTGATTTTAGATTATTTACACTATGTGTGTATGCCCTTTCTTATCTAGGCTTGGTTCCTGCCTTGTGCTTTTTACTGCTGGCATAAGCTCGACCCTCATACTGTGATGTACAATTGGATTTAAAAAAAATAGAGAATTTAATGTCGGGTTACATTATTCAGGCTGGTAATAGAAAGTCAGTGGGCTTTAGATAAATTAAGTATCCCTCCAAGAGCTCATTTCAAAAGCTGCTTTAATGCTTCAATACAGTTTTGTTCTTCGTCAAGAATGTGATCAATTAGCTTTGTTTTAAATTTCATTAGTATTTTTAAATAACACAAAATAAAGTTTAAAGATCAAAAATGAGTGATTTTATCGCTAAGGTGTTGTTATTATTGATTGAAAAACCTAAATAAAGCTTTAATGAACAATGTGTAATCAGATGAGAGCAAACTTACCTATGAGTTTATTATGCAATATTTGTTTCTTTTAGTGTTTCAAGCTTTTGAGTTAGTAAAGGTGTCCGCAAATGCAGAGTTGAGGCTAAATTTAATAGGGTATTACACCTTAAGAAGCCAGCCGTTATCACGTCTGTTCTTTGGCTATCATAGGAGAGAAAGTCTGGTAAAAATAAATATTAACATAGTTAATCAAAGCACTTTCAGTTGCTTCAGATAAAAACACACATTTTAGCCAGTGCTAAAGAGGGTTGACAGGTGGCGCTGTTGCTCTTCAGATGCATTTTTAAGCTCATCTCGAGGTCTGCCTTTAGCCACAGTCAAGTTATCTGAGAAAATGTGTGAATAAAAGAACAGCAAACTGCATAAGGCACTGAATTCAGAGCTGCACTTTTAAACCTCAGCTGAAAAGATAAGCTCTTAGAGATTGCCTTTCATGGGAACTCTTTTTCCTTCAGTTTTGACTTTAAGATGTTTGAACAAAAGCATTTTGTATTATTTTCAAAATGACTTGGTTTTGATGATCAAAATATTATAAAAGAATATTGGATTATAAGGACATTAAAAATGGCAAGTTGGATACACTGTTACTAGAATTAGTCAACATGAATTTGATAGAGGGATAATCTGGAAACATGCTTCTTTTTCCTCAGTATTGATTGGTTAAGAAGTTGGGTTTATTACTTCTGAGATTTAAAGCATGCTGCCGATTTACTTCTTTCCTTTTTTTGACTGAAGGTGGATTTGAATTAAGATATCCAAAGCAGTTAAGAATGTGTTTCTATCTTCCCCACCTAGTTTATTACAGCAAGAACGCCAGTAACGACTTGTGATTAGAGACACGGGTCAGATCTTGGCACCTCATCACAGATAAGCACTACATTTCTCCCCAAACCACCTGTATTTGGTATTCAGGAGAGAAGGAATGGATTACTCTTTTTTTATTTTTTGTTCACCCCGATAAGCTGTTGATGCATTAATATCATTCTGTGGTCACCTTAAGCTGTTGGCTTTGTCAGTACCAGATAGCCAAAGAAAGTTTGAAGGCTTAGAGAGTAGTTAGTATTCACTGTTTCATTTATCTGATACTGAAGCAAAGCTCCATTGACTCTTGTGGTGATTTCAGTTTTAAGGATAATTTGGTGGGTAGTGGAGATCTGTAGAAACTGTAGAAACTTCAGGAGAAATGTTTGCTGTTACAAAGTAAACTTTTTTTTTTCTGTTTTCACATTTGGTTTCACTAGTGTCCCATGAAGGATTGATTTTTGCCTTTTGCCTGACTGATTCTGCCACCTAAGGCACTCACAGTTCAAAAATGTGCCCAGCACAGAACAGCAGAGCATTCTCAAACCTGCTTATGAAAATCAGGGTTGCAGACACCAGAGGCTGTCCTAACAACAGTGGGCATAAAATGTGGCGCCACTCTGGTCATTATAATGCCCACACATACACATATCCACACTCTCACAGAGTCAGTGCGGAATCATTAATTAAACAGCACAAGTTTGGGGGGCAGGAGGAAAAACAAAATACCTAGAGGAAAATTTCTGCAGCTGCAGGATGTGGAGAAAATATGCATATGCCATGAAGACCGCAACCGGGCATGAGACTGCAACAGGGGACTGTGGATCTACGAGCCAGAAGCTCAAGCCATTCAACTCAGTAAATGGATGGATTTTTGATTTTTAGCAGCTTAAACATTGTCTTTCAGAATAAAAACTGATCTCAAAGCCTTATACAAAACTTTATGTACATTTGGAGGTGGCTTATATTATTCCTGCAATAAATGAAATTAAATATTTTGTTGGCCCATTTGATTTTCAGTGTGCTGTGTCTGTCAAAAAATCTAGTCAGGAGATGACCAAAATGAATGAATCAATATTATTAGATGAGCTCTCTCTGTCTTTTCCAATACAAACATTTACAATGATCTTTGATTTTTTCCCCTCATTTTTCTGATCTAATATAATTTTGTTAATCTTTAGAGAATTCATTAGTAGTACTATTTATATGCATGAACAAAGTATTGATCCTCATTTTAGCATTTCCATGTTTTCAGTGAGCATCAGACCACAATAAGTAATGCAGCGAGTTTGCTCTGCTTCAGTTCACCCATATCTTTAATTTTATTTTAGTTACTGGGCAACACAGTGGCACAGCAGCTAGAATTGCTGCCTTGGAGTGTTTAAATGGTTGGATCAGTTTCTAGCTGGGTTGTCTTCTCTATGCATTTATATGTTACCTGTTTTGTGGGTCCGCAAGTCAAGTCAGTTTATGTAGTGAGCATGTTTAAAACAACAGCAGTTGACCAACATGCTGTACAGTTTCCATAAATTCACTCAGATATATATGTATATGTTATATATTAAAAATCAGTGGCCTCCTGCAAGACCACATCTGGTGCTGACCTGATATAAAGGGGTAGAGCAGACTATTTCAAAACTTAGGGACAGTTACTGCAAAGACATGGCCCCCATCTAAGCTTAAGTCTGGACCTTGGCACGACCAGTAACTTCTGTTTAGAGGACCTCAGTGATCGTGAGGGAGAGTAAGGGTGTAAAAGGCCAGTAAGATAAGAATAGACTAAACCAGAGTTAGAAACAAACAACAAAATTTGAAACTCAGTCCTGTAGCAAATAGGAAGTCAGTGAAGAGAAGCTAAAACTTGTGTGATGTGTTTCTGTTTTCAAGTGCCTGGCCACAATGTTCTGCATTGAAGACCAGCAAGGGAAGACTGATTAGCTCCAGTGTGTAGTGAGTTGTAGTAAATAAGCCGAGATGAGACAAAAGCAGTGTTTTTCAAAATCATTTGGAAAAAGAAAAGGCTTCTTGTCTTAAGCTAATACCCTGAGCTAATTGAAAGAGGCTTTAACAATGGAGTTCATTTGTTTTGTCGAATTTAAGAGCATTATCAAAAATCATTTTTTTATTGAAAGATTTATAGTAGTTTGTCAGAGGGCTAAGATCACTTGCAGGAGCAAAGGTAAGATCAAAAGGTCCAAAACACAGAATGTCTGTTTTTGGTCATTTAGACTAAGAAAATTTACTGACTTCCACAATTCCATTTAAGGTTTTATACTTTATTGTTATTTGAATTGAGTATGTATTCGAATATATGTAAGGTAGATTTTAAAAAATTGAATTGAATTTGGTTTGACACTTTCTTAGATGCTGGATGGTGACTTTGAATTTGACCAATTTTTGTGTGTGGGCATATGTACACTTCAGTTGGCAACCAGGATTAGCTGGCATCCCGGCCAGGATGAATATGAGACTCTTACCCAGATGGGAGGACAAGATAATGGAACAGTGGGGGAAATCTCCTAAAATTGGATATTTTCATTCCCCATCTGCTAGATGGCAGCATCCCAGGACCAGGGTAGGCATGTGGAACCCAGCAGGGCATGTTGGGAATTGTAGTGCTGAGAGTCAGCCCTGCTTGGTCCCATGTGAGTCGCTAGGTGGTGCTGCAGGGATTTGAGATCCCCACTTTTCAGGACTTCTGCCGGACCCAGAACTGCTTCCTTTGGGCTATGCCCTGGCACTGGAAGTACTCTTGTGTCCAACATAAAAGGAAGAAGGAGGGCAAAAGTCTCTGAAGGGAGGTGGATGGACAGAGAGAAGATGAAAGGAGAAAGAAGAAGACTTGCTGTGTATTTGTGCTTGTGTGACAAGAAGAAACCTGTTGTGAGGTATTTTATAATAAACGCCTCTGGTTTTTGAACCCATGACTGCCTGTATGTTACTTGTTTCTGGGGTTTGGGGCTAAGTGACACCCTCTATCGGTCACAACACATATAAGCTGTGACTAGCCTCATGTTCAGCATATTATTCTGCCTTGGGCAACTGGACTTGCCCTGGAAAAGCAATTTGAGAAAATGGATGGATGAATGTGATAAAAGGTGAAACTTTAAAAAAAAAAATAATAAAAAAAACTTGAGAAAAGGAATAAATTAAGTGCTGATGGGTGTCTTTTTGTTTGTTTTGTTGCTTAATTACTAAGGATGTTCTGTACTGTCAAAGATGCCATATAGTGTAGAGCAGACTGATCAAAACTTCATTTTGGAACTAATATGCTTGGACTGTCTGATAAAATGGCTGAAACAGTTACACAATCAAAATACTTTAAGAATAAAGATACTGTACATACTTTAAAAATTGCAATGAACAAAATTAAGCTGTAGTTATTATACTAGATTAGGCAGACTCTTTACTTTATATACCATGTTGTATTTTATGGCTGTAATGTGAATATGATTGTACTGTATTCACAATTTACAAAGCCTATCAAACTTTAATTTACTCTGATAAAGTTTGTTGTGCATTGTCCTGATACTGTATTGGATGCTGTATTCACTGATTAAAAAAAATGATTTTTTTTGCCCTTCAGAGTCTTTTTAAACAGGAAAAACAGGAGTGGATTACCTTAATAAATCTTCTGTTTAGCCCATATCCTTGAGCACTTAGACTGTTTATGAAGGAATGATCATTCTGTATCACTGCTTCTGTTATCAGAAATATTTCCTACAGCAAGGTTGCATCGCATTTAGAAAAAAATTGCACTGCAGATCATCTCGCTGATCATTGTTGCAGGAGAAATAAAAGAGGAACAGCTTGGTGCTTTTGTAATGTCAGATGCCTTTAACGCAGCAATATGAAAATACAGTGATGGCAATTGAGAAAGTCAGTCTGTAGGGAGAAATGAATAGAATGATGATGAAATGAAAATGAAAACAAAGAAGCGCTTCATTGTGGAAATGAAGATTTTTTTTTTTCTGCTTGTTATATTTGATCTAACTGCTGGCACTTATTTTTAAAGAAATGATCATAGAGGACAAATACAAGGTGACAAAGGTAAAGTCTTTGGGGAAATGGCCCTTTGCTGATTAAAAGCTTTAGAACAGTCGCCCATTCATTTTACTTTTCTGTCTGAATATATAATAAAGACATATATTATAGGAGTGTGATTTTATTGCATATACATGACTTTTTAATTTCATTAGTGATTCAGAACTAATATGTTTTGGGGTGAACAACCTTTGGAAGCAGTGCCACACATAATAAAATACTTGATTATTGTAATTTGAAATGCAGGAACGTGTAGTTACATTTATATCATTGTAGGCAAGCGTCTTTCTGTAATGTCAAAGTTAAAAGTCCATCCATCCTTAAGGCCTGCTTAATCAAGTTGGGGCTAGTACTTATCCCAGGGGCATTGGGCACAAGAAAACCAACAACGTTGGAAGAAGGACCAACTCACTGTATTGCACGCTTTCATATACACATGCACTCATATGGGGCAAATACAGAATTGGGATGTGCAGGAAAACTGGATTACTCGAAAGTGAATGTTGACCTTCAGTTCAAAAGCTTCTTCATGAGAGGATTTTATGAGAGGTGGTTTATTTAACAATATTTTAGCAATGGCTGGGACATTCATAGCAGGTAACTGTCATTTGGGTTATGTGAATAACGGGAATATTGTTTTCATTAACATTTTCATTTTGTTTGCTATTGTTGCGCATTGACCTTTATTGTTATGATTGGTAATCATTATTTGTTTTTTTACTACTTTTTCTGAGCCTGTTTTGCTGTTCTTTATTTCTTTCATTTTTGGTCTCAGAAATCATTTCTGGCATTGTTTTCTTTCTAAAATGTCATTCTTGATTTTCTTGCATGCCACCATTTTGGTAGTTTCGTTGTTACGACGCAATCCTGGTTGCTGGCGTGTGGGCTGATACCTTGTGGTGCCTGATATCATGCTCATTCTCCCTAAGTTTGCATGAGTTTTCCTCCTGGCATTCTAGCCCTTTTCTCAGAAAAAAGGGGTTTAGCTTAATTGTTGATGGCTGGTTCCTACCTTCTGCCTAGTGCTGTTAGGATCATCTCTGTTGCCCCCTTAGACACAGCCGTGAAATGGATTAAGAGGGTTTGAGAATAGTATCCTGAAAGACATGAAGGGTAAGTTCATTGGCAGTTCTGAATTGACCATGTGTCAGTATGGTTTTTTGTGTGATTGGGTCTACGATGGACTGGTATCCTGTTCAGGGCTGGTTCCTGCCTTGCATCCAATGCTGCCAGGGCAGGTTCTGGCCTGCATGATGCTAAACTGGATTAAGCAAGTTTGAGAATGGGGGTTATGTTAACTGATTATTAACAGAGTGGGCCTTGAGATGGACTGGTGCCATGTCAAGGGCTGGTTCCTGCCTTCTGCTGTGCACAGCTGGGATATGCTTTTGCACTCTGTAGCCCTGAATTGGATTAAACGAGTTATGTTATAATAATTAATTAAAAAAAAAAACATAAAGGTTAGAAAAAAAAATCAATGAAGGTCAGATGTTACAAACAGACAGCTAGCCACAGTGTGTATGCTCAGTAATTTGCTTCAAATTCCAAGCAGTACCTGTCACTTGATGAGGTTTTGTGTTTTTTGTGGTTGTGGTCATGCCAGACCGCACTTGGCAGAATTTCAAATGTGAATACCGGCATTGTGAACCTGTCTATGACACAGTCTTACAAGTTTGATCTAATTAGAGCTGAATGCAGTTGTATCAAGAATTCAATGAATTCAATGATTTTATTCTGGTGCCCATTTTTGCAATAAGTGTGTAACATATTTTACGTTAGTGGAAACATATACAGCAAAAAATGTAGCATCCATTTACATGAAATAACAAAATAATAGCAGAAAGTATAATAGAAACTAGACATTGCTTCCTAGTGTACAGTACATATAAATTAAAAGGTTGATAAAATGAATAGCTTTTACAGTAAGTCTTGATTTAAACAAATCTAAAATTGAGTGGGATAATGTCCAGAAATGTATAAGCGTAAACCACATTACCCAATCACTTTGTGTTTGTAGGATTGTACAGAGGTCATTGCTACATACAAGGGGATTGGTTTATTAATAGGAAATAGGTTTGTTATGTATGGTAGATAGATACAGTGGGATGCAAAAGTTTGGGCAACCTTGTTAATAGTCATTATTTTCCTGTATAAATCGTTGGTTGTTACGATAAAAAATGTCAGTTAAATATATCATATAGGAGACACACACAGTGATATTTGAGAAGTGAAATGAAGTTTATTGGATTTACAGAAAGTGTGCAATAATTGTTCAAACAAAATCAGGCAGGTGCATAAATTTAGGCACCGTTGTCATTTTATTGATTCCAAAACTTTTAGAACTAATTATTGGAACTCAAATTGGCTTGGTAAGCTCAGTGACCCCTGACCTACATACACAGGTGAATCCTATAATGAAAAAGAGTATTTAAAGGGGTCAATTGTAAGTTTCCCTCCTCCTTTAATTTTCTCTGAAGAGTAGCAACATGAAGGATTGTTCACCATCATGGTTTAGGGGAAGGATACAGAAAGCTGTCCCAGAGATTTAAGCTGTCTGTTTCCACAGTTAGGAACATATTGAGGAAATGGAAGACCACAGGCTCAGTTCAAGTTAAGGCTCGAAGTGACAGACCAAGAAAGATTTCGGATAGACAGAAGCGACGAATGGTGAGAACAGTCAGAGTCAACCCACAGACCTGCACCAAAGACCTACAACATCATCTTGCAGCAGATGGAGTCACTGTGCATCGTTCAACCATTCGCCGCACTTTACACAAGGAGATGCTGTATGCGAGAGTGATGCAGAGGAAGCCTTTTCTCCGCCCACAGCACAAACAGAGCCGCTTGAGGTATGCTCAAGCACATTTGGATAAGCCAGCTTCATTTTGGAAAAAGGTGCTGTGGACTGATGAAACTAAAATTGAGCTATTTGGGCATAACAAGGGGCGTTATACATGGAGGAAAAAGAACACAGCATTCCAAGAAAAACACCTGCTACCTACAGTAAAATATGGTGGTGGTTCCATCATGCTGTGGGGCTGTGTGGCCAGTGCAGGGACTGGGAATCTTGTCAAAGTTGAGGGACGCATGGATTCCACTCAGTATCAGCAGATTCTGGAGACCAATGTCCAGGAATCAGTGACAAAGCTAAAACTGCGCCGGGGCTGGATCTTTCAACAAGACAGCGACCCGAGACACTGCTCAAAATCCACTAAGGCATTCATGCAGAGGAACAAGTACAACGTTCTGGAATGGCCATCTCAGTCCCCAGACCTGAATATAACTGAAAATCTGTGGTGTGAGTTAAAGAGAGCTGTCCATGCTCGGAAGCCATCAAACCTGAATGAACTAAAGATGTTTTGTAAAGAGGAATGGTCCAAAATACCTTCAACCACAATCCAGACTCTCATTGGAACCTACAGGAAGCGTTTAGAGGCTGTAATTTCTGCAAAAGGCGGATCTACTAAATATTGATTTCATTTCTTTTTTGTGGTGCCCAAATGTATGCACCTGCCTGATTTTGTTTGAACAATTATTGCACACTTTCTGTAAATCCAATAAACTTCATTTCACTTCTCAAATATCACTGTGTGTGTCTCCTATATGATATATTTAACTGACATTTTTTATTGTAACAACCAATGATTTATACAGGAAAATGACTATTAACAAGGTTGCCCAAACTTTTGCATCCCACTGTAGATAGATACCACAGCATAGAAAACCACACTGGCCATCACAGAGTTGTAGAAGATATGAAGGATGTTATTACCCACATTAAAGGAAAATAGTCTCCTAAGAAAAAAGAGCCTGCTCTACCCTTTCTTATATAGTTCCTCTGTGTTATGAGAACAATCCAGTCTGTCATTGATATTTGTAGCAAATCACCACCTCCTCATCCATTCCCTTATAGTGACCAATCAAACGCAAAGACTTTTTGGTGCAGCGAAAGTCAGTGAATATCTAACGTCTCGATCTGTCCTTATTAGATCTTTAGATTAATCCACTATCTAGTTTGGTTATGTCTAACAAGTGTCAACAGTGGGATTTTTTTTCCTAGATTGGCATTTTATCATAGAGTTTTTGGGTGACCTTATCCAAAAACATAGATTTGTTTATTCCCACATTTAAATTATTCGCTGTATAGTCCTTACGTCCTCCACTCTTAACAACTTTCATCTGTAATTCAATTGCATCTTGGACTACACTCCAACTTACCCAGAATTAACTGCTTCTGCGATTCCACTTCCCTATTAGGAGGTGCAACCTCTAATTGCTAGACCCCAGGTGGCAAGACAGAGCAACAAGGCAAGAAGGGGAGCAGGCTCACACTTTTTATTCATTCATTATATAGATTTAAGATTTTAATATGCTTGACAAAGCAAAGAAAATGAGTGTGACAGTTACACCAAACAACTTGGATGTTTAGTAGCTGCCACAGATGATATTGACCAAAGCTTCCAATGTGTAGGAGGTTCTCAGCTCTTGTAGGTTAAATTGTTGTAGCTCACACATCTCATTGCATTATCTTCTGGCTCCCATCCTTTCCTCCTTTTGCCTGAAGTTAAAGTTTATTGGGGCATAAGGTGAACACTCGTAACTTCACTTTCTGTCCGGTATCATTTTGACTGACCATATCAGTATATGCTAACACCCCGTGTATGCACAAAGGTATCCAATGAATTTATAGTCACATTGCTTATATAAATGCCAGTGTATCCAATAGTTTGTGAGCCATGGCTTAAGAAATGCCAGAAAAAAAATGTCCAGAAATGACCATTTTATTCCTTTAGTTGGTGCTCAACCTTTGCTTGCCTGCCCTAAGCAGCAAAAAGTTCCATGTAAGCACTTGCTCTTTTTTGTGGTTTAGACTAGTTGCTACCAAAACAGACACAAAACTTTAAAAAAAAAAACAAAAAAAAAAACACTCATGATGCTTTACAAGGTCAAAGTGACATCACAGAGCTGTAGTAGCCATGCATAGAACTTTCACACATGCCTGCTGTTAGGTCATTATCAACTTGGCCATTGATGTGTCAGAAGCAACACCTACTGTTTTAGTTAGAAGGTTGCTCTGAAACCCAATCCTCAAAAACCACATCCACTGAACAGTTTTGCACTTTAGTTTTCTCAAGTCTAACCACACTTGTTTCTTCACTTACTGTAGTGTCAACCCTGAAACTCTTTGATTGCTGTATGTGGATGGTCAGTGAAATTAGCAAGGTGAAAATGTATCCTGAAGCCACATGGTTTGAAAAGCAATTCCTGTTTTCCATTCTGCCAGATTTAAAAAAAAAATAAACAAATTGATGATGACATCAAGAGTGATCAACAAGTCATCATCAAGTATCTTGCAGTGATACTTGTACTGTCAAAGGCTATAAAACTAATCAGTGTGTGCTGGCAACACAGCACCTCATGGCTAATTATGCATGCACATTAGCCATGTACTCATCTTAAAACAAGCCTTAACGGAACCCTCCCACTCCCGTGCCCAACCAATCAGAAAACACAGGACATGCTGTGAAATAATAAAAGGAATACATTTAGTACTGTTTACAAGGTTTCTTTATTCTTGATGGAAGAAGAAAGTGCAAAGCATATGCACAGATATTTGGGAAACAAAAAAGACCCCACTCTTTCTGGAGCCACAAATTCATACAATGGACTGCCACTTCATGGCTAATTTATGTCCCAAAATGAGCACTCTCTCAGTGCAATGATCTATATTTTGTTTACTTATTGCTACTTTGTAGCCATTTTGTGTTATTTGTTCTGTCTGCAACTTTTGTTGTTTGAGGCACAGTGGCATAGTGTTTAGCACTGATGCCTCAAAGCTCAGATGTAATCAATCCAGAATTTTTGGCAGGCTTTTCCTTAGCCCTCATGGACGCTTAAGACCATGGCATATTTGTGATCCACTCAAAACTAGTTCACTTCCTCCTTTTCAATTGATTTCAATGCATTTTGTGTAGCTTGGCAAAGTTCTTATTTCTGCGATTTTGTCAAACTCGAGGCAAAGCAAATGCAGCAGGGTTTGCTCATCACTAATAATAACAGATAAAGTCAAAGTCATACACGGTCTCAGTACTGATGACCTAGGTGAATTGGCTGCTCATACCCTCCATCCCATTCCACAATATGATAATTACACGTTGGACATTGTAAAAAGAACATTAAATCCATTTCTTGTTGAATCTCGAAGCACCCAATATCTCCTGTGTGACATCCAATGGACTGGAATCATAGCTTTGCAATGTGTCAGTGACACCATGTGTCACATCAGGATACAGATAGAATAGATGAGGGTCCCTAAAAGTTCAAAATACTTAAATTTTTATATTTGTCTAAATGACTATAAACAATCTTTCAGTATGAACAGTGTGGACAGTAGGGGGCGCTTCTGCTCACCAAACACCCAACACAAACAGGTACAGACACAGGTTTAAAGGCAAAGAGTCTGTTAGTGTGGGGAAATGCTTCTTTTAGAAGGGTTTTCCACCACCACAACCATAAGTACACTAAGCACAGTACAGCACACTCTTTGTCTTCTAGCTCTCTGTCTTTCATTGCCTCCTCCGCTCCTCTCACAAACTTTGTCCTCCTTCCTCCCGACTCTGGCTCTCTGCTTGTGTAGTTGGCAGACCCTTTTATTTTAGCCTCCCCGGAAGTGCTTACGATCTTCTGTCAGCACTTCTGGGTGAGACGGAAACCTCATGATGTAGGGACTCTCCAATCCTGCAGCTCCCACTGATGACCCACAAGGGACCCGACATGGCTGTCCCCCAGGACTATACCTGTTATGCCCTGCGGGGACCCATGTGGGAATGTGAGCCAAGGTTTACTGCCATCTAGCGTTCTGGGGGAGATGAATCTCCCCCTGTTCTTCCATCCTAAGGGTGTCCTGGCTGGGAAAGGATCCTGGCTATTCTTCAGAACGGGCAATTGGCTAATTGACTGCTTTAATCATGGTAACCAGGACTCTGAAGCTAGGAGGCAACAGTGCCAACTACCACATTATTGTTCCCCACAAAATTAGTTTTTATGTTGTATAAACGTTCCACAGTATTTCTACTTTTTCAAATTTTACATTTTTTTGTCAATATATTCCCCATCAAATGCAAGATTTTTTTACTAATAATATTTTTAAAATAATAACAGAATTTTTGGTGTTCTTTGACTATATGATGTCTCCTCAATGATTTGTCACCATTATCATTAAGTTACTGTACTTTGTGTATCTGCAGATGTGCATGTATCATTCAAGGATGGGATGTTCATTTGTTTTGTCTAGTTTTTAATTTTACCTCTAGAGGTCAGTATTAATTTAGATTTTACTTTAATTTCATCTGCAGTCTTCAGAAAAAAATAATAGATATAACTTGTTTGTAAAATATTATGCAAATTAAAAAATAAGTTTTCCCAACAGTTTATTAGTTTTAGATGGCAGTCTTTTATTTTCATGCCAAATCTTAATGAAAAATGAATTGACAGTGTTAATGTCAGATTAGTAGCTTGTGTTAAATATCATAGGTCAAAAAAGTTGAAATCGAATGTTTCCTGTTGGCGACATTAAACCTTTACGTATGAGAATGTGGGTCAGGTGTCTTCATTCACAGGTTTGTGACATTTTAAAGGGCTCCGCTGATAGAAGCTTCGTAATGCAGCAGGATTAACAGTACAAAGGAAGAAAAAATAAAACATGATTGAAAGCTTTAGTACCCTCCTTATTAAAAAAAAAATATTCAGTATTAAAAATGTTTATGTAGAACATGGTACATAAGAATGTCAGCAAAAATGTAAAAAGGAATTAAGGCAAACAAGCCTTAGGGAGTTGGTCAGGAATTGTCTTAAGTTTTCACACAGTAGCCTGATTTCGACTATATTGGTCTCATTCTGTAAAACAGGCAGCAGATCAGTCCTATTTAGGGCTGGGTATCAGCCTGATGTCCCGATTCGATTCAATTCCAATTCACAATGCCCTAACTCAATATCGATTTTATTTTGACTGAATTAACTTGCACTGATATATTTGAAGTGGTGGCTTTTTTAGAAATTACTTAACCATGCATAGAGAACAATAATATAATGTTGCAAATTTCAGTAACACTTTATTTGTAGGCTGTCTACATAATGACTTCATAACATATGCATAAGCATGGAATGATATTTAAGAAGAAATACTTGATTAGTAATGAACAGGTAACATCAATATTTGGAAGATGTTGAACAAAATATCATTGCCCTTCTTGTAAAAAAAAAAAAACAAAACTTTTCCACAGCATTGCACTCATTCAAAATTCACCATAATTTTACTAACATATGTATCATCCACACATATTATGGTGGGATAGTGCCTCCTTGTTTTAAAACAATGCAATGGCATCTACGTTATAAAACATCTATATCATATTGTGAATAAGATTATACAATAATCAAATATTGCTTCTTAAATAAATGTTATTCAATATCCTATTCATGTGTTATGTAATCTACATGTAGACACCCTTCAACTAAACTTTTAGCCAAATTTATTCTCCTATTGGAAATTTTAAATAATCTGGAATTAGACGAAATTAAAGATACAGCGAGAAGACTCGTGCCTTATATAATTCTACAAGTTACACATATCCTCAGTTGCTCACATGTAGCAGTCACGTTAATCAGACTCAAAAATATGTCCTCAAAATGGAAGCATTTTAAAACGAGGATCTCTCACTGATGCTTATTGACAGCGTTATTGAATAAATGAAACATAAAAGAAAAAGAGCCGGCCATAATAATGTCGCTATTATGGAGCTATTGGCTGCTTTGAGCAAACGCTCACATTTGCATTGCAGTCTGCTCTGAAAATTCTAACACTTGCCCACGTGAGGGGCATTGTAGGGTCTCTTATCTTTACAGATAAAAACTGCTATCGATTCTGTTGTTTTTCGGACACAAGGCAAATTAAATGGAAGGTTGGAGCTCCAGTATAGATTGTTTAGGCTCTTCTCATTTGGATGTCGACTGAGATTACATTTATGAGCGACATTGGGATAAATTATTTTTCAAATTTGTTGTGTAACAACAATACTTAACTTTTGAGTTGCACAGCTTACATATGGCTTTGCTTGTATCCAGTTATTTGCAATGCAATGTGTACCAATTCCAAACATCTGATATAAATGTCTAAGATGCTGATTTCTGTTAAAGCGGACACACTATTTTATGCAAATTAGTAAAGTGCTTTTTCTGTAGAAAGCCTTAACAGGAACATTAGAGCCCTCTACTGGATCGAATGCCAAAAATGGAGATAAACAATAATCTATATATAGTAATTGAGCAGAACAGAGATTCATGAGATCGATTTTTGAGACGTTAAGAAACCATACTGAATCGTTTAAGCAAAAAATAATGATTAATTGGAAAATCAATATTTTTACCCAGGCCTAGTCCTAATTGTGTTTTCTTCATAGATAATCAAAACCATGGCATACTATAAATTCCAAAATTAAGTTGAAATTAGTTACAACTACTCAATCTAGGAGAGTGGCTTGTCTTCTGCTTGGAGTAGTCATTCAGTAAGTATAATTTTACATGATGACACTAAACGTGTTCTGCATTTATTTTACCCTGCATTATGAAGATCACAGTATTTTTTCCATTGTAAATATATGGTATTTATTTATCCTTTAAATCTGTGTTTGCCTCGTTTTTAGTATAAATATGAGTGCATAAAAAGTGATGCAGTAGTAGACATACTTTATATAAAATAAATTAACATGTAATATCCTGATAGGAATCTGAATTTCTATCAGGTAAATAGCTTTCATGGTTTATCGACCACACTTTTCATATGACTTTCACAAACCTTTATTGCTGAAAACTCTTAATTTCAGCCAATGGAAATTCATTCACTCCTTATTTCCAGCTGAAGACTCTGACTGGAAACATCAATGTATTCTATTTTGCTCCCTGCTGTAGGAAATTTTTCATGTTAAATAAAAAAATAAGGCATCACCAAGTGTGTTGAAATGCATACATATTTATATATGTTCACTACAGTTATATACTTGTTAGTTAATTGATTTTGTGTGTTCGTACTTTACCTATTTATTCATTTTAACTTTATTGTAGTACACATTTGACGTTTATATTTACTTCTTAAATAACACATTTCATTGGAGGAATAAAAACATATAGAGGCAACAAAATGAAAGAGTCAATAGCAAACAGCACTATATTTATAACAATTTGATTCACATCTTCTCCACTGTCCATAAAATGAGCATGTGTCACCTTAGCTGGTTGGTATATATTAGCTAACTTTAAATAAGATGGAATGAATGTGTGTTCATTCCTCATTATTTGATTTTCTGCTGCCCTATCCAGTGTTACACATTTTACTTTCTACATACAAAGGCCTAGTTAGCCCAATGACAGCTGCTCTTATGTTTGGTTATTGTTAAATACACCTTTTTACTTCATTGTCCATTGATATTCTGACTTCAGCAGATGATGATTAAATAGGAAAAGAAAAGTTTTCTCTTAATTTTCATTTGTTTTTTGCATCTTATAGCAATGAGTGATTCCACTCCTGCAGTATATCATCCTACACATAACTCCGTGATACAGTATAAGACTTTCCCACCATACAAGCATAGAACAGCAGGGAGGGGAGGTCGGCTGAAAGTTGTTGAGTTCTTTATGTCTTCTATTGCATGGGGCAGCACCCCAAATATATGATTGTTAATGTTATATGCAGTAGGTGATTAAAATATTTTTATTCATATAACAATATTTCAGAAACACAATTGTCATATCATATCCCAGTTTAATAACCGCTAGTCCTTGTAACGTAGGAGGAGGACCCAAAGATTTCAGGGATTGTTAAAAAAAAACTTACAGCAATTCCCTTTACATCACTTTCAAAACATTCACCTTGAGGTGCAATACTCTTGTCTCAGCACTTCTCCCATTCCTGAAAATATTTCCTGTATTCATCATTTGTTACCATGTCTAGTGCCTTCTGCGTTTTGTTCTTGGATTTCTTCCACGGTAGCAAATATTCTTCACCTCAGTCTCATTTTTAATTTTGGGATCAAATATAAGTCATAAGAAGTGATCTCTGGAAAATATAAGATGAACAAAGCAACAGCCAAATTTTTTTTTTGGTTAAAACAAATCCCTTTGACTGACAACACAGTGTGGGGCAGATGCATTGTTTGTGGTTGGGAGCATGCACTAATGCAGTGTGTTGCTGCATCCACCATACAACGAACTGCCTCAGGATCCCAAATCAAGACTCCAGCACAGCTGTTTAACATCATGGAGCAAAATCCAATTTTGGGTGTGCCACTTGTCTTGATGTTTTTTCCCCCACAGATGCTTTCTCATAGATTCTTCAGCATTTCAATATAATATCACTGATTAACTATGAGAGTTCCAGGGCATCGTCAGGGCTGCCAAAGCAAGCTCTGTTCCAGGACCATACAAGGTGTCCATAAGATGTCCAAAGCTGCTGTATAAGCTGTGGAAGATACTGAAAATGATCTGAAGAAAAGAGAAGGATGCTCAGCATTGGATATACAGTGGAACCTCGGTTCACGACCATAATTCGTTCCAAAACTCTGGTCATAAACTGATTTGGTTGTGAACTGAAGTAATTACCCCCATAGGATTGTATGTAAATACAATTAATTCGTTCCAGACCGTACGTAAATATATATTTTTAAAGATTTTTAAGCACCAATATAGTTAGTTATACCATAGAATGCACAGTGTAATAGTAAACTAAATGTAAAAATATTGAATAACACTGAGAAAACCTTGAACAACAGAGAAAACTAACACTGCAAGAGTTCGCGCTGTAGCGCTATGAACCGCTCGCTAAAAACACTTTTTTTTAAAATGAGTTTTAAGCACAGGGAAAAAAATGAACATTTGAAAAATCCGTAATTTAATAAACCACCAAGAAAAGTAACATTGCAACAATGCACGCTACGAACCGATCGCTGTAAACAGAAGTGAAGTGGAGGTTAAAATCCAATAGAAAAAAAGTCTTCATTAAATACAATGAGGTTAAAACAATGCTTGGATAACTGTCTCTTTAAAAACAAGCCTGGTTTATCTTTAACTGCCTTCTCGGCCTTATGCGTCCAGCCGTCTCTGTCTCGCCTGCGCGCATGTGTGTGTGTGTGTCTGTGTCTGTCTCTGTCTCGCTCTCTCTCGTGCGCGCGTGTCTGTGTGTGTCTCTCTTTCTTGCACGTGTATGAGTGCGTGTGCGTTTGCGTGTGTGTGTGTGTGTCTGTGTCTGTCTCTCTCTCGCGCGCATGTCTGTGTGTGTCTCTCTCTCTCGCAAGTGCGTGTGTGTGTGTGCGCACGCGCGTGTCTTTGTGTGTCTTTCTCAGGTGTGCGTGTGTGTGCGCGTGCATGTGTGTGTGTGTGTCTCTCGTGCGTGTTTCTGTGTGTGTCTCTTGCGCGTGTTTGTGTATCTGTCTCTCTCTCTCTTGCTGCACAGGGAATGCACAGGGAGAGACTGAACACATGCAGAAATCATCGACGCGCACAAAGCGAAAGGGAAACTGGCTTGTTCTTATACCGAGTCTGTGGTCGTGAACAGATGCAAAAGTTTGGTGAACTTTTTGGTCGTAAACCTATTTGTGTGTGTTCTGAGACGTTCGTAAACCGAGGTTCCACTGTATGTGGAGAGTGTCTGGATTACAAAGGAGGAAACTCAAAGAGTATCAACTAGTTTAGAATCCACTTGCAACTCTCTATGGAAGGGAAGTGTTTTGCAGCATTGTTTTCTGACATTTGACAGAGTACCTCCTGAAAAATTCACATATTATAATATACTATAAAAGTAGGATTCTTGGAGTTCCAGGCTACCCTCCGCATACAGGGATGGTCAATTGGCTGATAAGGGAGGCAAGGAACAAAAGAAAAAACTTGGCTCTTTTGTGCTGTGGCTGGGCCTCAGTAACCTTTATCGTTCCATGCTGTACAGACTAGTGAAACTGGTGCTAGATTTGTGCTATGTCCCAGGAAAGGTTAGGGACCTAATCCTGTGTTAGGTCCCTTGCGTGTACAAGTACCTGTACATCTGAGGATGAGTGTAAGAAATGAGAAAAAAAGTACATTATAATCCTCTTCACTCCCTCCAGAGTCTATAAAATCTGCCCCATCATCCAAATAAAATTTGGGTGCTGCCCTGCTTTTTCACATACCTTACAACTTTATCTCCCCAAAGTACATGGAAGTTTAAGATACTGAGCCAGACAGAGTGCATCTCAGTTTTATGCTGTAAATTTGTAAGTGAAAAGAGCAAAAATACAGATGCTTGTCTACCAGATTGCTTGTTATTTGCACCTTTCTGTTCAGTGTAATTTGGTATTTGAAAAAAGGCGTTCTGTTCAAATGTCTGTTAAATACACAATTAAAGGCAATAGCAATAGTGGGTAGTGTTGCTTATTTTAAAAGACACTGCATTTTTTCTGAATACATTAGCTAACTATAGAAGGGATAGAAGTATGAAAACAAAATGTTTAATTAATTAATGGGATCAGTTAAATAGGAGAACTGGGTACTGAGTAAGTACTTGCTTAGTAATAAAACAAGCAACTTTTGGATTCCTGTGGTAGAGAAACTAATCCTCTGTTCCAGTTATTTACTGCATAAAATGGATCCTACTCAGCTGGCCCCTTAACCTGAAAATTGCTGCGCTCTGGCCTCCAGAGGTCATGCAAAAAGACAATTTCCCTTGGGGATTAATACAGCATACCAAATTGAATTATTTTAATAGCTGAGCACGACATCTACAAGAACTTACAACAACCTTGTTGGTAACAGGGCAGGTGAGGAGATATATAGCTTAGGGAAACTTGTATAATTTACAAATATATAAATAGTTCATATGGAAACAACTAATGTACTGCGTTTTAGAGTATAGATTTCCAAAGCAGGAAAAATGAAATTTCTAGAAATTGACTTTTGAAGTTTTATTTCAGTTATTGTTAAGAATTGGTAACTCTGACATCTTGCTGAATATTTTTTTTTGTCTTAGGTACATTTTTCTTTTCCTGCTTTTTGTGAATATCGCTAAAACTATGTTTTCAAGGAAAATGATCGTATGTGCTTTTTAGGAATGTCACGATACCAGAATTTATTTAATGATTTCAGTACCACTGAAATTTTATGATCCTCGAGACCTATTTGATACAATAGCAAAAGCAAAAATCCCATTCAGTCAGTAAGTCAGTCAGTCAGTCAGCCATTTTCCAACCTGCTATATCATAACACAGGTTCAGTGACCTTTTATTAAAGGTATTGCTGTTATTCCATTATTGTACCTTTTTCTGTAATAGAATGTAAAATATACTTTGTAAATACTAACTGTAAATGCCTTTTTCCCAGGTTCCCAAAATCAAGCAGCTACTTAGTTGGCAAGGTAGGATCCAACATGAATGTGCAACAAAAGAAATTTCCCAGTCCAATAAATTTTGTTTTAGAAGCAAAATGGTTCACAAAAATAAAGAAAAATGTTATGACATACACAGGATAAATTTGGACGTGAGCGTTAGTAGACTTTGCACCCTAGGAACCAAGTTACCCAAACTATTGTATAATATTTCAGTAATTATTTACTGCTCTGATGCTGATCTTTATGATCATAAAATAGATCATTATCATAGCAATTGATGATAAGAATTCATAATTAATTGCAGAATTACCGTATTTGAGGGTTCCTCTAGAGTGCTTCTTTCTCTTGCACGATTTGGCTCTAATCAGATTTAAGTTTTGAGTTTGGTATTTTTCTGTCCAGCTGTTTTAGCTCTAGATTGTTCTTAAGAAACAGTGACAGACACACAGACAGACATACATCCATCATCAAGATATCAATGTTTTCGGTATCAGGGGACCGTAAAATGTCGCGATCCGTCGAAAACTGGAGATTGAAATTTTTGATGACTCTAAAGCTTTCACTCCTCCCCCATAGATGACGAGCTATGGTGGTGTGAAAAGCAGAAAGGAAAAAATGTTTCTTCTACAAACTTAGGTTTTTCTTGTTAAACTTCAGTTACTTCCTATACTTAAAGGATGTTATTTCTTAATGGTAACCTTACACATGCTTTCCTTAATACACTACTACGTTCTATACAAACGGCACATTCAATATGGTCAATACATTCAATATAATACAGTTTGAAAACTGTATGTCTTCCATGCCTTACTTACTGCAAGACAGATCATAAAAACTGGGATTAATCTGTAGTCAGAGGGACAAGGAATAATTAGAATTTTCCATTTCAGTTTAGCTTGTGGGGATTGGTTATGTTAGAATCTCCCATAGACTATGTGTTAATATATAGGCAAACATTTTAACATAACTAAGAAATAAATGCTTCTATCAATTTAACACAACTAAGAAAATACTTCTATTAATTTAAAAAACCTTATTAAATAACAAATGGCTCTTACATTAACAGTAACAACATCTTTAAAGTAGTGGTATGTCCATCAAGTATTTACCCAACTATCACTATTACTATTACTATTACTGCAACCGCTGAAAACATCACTGGTTCCTTCCTTTCTTCTTCAAGATATTCTAAAGTATTGCTTTGTAATGATTTTTGCTATATTCTTTCCTTCTTAGATCAAAATTGCTTGCTTTTCTTTCATGACTAATTCACTAGTGGGACTGGCAAGAAGTGCTCAGGCAGAATTCAAGTCTGCACATTCATTATACTTGAGAATGGCTAGCACAAAAGAATTGGGAAAGATAATCATTCCAATATTTCAATTATCTGTGAATGAAAGAGTAATGTTATTGTTAAAATGTTGAAACATATATCAGAAAAACACACAAATAAATGATGAAACTTAGTACTTTATTCTTATCCCAACTCCATTACACTTACTGTAAATGTAAACCATTTCACAACCTGATGAGCCCAGCAGGACAACACTTCCACAGTTGTGTCTTCTGCTTGTCTGGGCATGTATTCCTCATGGATCAATCTTGGTTTTCCAACACGGTCCTGTGTGGTGAACTTGCCAAAGGATCCTGACCTCAGGGTGGCTTGAAGAAACACTGCAAGGACTACTTGAAGCATGGTCTCAAGGCCTGCGCCATTACACATAAATGGCTCAAGGCACTTGCTAGAAATTGCATGCTTTGGAGAAGGTCCACCTTCGAAGTAGTCAGTCACTTTGAACAAGAAGAGACCCAAGAGGAGAAGAGAGCAGCAACACATTAATATTGATGGCAACCTATTGCATCCGGCGTGGCAATTCCCCTGCCCATTGTACCCCCATGTCTTCCTTTCCCAAACTGGGCTGCTTTCCCACAAGCATACATCTGTAAGGGGGAGTGAGAGGGATGAACAAATGTATGGAGAGCGTAATACCTGAATGGGCAGACAGCCATGACAAACAGGAGTCAAGACAGGTCACATTCTTGTTGGAATATGCAAGTATGTAAGCACAACAGCAGCAGTCATTGGCTGAAGCTTTTGATTTACCAGTTATACTCTATCTTCACGTATGTTTATGAACTCTGGACAATAGCTAGAAAAATGAGATCATGACTACATGATCTGTGATGGGGTGAGGAGGTAAAAAATATGGAAGGACTTTTGAGTACAACTGGTATTTTGAGTAGATTTGGGCATATAATTGAGGTACCACCTGACTGCCTCCCATAGAGCATGTACTAGGCATGTCCCACTAACAGAAGACCCGGGACATACTCAATGGGTTATATTTCTTGACTGGTCCTGTGAACTTCTGGAAATTGCTGAGAAGGTAGAAAATGTTACTGAGGACAGGTACTTGGTATGTCCAGCCCAGCATGACATATTGGATGGAAAAGTGTAGTATTGTAAATTATTTCTTACCTAGGAATGGATGGGAGATTTTTGACAATTTTGGCTGACATGCTTGAAATTTGAATGTAATTTGTTATTAATGGCAGTGTGATGGATCACTACTGAAACTAAATACACAGTTCTGGAATTAAAAGGATGTGTGGTTGTTTTTTCACATATAATGTATACCTTCCCATTAAAATTTGCTGGAAGAGTACTGTCTCTGCTGAATGAGATAAGACATTATATCTCGTCAGCATTTCAAGAATTGCTGGGTCCATTATTTCTTCTCTGATGATTTATTTGACATTGTACCATGCAATACACACTGGGACTCCTGAATGTGATAGATTCATCAAACAAAACTGAATACATACTGCTTAGACTCCTGTCATATGTGTGAGAAATCACAAACATACCACCTTCTAAAAAGGCCATAGAGAATATCATAATTCATAAAGCAGAATCTAATCGTTTACGCAGTTTTTACTGTTCAGATCTTGTAAGATGATTGTAAGCTTTATTGAATATGTGAAAAAAAGGGAATTTTGTTGTGTGAAAACCTAAGTGGGCAAGTTTAGTCATGTCCACAGACTGGATTTGAGGCAAATATGGTGCTCAGGTGTCTATAGACTATCAGAAGAGATATAGCCACCTGGAGAAACTGGCCATGAATGGAGTCACTGAAGAGTGAGGAAAGTGAGGCGCGGATAAAGAGCACTTACCTTTAAACACTTCAGAAGTACTTTTTAGTTGCTAAAATCCATTTGCCTGCCATGTCTAGTCACCAGTGAGTATCAAGAAAGATTCTGGGTTGGATCAGCTCATGGAGTTGGGGAAAATTGAGGCTAATTATGTTGCTTCTGACCCTAAGTAAGTAGTGTGAGGCAGAGCCAGCAGTATGAATGTGCAGGCAGTAGATAAAGCAGATGAGAACATGTGGAGACACATGCAAGGAGCCATGAAAGATCAGAATAACTGCAGTGCTACTGGATGTTGGCCAAGGAAGGAGACAACAGTTTTGACCAGGGATAAACCAATGGTCCTTTTAAGGACCACCTATCATCATTCACATGCCCCCAGCCTGATCATCCCTCTCCCTGCTTTCCATATCTTTACAATACATTTTGTCCCAAGTAAATAGATGTAGTCAGCTTACCTTTCACAAAATCTTCTGAGGTCCACGATCGCTGATGTGGAACTGCACTTTCCTTTCTCCAGAACTTGAGTTATAGTATACAGCTTCCTTGCTCAGTGGCTAGTGGAGAATCTATTTGTAATCAGATTGTCACCATTGGAATTTTGGCACATGAAGTGTGATTAGCATCTAACTGCAACAGTGTTTATTTATCATTATGGGCTCATTTACAGTAGTGCTCTAACCAAAAATGTTTATTTTTTTGTTACTCACGCCATGTAATTTATAGTGATAGCCAAGAAAAAAAATTAATGTTATTAAGGAGAACAGGGATAACAAACTTTTTGATAGTACTGGTGTCTGTGGAGAACATCGCCGGACCACAGCAAACAACCTGAAACTTCCATGAAAAAATCTCATGTTACTCGTGTCACATAATCTACATATCAAGTCATCCAATCATATACTCACAAATAGCAAGACTTTTGTTATCTATGTTCTCCATTGAAACGTGGGATTAGCATTTTCCTTGGTGAATACTACAAGTTACATGGGGTAAGTAGCATACAGAAAATGTTAATTTTAATACATGAGGTGAATAACATATAAAAATATATACATTTTGAATGGAACAATTCTTTTAGCTTGATCCCAGCTATATATTATTGCTTTCAGATGGCATATTTGTGTTTTTATGATTTTCTGTTCCTTGAACAATTTATTATTTTAATCAGATAGTGCAGGAAAAAGAACAGGTTTTGTGTTTTCCTTGGTGTTCAGGCCAGCATACGTTTCAGTTATCAATTTCAAACTGCTGGAGGGCTTACAGTGGGAATGCAATTTTTAATTCCAGTTTCTGAACTCAGAAGCCAGTACTTTTTTCAGTCTTCCCAACCTGAGATTCTTACAGAAGCTTATTCCAGCCACTCAAAAAATATGAATATATTGCATTATTATGTAGTAATAATTGTGTTTTTTTACAAAAGTATTACATTATTTAATAATAATGACGGTATTGTTTTGCAAAGGTATTGTGTTGTTTCACAGAAGTATTGCTTGCTGCTGCCAGTAACATTATACATGTCTGTACTTTGATTGTCTAGTCACATCTGTTGAGGGAGAGATAAAGCACATGTGTAGCATGCAATCAAGTGGCAAGAATTGAATAGGTTTCATTAGTGAATATTCAGTTTTAACCATGGAATACTGAAAATGTAAAAGTGATACTTCTCAGTTAACCAAAAACATTAAGTAACTAACATGCATCCCCTTTTTTCCATCCCCAACCTAAACCCCAGAAATTTGAGGAACACTAGCCGCTGTGCCCCCAGATCATGCTGATTCAAAATCTATAGCAAATAATTGGATTAAAACTAAAAAGATACTTTATTAATAGGTTTCTGTTCCTGGCTCAGTATACCGTCTACCACGTTTTCTTCTTGCCTTATTCCTGGTGCAACTGTGGTAACCACTGACTGCCTGTGACACTAAACCTGGTGGCTAAAAAATAGTCCTGCGCAAATGTACATTTAAATTTATAAGTATAGATATGCTGCAATTTACAGCTGACCGAGGACCATAGAAGACAATAGGGTAATAATATAGAAATTGCCCAAACCAGCTACAGTAATAAACCTTTCATTGTTATTATTTCACAGGGTCTCCTATGTTTTCTGACTCTTGGAGGGCCCTTTGATATTTGTTTTGATTGGCGCTACTCCATTTAGTTAATTCTTATGTATCTGACCCGCATCTCCTCCTTCATTACACCCTTTATGGTCCCACACACCAGTTTTGCACTTTTAAATACTTTAATTACCCACTAGCAGCATTTGCAAATCGCCCTCTTGTAAAATGAGCATGATCAGGTATTCCTCTTTGTGAAACAGTCACTTAAAAACAAGGAAACATAAGTGCCGCCAATCGGTTAGGCACCCACTTAATGAACAAACAACTGCAACCTGTGACCCAGTGGTTGAGAAACACTGACTTAGGCGACTCACTCGAGTACGGGTAATGACAACTCACGACTCACTGACGGCATGACCCACTGGCTGAGAAACACTGCCTTACACAGACCCAGCATGTGGCTGCTGAGATGCAAAGATAGGTTTGTGCTACTGCAGACTGGAAGTTAAAGTGTGCCTATTGGTGACCCACATCAGACTCGCAGACCCTCAGTGCAATGACCCTGTATACTCAGTGATCGACTTATGGCCAATCTGAAAAACAGCCAAACAGAGAGCTGCAAGTCGGCGCATAATTGTATAACTTTTCCTCAGTTCTTGTGACTTGATTGCACACTATGCACATGCTTATGTTCTACCAGTTCATAGAAGACAGTGTGGTGTTCTATGCTACAGTCTTTTGGGGAAGCAACCTGAGCTCAAAAGATTCACAACACCTGAACAAACTTATCATGAAAGTCTGCTCCGTTACAGGGATAACCCTGGGCACACTGGAAGCTATTATGTTAAAAAGGATGGTGACAAAATTGCAAGTCAGCAAGAAAAATCTCCTCTATCCCCTCTAGGTGGCGCTTTCTTGGAGCACTTTTAGCCAGACTCATTCCAGCCCAGTGTGCTAAGAAGCACCTCAGGGTTTTTTTTCTGCCCACTGCTATCAGGCAATTCAGTGCTTCCAGCCAATGTACCTGTTTATTTTTATTTATTGATTGATTGGATGTGTTATTTGTCCTGTGAGTCTTTGTTTTTTATGTTTCTGCTGCTGTATGCATCTGAATTTCCCCATGGGATTAATTAATTTTATGTAATCTTATCTAATACAGTCCTGTCACTCACCTACTGTAACTAGATGACCAGAGAACCTGTGTGCACAATGATACCAAATACAGCAGCCAATATAATGCACTATTTTTAATTAATAGTGCAGTAACTACTGCAAAAAAACACAATGGTTTGTGGTTGGTGGGAATAAGCTTTCATAGATTTTTAATTTTGAATAAAAATGTGTTTATATATTCAGAATTCACTCTATATATTTAAAGTTTGAATTTATATATTCATATTTGATCTAATGTATTAAAATTAATTTCACATATTTCCAGTCTAATCATATGCTACATATTTAAAGTTGACATTTATATATAAAACACCATTTGACTATATTTAAAACTGTCTCAATATGTTATAGATTTGACTTGACAGATTCAGACTTTCACTCCGTTTATAATAAATTTGATTAATTGGATTCTAAAAGTCATTATATTTGCCTTTTTGGAATATCTTTTTTTTGATGTGAAGTACATTGAATGGACAGTCAAAGATGTGCCTTTCTTTAATATGCTTACATGAATAGTGTGGCAAACTAGCTAATCATTTTTCTTGGAGCAATCAAGTATAGGAAGAAGTATAGCTACTGCAAATGTAGAAATAATTGCTACATATATAGAATATAAGCAGGCAAAAATGAGAAGCGACAACTAAAATACTCACAATAAAGTAAACCAATCCATAAAATCATGATCTTTTGCTGCATGACTACTCAAGCAAACAACACTGATGGTATTTATAAAGCTACTATATTTGTATGTGTTCTCATCAAAGTAGTAGGAAAAAAATCACACAGGGACAATACGTCTTGTCTGTACAATTACAGTAGTGTGCTGACTCATTTACTGGTTATTTCTATTGGGAGACAGAAGCCATTAATATTGGTGTATGTCAAATAATGAGTTATTGCTATGGTTTAGAGGAAGAAAAAACCCTTTAATTGTTACCCAAAGTAGATTATATTAAGCTCTTTGTTTAGGTTCTTGAGAAAACCTGCTAACAGCAATGCATATTTTTTTCAGAATTTATGTTTTTTCATATACTGCTACACTTGATACTTTTTTCTCTGACTTTTCTTTGGTTGTTTACATTTATTTAGTTTAAATTTATAGATTAGTTGATTGCATTATACAATTAACACTGTTTATATTTGAATATATTTTTATTTTTGATTTTTATTTTGCTTTGTGATGGACCGGATCAGCACCACCTTCCCTGGTTGCTTCTCTGAGCTTCTTGAACCGGGAAACATCGATAGACTTGAACTGAGATGAGCTGGGAAAATGAAGACACACATATTGAGCAAGGGGTTGGTGCAAAAGTGCCAAGTCCTTTTATTAAAATCCACAAAGAAAGAGTGTCCTATAGTGTAGTGCAAAACGATCTTCCTTAAATAAATAAATAATCCATAAAAACAGTGAATAGTCCATAAGTTAAAATCCAGACATTAAACCCAGTATAAAACAACAGTCATCATTAATCTTCCTCCTTTCTTCCCACACAAGTCCAGTGCAATTCTTTTTCCATCTCCCTAGCTCACCCATACCTCGCTGAGGTAGCAAAGACTCCAACAGACCTGGTCCTCCTCACCGACCCCTGTCTTGGCTGCCTCCATCAGCGTCTGCCAGACTGCTCAGTGTCTGTTGTCCTCCTGTCTTCCTTCTCACACAACTGGCATACCTCAGATCCCTGTGGGGGATTCCACCACCATTGAACCCGCTCCTCTGGTAAATAGGCGGGGACGATCTGCCCCTAGAGTACTGATCTTTGCTCTTCCGCTAACCTATTGACCACTCTGCCTTTTTCTCTCTTTTGCTCACTCGCTGCCTGTGCTCACACACCCGATAATGCTCACTCATGGTCTTCTCAACTGATCTCGTTCTCTTTCTTGATCCCCCTCTCTGCCTTACTTATATCCTGCCCAATTGGTTTCAGGTGTGGTCCCCCACCTACTCAGAGGTGTGAATGAGGCACCTGACAGATCCACTTTCATTTGCACGTGAATCAGCAATCTGCCAAGTACCCCAGTCAACCATGGAGCAGTGCCAGCATGCACACACCCACTCCTGTTCAGAGCCTGCATGCACCAGGACCCGATCATCTATTTAAAATAATGTTTCACCACTGACCTCTTATCATATGCTCATCTCCTTTTTCATGACACATTGCATAGTGATTTGTTTGTTTTGTAAAGCAAATTCTAATGATGAAAGTTGATAGTATTAGTCACTCTTTTAATGTTATAACCTGTCCCAGGACCAGTATTGATACCCTAGAGTATTTTTATATTGAACAAAAAATATAGTTTAAACTATTTCTTGAAATCCACAGAAAAGTCACATTTCTTGACTTTGTTTTTCGTAGTTTATTTCAGCAATCTTAAACATAGTCATAGCTTATGTTGCTCATTTTGTGAAATGTGGAAAATAACAAAATGTTAATGTATGACTACCAATGTAGAAGTCTTATCCAGAAGCAGGGAATCTGTTGGGTTGTTTTATTTAATTATTCTCATATGCAGTTACATGGTTTGGACAGTACTCAGTCTCTTTTAAAGTTTTTCAAATATTAAAAATGATACTTTTTAGCCTTTCATAATTGCTGTGTTTATTGCAAGTGCACATGCCAAACAGCAAAATTTTCTACAGAAAATGAGTTGTCAGCGGATCTCAAACAAGCTCAAAAACTGACCTGTTCTCCTAACCGGAGTTTTCAAACTGTACCTTGAGTCTTTTGTGCACTGATTAGGAGTGGTTTTGCCCATTCTATTTGGCACATTTGCTGCACCTTCTTTCATTTTCTGTGACATTACTTTCAGGCCACCATTTCAAATCGGAACATTCACCTTTGTGTCCCTGCATTACTGTGCTTTAATGCTACTTTGGCCATATCCTAGAGGGTCACTATTCTATTGAAACATTAATCTTTTTCAATATTTTCTGATACTGTCGTCCATCCATTTTTCCTTCCTGTCTAGAAAGTTTCCAGTCTCTACATATGAGCTTCATCTTTAAAGCATGATACGACTAAAACTGTATCTTCACAGTAGGAATATTGCTTCTCTCTTCATTTTGTGTCTAAGGTGCTTGAGAAGATCGTTGCCTTGCAACCACTATTTTCATATATTTTGAAGTCTTTCAGTCTGCCCATACAGTAGTATAGCATTCATTAGGGTTATGAACAACATTCCTATAGCTGTAGACTCAAACTCCTGCTAATTTTTTTTGACCAGACCACTGCCTTTAACCCTAGAATCCCTGAAGCTTGTGAAAATTTATGTTGTCCTGGATCACCTTAATTTTCCTCGCAGTTATTTATCACTGTGCCAATTCCCCACTAATAAGTGCTTTTGTTTTGCAATTCTATTAATTAGTAGCATGCAGCCTTCACTCACCCATCCTCCATTCAGCCAGATGAAGTCATCACACAGCGCAATTCTCACAGCTCAAATCTATGTAGAAGTTTTTATCTAGCAATGAGTTGTAAGGAATTATATATGTAATGAAGTACCGTGATTTGAAATACAGGTAAAATTCCGTTACAACGAACTGCCAGGGACCAAAAAAATATTTTGTTGTAATTAAAAATTTTGTAGTAATAAGATTCTGCATTCATCACTATAGTACTTACTTTAACTTGCGTCCAGGCATTTGCAATCATTTCAATAGCTTCTTTCCTGTTCATTTTAATCTCCTCTCTACAGGTTATGCTGACAAGAATTTTTGTCAGCATTTCCTTGTGATAATACAGTTTCAGGGTGCAAAAAATGCCCAAATCCAATGGCTGAAGCACTGCCGTGCAATTGGGTGGGAGGAATTCAATGCGAACATTACTTAAATGTGGAGGCATGTTGTCGGCAGCACAGTTATCAATCAGAAGCTGAATCATCCTTTTCTTGTTCTTCATATTGTGAGGTTTCTGAACTCTTTTGGGATTCCCTCACCCAATGGGAATGACACGCTGAAGTGCGTCCCAAAGCGCGATTGCTGCATCTGTGGAAGATTGTTTGTCTGTTGCTGGGGCAGGGCAACAGCAGGCTCACAGCGCTGCAGTGAAGTGCCACAGAAGCAGATCATAAAAGGTCGTGGTCGCACTATAAATCCCTGTCTTGCACCCAAAACATGAGGCTTAGTCTCAGTACTTTAGTAAAACCAGCTTTATTCAGCTTGAAACACGAACAGCACGGTTATTTATTGTAGCGTGATCTGCCACTCTGCTATACTCAGACACAGCAGTCAGGCATGGTTGTGGCTTTGGTTAGTGGCCAAGTAATCCTGTTCCCTGCCTTTACAATATACCTTGTATCACCCATCGAGATCTTTTCTGTTTGCTTTGGTGACGAGCCACTCCAGAGCTGTAAGCCTGCTGTTGCCCCGGCAATGGATAAACAGTCTTCCACAGACGTAGTGATTGCACTTCAGGACACTTTTGTGTCAACATGTTGTCCAGTTGTGGGAGGTCCCAACAGAGTTTAGAAACCTCACATTTTCTTGAACGAGTGCCGCTTTAATAGGAATAGCTAAAACAAAATAAAATGTTCATGTTATAGTAATAATGACATAACATAACCGGGGGAGAGAGCAACTTCAAGGCACTATCTCCTCTGGGACGCTAGAGGGCAACCCTCTGGGTGGCTGTGGCACCATTGATTCCTGCAGGGCATGCTGGGACTTGGAGCTTGGTACAGCCCTGTTGGATTCCGTGGGGGCCGCCAGAGGGAGCTGCAGAGCTCTACAGTGGACTTCCACCACACCTGGGAGTGATTCCAGGTAATACTGATGAGCCATCTAGATCACTCCCAGGAGCTGAATAAAAAGAGCTGGCTCACTCCATTTGAGGAGCCAGAGTTGGGAGGAGGCGGATGAAGCTTACTGGGAAAGGAGTGGAGGCGGAAAAAAGAAAGTAAGAGAAAGAAAGAAAAAGACTGTGCTTTTGTCTTATGGACATTGTGCTCTCATGGGGAGCAAAAAAAGTGCTTCCTCACCAATAAATAAACGTGTGTGCTGGACTGGAATTCGTGTCGTGCCTGTCTGTGTTGGGGTTAGGGAGGCTGTTTGCCACCCGGTGGTCTACAACATGTTGCTGTGAATGTGTAAAAACTGAAAGCTAAATATCAATAAAAACGTTTTCATGGATGTGCATGTTTGCATGTTTAAATTTCAACCAGTTCTATTTCATATTCACACAGTTTTCACAGTGGAAATGCAGCTGTCTCTTAGATCCGCTTAGGTGCTGCAGAGGTAAAGCTGCTGCTTCGTAGTCAATAGGTTTCTTGGTTTGAATCCTGGGTCCTCCCTTCATTTACTGCTTTGAGTAGTGAACTTCTGTTATTATTATTATTATTATTATATCATAAAGACATACATCACAAAGACATACATCATAAAAAACATACGAGGTACGATCCAAAAGTTCCCGGAATGCATTTATTTAAAAGCATACACACCAAATAACAATTAATGGTGAACAGTTCCTTCAATATAGTCACCCGCTGAGTTGATACACCAATTCTAGCGAGATTTCAACCTTTCGAAGCACCTCTGGAAGCCGTTTTTTGTCAGTGTATTTAAAACGTCGGTTGTTACCGACGTTTTAATGACTTGTCAGCCCACAACTGAGGACATGTTCGGTGAATTCGATTTCGCAACCGCCTTAGAACATCCCTGTAGAATGCTCCATTCACCGTCTGTCCTTGTGGCACAAATTCCTTGTGGATGACACCCTTCACAACAAAGAAGCAAATGAGCATTGACTTGGTGTTGCTGTGAACTTGTCGAGCTTTTTGGGGTCTTTCAAATCACTCATTTTCACGAACAACCCTTCACAGACACAATCGAAGTTTAAACGAGAACTGCGACTTGAAAAACAACTGCGCTAACATTATAACGCGTGATGACAGCTCTCAAGGACAACTTATATCAACTGCGATTGATATAACCAAACCCTTCTGGCTGCAGAATAAATGCATTCTGGGAACTTTTGGATCGCACCTCGTACATTTGATTTGAGTTTGTAAAAGCCTTTGTAAATTAATGGTACTTGTAAATGTTGGCACTGAAGGTATTAAAGCAGACACAAATGCGGATGAATCACTTCTTCTTGGTATCTTGTTGTCACTTGCACAATTTTTTGTTTCATTCAGTTTTATTCTTGAATGGGCAATTGACGCAGTGATAAGAAGCTGTGAGGGAAGTTAAGGTGCTTTGGGACAACGAAAATTTTTGTAAGGTTCAGAGATTCTAGTGTTAACACTGTTAACCATGACATCTTAGTACTGCATCGCCTTTGCAATATTGTAATCTCCTCTGTCCTATGGAAATGGTTCACCACCTGCCTCACTAAAAGGAAAGAACACATTGCCTTTGCCAAAGATCAATCAAACAAATATTTTGTCTCTTCTGGAATTCCTCAGGGTTCATTACTTGGCCCAATACTTTTCTTGATTTAAATACTGTCTGCATAAAATTGTATGCAAGTACATATTGCCTTTTCATTGCTTTCCCAATGAAACACAAATCTATTTCCATACCTTTCTTAAAGGGCATTTATGATTATCTCGGGTCATAAAATACTTGGGTAATACCTAGTATTACAAGAGGGAAAGCTATTTGCAGCCAAACCGTGGCAAAACAGAAGCCATTGTTGGGGGTCCTCAATGCCAGAAAAAAAATCTGGTTACACTCAGATACCACCATCTTCCTTAGCAAAAACCTACAGTAGGTGTTAGGTTTGACCCTTTTACTTTCTGTAGCCATTTTGCCATTGTTTCTAAGACATTTTTCTGTCACCTCAGGAATATATCCAAACTCATATCATCTTTCTTAGTGCAAAATGCTGAAAAGCTGGTCAATGTTTTTATATTATTTTGTTTGGACTCCTGCAACTCTCTGTTTGTTGGCCTTCCCCAAAAAACTACTCAGAAGCTAACAGGATACCCAAAATAGCACTGCATGTGCATTTGCTGATACTCAAAGTATTTTCATGTTACCCCTGTGTTTTTCACTTTACCTTGGTTGCCTGCCAAGGGGTGGATCCAATAAAAGTTTCTGCTCCTCATATACAAGTGACTTTCTGCGTCTGCGCCCACATATTTTCAAAACCTACTTATCCCACCCATGTTTGCTGTCTCTCTCCAGTCTGCATCTTCTGACGTTCTGGTTGTCCCACGGATATAGCTGTCTACAATTGGTGATCAAGCCCTTTGTCTGACTTTACAGTATATAGTCATTTTATTTTTGAGATTCATAAATCTAAAATCCTGCCTGAGTTATTCTCCCAGACTTTCTTACCGGTGGGGATCATGCATGTAAGACCTTCTCTCTGGAAAAGCTGGAAGTGTCATTTCCAAAATCACATCACAAATGGGACGTACTTAGAAGTGGTTTGTACAACCTCTCACCCAGAAATATAAGTTATAAAATCATCATCGGTATTTTGTATTAGCTACATTTGAGATTGCTTTGAGTAGTGAGAAAAGTGCTATATAAATGTAAAGAATTATTATAATTATTATTATTTATTATTTAAACCAGTTTAAACCAGTTCTCTGTAAAGAGAAATACCATAGCACATTCCTAAAAACTCTGAACTTTCAATGCCATGAGCCTTTAGCACTTTTCCATTAGTGTACATAATCTTATTATCAGAAGGCTGCTTCCTTCATTCGGACAATCAGTTCAAATCCTTCCCTTAAATGCACTGCACAGAAAACTTTCATAGAATGTGAAAAGGGAAACAGCATCAACAAAACAAATAAAAAAAAACAAAAACAAATGCATTTTTTGTAGTCCTTTACTTAGTTCATTCCTCTTTATTTCTGAGCATAATTTTAGTCCTCGTTGCATGGTCCTTTAGATTTCCTCCTTCATTTCAAATCCTCACATGTCAAGTTAATTAGTAGCTCTAAAGTGGCCCAGTGAGTGAGCAGGGGTTTGTGAGATGGTCGAGTTGCACCCCCTTCAGGGATGTTGATTCCCTTGATGTCAGGAATGGGTTTAATTTCCAGTTAACCTGAGTAAGAATGAGTAAATGAGTGAGAATGATTGAACACTAGAAATGAATGAATGAATGAATTGATATGTAATAATCTTGGGAGAAATGTGTTGGTATAATATATCAGGAGCTTAAAAAAATCTTCATCATTATTTATTTTGAGTATGTGTTGCAGCATTTATACAGCTATTTGCTTTTCCCAGAAAAGTCGTTACTAGCAAACAGAAAATTTGACTTGTCTTTGAGTAATGTCTTGCCAAGGTAAGAATGATGAAACAGAACTGCCAATTAACAGGAATATCAAAGGGGTCAATACCAAAGTTTCAGGTTATTACATTGGAAAGATTCTCTTTGAACTCAGTGGATGAAAGAGGTTCAGTCTTCGTTCTGAATGTTATTTAGACTGAACATGGCTTTAATCGTGTTATTTTACTGCAGGATAGGGCATGGAAAAATCTATTTGTTCAAATGTATAGAAATATTATATTTCAGTGTTTTTATGTGTCATCAGGACATTAGTATTGAGAAAAATATAAAAGTTTGAGTTTAACAGCCAAAGGGAGTACAAAGACAAAAATCACTAAGGCTACACATTTGCTGCATTACAGTTGGAAGTGTTAAAAAAATTAATTGAAGTTACACGTAACATTAGGATGATGTTACACCAGTAACAGAAGCCTTGCTAAATGTTAGTGTGAAGATGAATATAATATCAATGGATTCATGATATATAGAAAACAAGTCTGACAAGGTGTCCTTTTATAGTACATCCAAAGATTTACAAATTTGTTTTCTTCAAATGTGATGAGTCTCATTTTACTGAGTATAGTTGGGTTTGAAAAGGAAATTGCAAGGATAGAGGTATGAAGTCACACGTGTTATAATCGTATAATCATGGCGATGTACAAATTTTTGAATGAAATACAATTTTAATGGGAATGCTGTAGTAATGAGGACTATATGTACAATGAACATGAACAGGAATTCACAATTTAATCAGTAATTGGTTTTTAGCCAAGAATTTTATTCTATTGAAAGAGGAAGCCAATTTCAATTTCAATTCTTTATTGTCATGTGTATAAGTACCATGTACAATGAAATACTTGCTTGCATGTGCTCCTGCAGACAGTGAACATAGACAAAAAAAACCCCACACACAATAAATAAATGAATATAATAAGGAAATAAATAAAACCAGAATCCTAGGAATAAATAGAGACAATGACAGAAGTATATGTGCATGTAGCAGTGGAGGTGACACAAGGTTACTAATTGTTCATGAGTCTGATTGCAGTTGGGTAGAAACTGTTCCTGAACCTGGAGGTGTGCATCTGAATGGACTTTAGTCGCTTCCCAGATGGGAGGAGGGTGAAAAGTGACAGTGCAGGGTGGCTGGGGTCCCGCCTGATACGGTTCACTTTCCTGAGACAGCGTGTAGTGTGGATGTCATGGATCGCAGGGAGCTGTGTGCCCATGATCTGCTGTGCTGTGTTCACCACACGCTGCAGAGCTCTGCAGTCCTGAACTGAGCAGTTGCTGTACCAGGATGTGATGCATCCTGTCAGGATAGATTCCACAGTACACCTGTAGAATCTGCACAGGTTTGTGGGGGATATCCGGGCTTTAGTCAGTCTTCTGAGGAAGTAGAGCCGTTGTTGGGCTTTCTTGACTTCTGCCGCAGTGTGACTTGACCATTTAAGGTTGTCAGTGAGGGTGACTCTGAGGAACCTAAAGCTGCTGACCTGCTCCACAGCCTCACCTCTGATGTAGATGGGGCTGTGCTCTGTTGCCTGTTTGCAGAAATCCACAATCATCTCCTTAGTTTTGCTAACGTTGAGGGTGAGGTTGTTGTCCTGACACCATTCTGACAGGAGTCTGACCTCCTCCCTGTAGGCCGTCTCATCGTCCTCTTGAGGATGGTGTTAGAGCTGTACTTAGCTACGCAGTCATGGCTGTAGAGAGAGTAAAGTGTTGATGGAGATGATGGAGGAGGTTTTTCCACCAATATACACTTGCTGAGGTCTGCCGGTGAGGAAGTCCAGTACCCAGTTGCACAGTGAAGAGCTAAGCCCCAGATCCAGGAGTTTAGCGATGAGCTGGGATGGAATGACGGTGTTGAATGCAGAGCTGTAGTCCACAAACAGCAGCCTGGCATAACAGTTCTTGTTCTTCAGATGAGACAGGGTGGTGTGAAGTGTTATGGAGATGGCATCCTTCGTGGACCTGTTACAATGGTAGGCAAACTGGAGGGGGTCCAGACTGTCATGGATAATGTCCTTGATGTGTTCTAGCACCAGCCTCTCAAAGCATTTCATGGCTTTGGGAGTAAGTTCTACTGCGTGGTAATCATTAGGGCAGTCTACTGTATTTTTCTTAGGGACAGGGATGATGGCTGTGTGCTTGAAGCAGGTGGGGACAGATGAAACTCTCAGAGATGTGTTAAAAATATACGTAAAGACAGCAGCTAGCTGGTCACAACATGTTTTTAAAACGCGACCTGAGACTCTGTCTGGGGCGGGTGCTTTGCGGATGCTGAGTCAGGAAAAAGTCTTCCTCACGTCATCCTCGGAGAGCCTCAGGCTGGAGTCTTGCCACGCTGCATAGGGTCCCACGGGCCTGTCTGTGTTAGCGAGCTCGAAACAAGCGAAAAACACGTTCAACTCATCTGGGAGTGAAGCGGCGGTAACTGTGACTGTATGTGTCCGGGGTTTGTAGTCTGTGATCAGCTGAATACCCTGCCACATCCGACGAGTGTCTGCTGTTCTGTTAAACTGAGAGTCCATTTTCTGGGCGTACTGGCGCTTTGCGTATTTAATGGCTTTTCGGAGATCATACCAGCTCTTTTTGTATGCCTGTGTATCTTCAGACTGAAACACAGTTATTGATTCTTTAACAACCAAAAGTAGAATTTAGGGACAAGAAGTAACTGAGCCTTTAGGGTATTTTCACCATAATATAATAAGTCGTACAGTGTTTTGACTCCATTTATAATCAAAAACTGTAACCACTGCATTTATTTCTGAGAGGAGATGTGGCAAAGTCTATAGGAACAAAAACTGGGATGAACTTTTAAGTACTGAGCTGGTTAAGAAGAAGTGTGATAGATTTAAAGGTGCATTACATACATTCTTGGACATCTTTATTCCAAAATTTAGATGCCTGAAGGAATCTAAGAGGAACAACAGTGAATATATGAAGAATTTCTGGAAGAGATTATTATTAGTGACACCATTAGAAAATGTAGCCAAGGATTACTGTCAATGGTCACAGAGGTGATTGAAACAAACACTAACAAAGAGCAACACAAAGTCAAAGGTCAAAAAAACAGAACCAAATTCAGAACCTAAAAGAAATCTAACGGTAGGCCTAATTTGGATCAGAGCCTAAATTTTGCTAAGGAATAAGCTGTTTGGAAAATCAGTGATGCCACTAATCATGGCTGTCACAGTAATGTGAAAGAGAACATCATGACGTGCAAGCAAACATGAAGTAAGCAAAAAACACACAATGAAAATTATGGTTAGGAATGAAATTCACACACCTAAAAACCCAAAACCAGACAAATTTACACATATAAAAGTGATTAAATATTACAACTGTGAAAGAAAAGCAGCTTTATAACTTAGGGTGTACAGCAGAACTCCTGTGTTATTCTTATAATGAGCATATGAGAACAGTATTAAAAAACAATTTAGAAGTGTAAAAATACGGTCAAAGATGACTATCATTGAAAGTGTGAAAAGAAACCATCAGTGAATCTTTTAGAAAAAAAGTGAAAGAGAAAAATGAGGTGTCTGTACCGCAGTTAAAGAGAATTGAAGAAATTGGCAAATGCTATTAATTCATATTTTTACTAATTTTTCATCTGTGAAATACAGTAGATAGAGACCATCTAGTAGCTATAGAGAATATTCATAATAAAAGTTGAAGCCACAAACAAGGATCTACTACACCTTTCAATAAATGCACTGTATATGATATAAATCAGCAGTTCTTAACATGTGGTATGAGTACCAGCAGCAGCTGTGTCAATTGTAAAAAACTGAGGAAAAATGGGGCTTTGACTGTTGGTTACGCAGTGGCCGATCTTGAGTCTCCATGCTTGGTGCTCCAGTTGTGAGATTCCACCCATGTTTTTTCCACCTTGCCTCATTCTCCTCTTCTGTATCCACCACCTGCAACAATTCAAAGTCTCCCACTGCTCAAATGGGACCAGAGATAACTGCTTCCCCTTGCTTTACGCCTCCTTGATACAATACATTTCGTGATGAAGACTACCCAGGCACCATATGCCACATGGTCTCTTTCTGAACCCCTACAACCTGCCTGCACAAGATGTCTGCACATTATGTCTCTCTCAATCTCCATCTCTCTCAAATCCAATCGGCAAACACTACAATATTTTTAGTTTTGGTAAACTTCTTTGGTCTGCCATCTTTATTAGAACAGTTTTAAAAATTGGCAGACTAATGCAGAACAATATACAGTGAGGAGGAAAGACCAGTGTTAACATTTAAGGTATAGTATTTACCATTTCAATTTAGTGTACAATAATATTAATCAACAGTGAAAAGCTATTGTTTCAGACAGAGTCACCACTTTTTAGTAAATTTCATCCTTGCCTAAAAAATAAATACAAAATGAACGTAGACTGTTTATAAAGTAATCAAACCTGGAGCCTGACGTGAAGACTCCTCTGTGCCATAAACAGGGTTAGCCCTCACATTGACTGAGAAATATTTGTGAATTTTTTGGCACCGAATTAGTTTGTAACTATATGATTATTGTAATTTAAAAGTTTAGGATTGCTAATTGTTATTGGATATCAAGCTATACAACGAAACTACAAAACAAGTTATTAATAACAGTTTGGCATACAAAAAAAATATATGTATGTCAAAGACACACACCCATGAAATAAGAACATAAGAAATTTACAAACTATAGGAGACTATTTAGTCCATAAAGCCCTTGGTTAATCCTTTGTTAAAAGGTGGTAGTGGTGTGTTACGGAAATATTTCCTTTATTTGCACCTTGAAAGAATTAAATACTTAAAAAATCAAAACATTTCTGTTCCTGGTGGTGGTTTGTCAAGGAAAGGGTTGACCACCCCTTGATCTAGAGATGTGATTAAGAATGATAATAGAATTTTGGGTTACATGGCACGCTGTGTTGACTACAAATCAAGGCTTATTATATTAAACCCCCATAATGCACTTGTCAGGAATATTATTCAGTTTTAGGTGCCATATTCCAAAAGGAACATACATATTTTTTTAATTGCCAGATTAGGCAAATACTTCACTTAAGAATTCCATTTCCCATGGCCAAATAATGGATACCACAATTGTGGGGAAATAACTTTGACTTGAAAACATTTAATTTTAATTGTTTTAGTCACAATTCACAGATTTGAGAAATGGAAAATAAAACTGATATAATTTTTTAACGATCAAATTTATGTAGCTAAAGCTATTTTTTTGTGTCAAAATATGAAGCCCAATTCATACTTTAAGATGATGTTTTAAATATGCTTTGTAACTGGGGATTATGTATGGCTTTTTTTGTAAAGGCTATTGTTATGTTTATTAACTGTACTTAGTTATCCATATGGGCAAGCCTTTGTGCAGCCACATTTTTATAATATAATTATTTCAAAGATCGATATAATTAAAGCCCAAACTTGAATTTATGATGGCAGAAACTCTCAATTATGGGACATGTTTTGCATGGATATCAAATTTCAATGTAAGACAATGTATTCAGTCGTCGTTGGATTATGCGTGAACACACTTTCTGCCAGTTTCACTGATGCTATAATCCTTCATCTCTTCCTGTTGAAAATAAGGGCATGTTTTTATTTCATCTTAAAGTATTTCTAAATGGCATGTGGTTGGATGATCCACGTTTTAGTCAATCTGACTTGCAGGAGAGGCTCCATAACTTTGATGGATTTAGCTACTAACCAGTCAGTGTCCTCCGTATTTTTATGTTATGAAAGGGGTATCAGAAGTGTAGTTCCAACTTGTGACATTTCCTATGGTAAATAAATATCAGACTTCTTTTATGTTCTTTGTCTGAGAACCAAAAAAGTCTTAAAATTGGGGGTCATCATTACACTTCAAGTAAGTTTCAAATGTAAGCCATTCTGATGCACAGTCTTGTATTTTATATTGGGCATTGATTCTGTAGTTAGTGAATTAATTAATTTATTTTTTTAAATCATCTGCTGTAAACTTTACCATTATGCATATATGATTTTTAAAAGCTATGACAGAATTTTCTAAATTCAAATTGGGGAACCTTTTTATTAATAAAATGTATGCAACAATGCAGTAGCTTTTGCAGTTTTGGAAGGCAACAATATACCATCAGTTGGATGTTTTCTTTAAAAAAAAAAAAACTAATAGCTTTTTGGGTTGTCTCCTTGAAACTAATATTATGTTACCATGATTTACTTTTTGGCCCAGAACCCACAATTATGAAATTCTGTTTGTGATTAGCATTGTCAATTTGAAAGAAAAAGAGACAGCAGGATGCCACATTGCCTTTAATTGATTTTTTTTTTTTTTTGTGGTCTTCACGACAGATCAAAATGTCATCCCACACAAATCACTTAAAAAATAACCAAATTAGAGAATTTGTGATCAAATGCATTTCTGCTTGAATTCGTTTAAGTCTAATAAGCTTGAAAGTGTCTAATTAGTGCTAATTTTAGGGTGGGCTTGTCATCTGTAATGAGCACAGCATGGTGTGCCAAAAATTGAATGTGTGTGTTGCAAAATCGTTGCTGTCAAATGAATTTTCTAGAGAAGGTTATAGCTGCTGGCTTCTTTTCCATGTTGTATCATTTTAGTTACACACGTATTTAAGTACGTGCTGTTTATTTATTTTAGAATGTAACGTTTGCACCATTCAAATGCTGGGTTTCTGCATTCAGATTGTATTTCAAAATGGTTAAAAAACTATAAAAAAGTTTAGAAGACTATCGAAAATATAGCACACACAACAGGGTAAGTCAGACATAAAACAAATATCTATTGTTAAAATACATTGGGCTTTGTGATCCTTTGCTTTTTCATGTTGAACAAGTGTAAAAATGAAATAACACAACAGAAAGTCCTGTCTGTATTTATTTACTTTTATTAAGAGAAAAAAACACAAACCACAGCTTAGTTGTAACTTTTATTATCTTCCAAGCATTTTTGGAAGTATAAGTAATACAAATGTCATTAGCTCCGTTCATGCAAACACATGAGCCAGTATTTGATGTTTCAAGAAATGAGAAATGTGAAAGAAAAAATCCCAAAAAATAATTATATAGACTCAGAGATTAGGCAAATCCCAAATGATATTCAGAGCCAGAATCTCGTAAGAATAAAGAAATTTAAAACAAAACTATTCCATACCATTCCATCATCTGTACTTACCAGGAATTATAGCTGAGCATTTGTCTTACCATCCATTTTAACTTTATGGGAGTGGAGGACAAGGACATTTAGCGTGTGATGAAAATATTACAAAAAAATACAAAGGAGTAAAATTTACAGTATCTCTGCTAACACTTATTACAACATATCACTTTTCATATATTATTGTCAGTGACATGAACAGACCTTTTGGTGGGCAGTTGTTTAAAGGGAAAAAGGGGAACGTTATGGGACAGAGTTTGTTACACTTTAATCTTGGGCTCAAATTAGTGCCCACTTTTATTTCCATGTTTTTAGGTTTATGGAACATTTGGCTGTAAATTCAGGAGCATTATAATATAGCAAAAATGTTTATCCACGACTGCTGATTATGTTAGATCATCAGAAAAGATACTGCACCCCATCCTCTACTGCACATATATTTTATTTTCCTAATTTAACAAAACACAATTGCAAATAAGTTCTAGTTGCTTTAAATACTACACAGACCTTAACATTTAACTTTTAACAAGGACCATTTAAATGATTAAGATTCAGATTTTTTTTTATGCAGTATACTGTATTATGATCTCTCAGTAACAAAAGAAAATAAAATACTCTTTTGCTTTGCAGGTGTTGTAAGATTTTGGATTTTATAGCAAAATCTTTTTTGAGTCCCATGTTTTGGTAGATTGCAATGAATTCTTCTTTGCTAATAGTGACACCTTTCTCAGCAGAATCAGAAGATCAGAGAATCATTTTTGTCCACATAGACTTCTGAGATTGGACTGAAATGAATCAAGTTTGGAAAAAAAAAACTTTGGTTAGCAGATGTTGCTGATACAGGCTGTGAGACATTGATTTTGAAACACTAAATTATCGTCAGACCTTGCTTGAACATTATGGTTTGGATATGTGTATATAGAATAAAATACTCTCAGCTCTGGTTGTAGACCTGACCTAACTGAGCTCACATTGTCTTGCCAAAATCCATCCCTGTCTTCCTCTTTCAGCAAGCAGACACACAGGCAGACATGAAGACTCATTCTCACAAACGTTCGGTTGTATGAGGCTTTGTTTTGTTGCAATGTGCTGGAGATGATAGGCAGAAAATACTGTGCGATGTGAAAAATAGTTGCTTTTAAACCTACAATACGTTTTGAAAGTGAAAAGTATCTGATAACCTTAAAAAGCCAACTAAAAAAACAGTCTTTATAAGCAAAGTGAATGTGTGTGGCTTGTAGGCGGAGATTATGGCTGCCTTCCACGTCATAATATAATACAAACAAACATGAGCAGCACACAAATATGAAATCTGCTAGTGACTACAATATCACCACAGTTTCTTTTAAGACTAACCAGCATGGGTTCTGCATATGTGGCAGGTACCAAGCAAAGAATGAAAACTCATAAAATAGATTACAGTAAACATTAGGAAAAAATAAGTAGATATAAAATAAAACAAAATAGGATCTAGGCCGAGACTGGTTCCGTGTGCTCTCTAATGCTATTTGAAAAATGGTATGAATTATAATTAATAATGACAGTGGTGTGACTGTTAATGTTTAAATTTCCTTTGTGTTTTTTGAGGCACACACTACTTACACAAAAACATCCTCAAATGCGAGTAAACCTTTCCTTGCCAAACTCAATGTTATTCATTTATAACTACCCTTGTAGTTAGGTTTTTTGGGTCATTCAACATCAGAGGCACACTGTCCTAGGTGACCCAGCCATGGTTGATCAAATCCCAGCTTGTCCATATACTGTAGCAAGTACTGACCAATGATCACTCTGTTTCTTAAATAGAAATATTGAGGCTCAGTCTGCTTGGTGTATGAAACCTAGTTTCTCGATAAATTTAAAATTCTCTGCCAGTGTGATCTGCAACAGTGAAAAGATGACTCTCAAGTTGCGGACCTTAAAGTCAAAATTAAAAAAAAAAACCTTATTTCAAAGTGGCAAATTAAAAGAAATGTTTAAAATAGGCAAAACCTTGGAATTACCTAAAAATCCACCATTTTAGCGGATGAATACTTGAGATGCCAGCCATGTCATCCTGTTTAGTAGCAGTTCTTCACAAAAACAACAAAAAAAAAGTTTATAAACACTAACATAAAGGTTCACCGCTCTGGTTGCTATTCAAAGCTACGTAGCACGTGTTTTCATAGAGGGTAATTGGGAGGTCCGTCTCGTGAAGCACTCCCAGGTCAAATGCTGAGTTCTCTCTGGGTAGCCAGTCTTCTTATCCCGATGGACCCCAGAACAGGTGGGGTTAAGTGCACCCAGTGGGCCGTTTCTTGGAGCTGCAGGAGAGAAGGAGAAGAGAAGGTCCGCAACATTGCCCCCTCCCATTAATGTGGACTAACACGTACTTTATCTGAGATGGTGAGGATGTCCTCTGATGCACATGCATGACAACTGATAATGTTTCTTGAGAGAGCTGTTTCATTTCAGCCATTTTTGAACCCAGAACTGAGCTTAAGGAATTCTTCCTCACTCACACGCCAGCCTCCGTTTGAGTTGGTCTACCTCTTGCCACGTGTTGGAGCGTATCCTTTCCTCCACGTAGCTATCGATACCTGTTTGTTCAGCAGACATTATCATCTACAGATTGTTAAGGAGTAACGTTTGACGTTTTTGAGAGAGAGATCAGAGCGACGTATGTTTTAGAGGGTAGCTCCCAATTGCCGTAAACATCATGGCCACGTGCTTTTCTCCTCACGCGGGGGACGCTCTTGCATCAGAGCTAACAATGATCTGATACAGTGCCAGTGTTTGATGTTGGAGTGTACCTACCTTCCGCATGGCCAGAATTACATTTTTTTTAAATTGATTTTTAAAGTTTGTCCTGTTTCACTAATACGTGGGTGGGGCCGGGGGGGACAGCTAGTATATACTTATATACATACATACATACATGAGAGTAAATCAAAAGTAAGGGCAATTTACATAATAACCGCAATGGGCAGAAGCAGCTGCAGTAGAACATGTTTACAATGGCTTATGGGTACATCGAACACCACCATTTGTATAGCTAAAGCTAAGGACAAATGAACATGGACCCTGCTCTGCATGAATGCACCATTGTTAAGCAACAAGTCGCTGTGAGAGTTCTTTGAGCAGAGGTTGAGAAACACAGATGGCTGAAAGGAGGTCAGAAACCCTTGCTTTTTTAAAAGTTAACCTATTAGAATACAGTATACAGTCTTGAAGCAGGAAGAGCCCAGTCGTGTTGCCATATAAGTGAGGCAGTGAGGAGGGCTGTGTCAGCATTCGTCTGAAATTTGAATACAAGTTAAAGGTTACTCTCATGCTGAAAGGTAAAGAAGGAATGGGACATAACATTTTGGCATTTTGGTTGTGTAGACTTCATCAGGTGTGTCCTGCTGAAATTAATGAAAGATGCAAATTTAGAATTAATCTCTACTTCAGTGCTGCACAAACTATTGATCATTTGACTTTGACAGAGTGATAACACCATTTTATACTTTAAACAGAGGAAAACAAAGGTGTTATTGCAAATGAAGATTATACTTCCCTAAATTTTTCAGAAGCGCTGTAATGCACTTTCACTAATACAAGAAGCATTGATCATTAGCTGCCTTGTGCAAGTGCGTTGTTCGCTTCCATTGTGTGAATGCATTGGCCAGAACACACATCTCCTGAAAAACCATTAGTCACAGCCTGCATTATGTAGCACTGGTGAGAAGTTGACCCAAGAGAGTGGCAGATTTCAGGTAGATGGATTCTTTTCGTCTTATCTCTTTTCTGTAATTGTTAGTCGCTCACAAGCTGCCACTCTTGAGTCCCTCTTGGTTTTCTGCTGTGACTCAGAGAAACCCTTTTTATAAATTCCAGCTGTAGCTACTAGAATAATTACTACAGTGGGACACACTCAGATAACTCTCAGTTGCTTAATATCTGTAATGGCAACTCCTTTCATTTAATTACACTTCACTCTGGCACCCTCTTTGTATAAATCATCCTTTCACTCATGTCTACTCGGCATTCATTTTGAGCTTTTGGAAATTAGCAGTCTGGTTAGACAGAGGCGCCAGTGCTACCACTTTGGTACTTTTAACTAGAGACCCCCCGAGTCAGCATTCTCCTGCTTTTAATTATTTTTCACTAACGGTCCCTTACACAATACCCAAAGCATTCCAGTTCTCACTTCATTTTGTTCAGATTTTAACCCTTTCACATTCAGGCTACACACACCAGAGACTGCCCGAATTCTTACACCGCGCTCCTTGACTTTTTTCTCTTTTGTTGTTATTGTTACCCATTCTTTATCAAACCTACTAACTGCAATTCAGTGTTAGAAAAGTCAGCATTGGGCATAAGAAAGAAACTGATTCTGGATGGGGCAAAAAGTTTCAGCCACATTCAGTCATATTTGGTCAATTGATATTAGAGTGGGATTTTGGAGGAAAATAAATACAGTGTGGCTGGGTGCAGGTATGATAGGTCGAAACAACAGAGGAAAAACTGGGACATTAAACAGTCATCCCATTTAATGCTTAGTCCAAAACAAAAACATGAATAATGATAGAGCAAAATAGCCTGTCAGGCAAAACTACAAATAATAAGCTCTAGGCTGTCATAATAAGGATCGTTCACACGAGCTCCATCCAGCGGGTCGCTCATTGTGGAAATGATGCCTCTTTCCAAGCAGCTGGGCTTCTTATGGTGCGCAAACTGGAAAGGGTGGAGCTAAGTGCCCTCAATGGGCGGTTACTCAGTCTTGCATGGAGAGAAGGAGAAGAGAATGTTAGCGATGGTGCCCCCTTTTTAGCCTGTGAGGAAATCCTCTGATGCACATGCGTGACAACAGACACAGAGGACTATGGCATCCAAAATAAATCATTTTCTTTGCAATCCAACTAGTGAGTTACATAGATTTATTATCCATTGGCAGACCTTGTGGCTCCATAGAGCTATGAAGCTGGCCTGGAAAGCACAAGAGTACCCACCAACTCATTTAAAATATCAGTGCTTCAAATGGAACAAACACATTGTGTTCCTAACTTTTTACTTATAAAGTATCTTGGGGGAAAATGTTCACTCTTGAAAGGCACTATATAAAACAGTGCTTTCATGTAACTTGTGCTGTTGTCACAGCCATCTGTCTCTTCCTAATTAATGTGTAGCATTTATTTTTAGCCAATCACTGACTTCCTCCAAACTGATTTGTGTTGTTGACCAGGACTCTTTTTTTTTGGGGGGTGTGTCAGTAGCATTAAAATCAACACAAAGATCAGCTCCTTTGAAAACAAAAATGTTGAGTGGTGCTTGTAAGGGGTAATGCACAACCACAAAGAAACACATTTCCTCAGCTGAAAATACAGATCAGAAAATTAAATGCACTGTTCGGACCATTGTGGTTAGGATAAAGGGCTTTTAATTTCTCTCGGGTGTTTCTAAAAGCTTAAAGAAAACCTTGAAAGGTTTACTCTCACGCGGAGAGAGGGCCATATCACTATACTTTGTAGGTCTGTCTTTCGGACAGATAAATCTTATGAAGAGTTGTGTACTGTCTGTCGGGCTGAAATTAATTGAGAAAACAATTACAATATGCTTGAGCATGTATTGTAATGCATCTTACTGTTCCTTTTTTTGCCTTTTAGGTATGGAATCCCACCAGAACATGGCAAGAGACTGGAGCGACTTGCAGCAGGTAAATCCAACTTTTAGTGCTTAGTTTAGTGTAATACCACCAGATTTGGAAATTTAGGGGTTTTGTAAAGTACAGTATTAAGTGTTACTGTCGTCACTGAATATTATTATTTAAAAATGACACTTAAGTCCAAGGCCAGCACTAGCCTCTGTGCAGCCCTAGGCAAAGTTTTAAATGGTGCCCCACACCTCCCTAGCCTAAGGCTAATTGTATGTGTTGTGAAACCTGTATGCCATACAATGTAAGATTGTTGTTATTTTATCATTTTATATAGTTTTATCTAAATAACATTTTATTTGTACTCTGCTAGAATAGGCTTCTTAACATTAGGCATATTCCAGGATTTTTCAACAAGAAAAAATGTTTTTTACTTGCAAAAGAAACATGTAAATACGTCAGCATAAACAAAAACATCAGCATACGTACTGCAGGAAAGGCATGTCTAGTGTCAACAGCTGTACTTATGCAGGTTTAATACGCATCTTTCACTTGATATGTTTTGAGACAGTCACCAATGCACAGCCCAATGCAGCAATCAGAACAGTACAAGTGTGTTTCTGTGCATGCTTTTCTTATATTTTTTCTTTTGCTTGCACATGAGAAGAAGGTAGAATGTCAGTGCCTGATATGCACGATTGGCACTTCTGTTGTGTTATTGCAGGCTACCACAGCATGAGACTTAGTGACGTCCACATTTCCTCTGACACGAACTTGGTCAGTTACCGCATTGTGAACAGTGCTTATGGGCGTCTTATTTGTCTTGCACTTGATTGCAATTATTTTATTTTTTTGTCACACAGCTGCTTGCACCACAGTGAACCTTCATGAGACTAGATTCACTGAGCATATCATGGTGGTTCCATTGTACAGTGCTGTATCATACAGTTTTACAATCTGTGTCAACATCTGATGACCGATTCACATCATCATCACTATCACTGGATACAAGGAATGGTTTAGTATCAGTTTGCTCTGAAATTTCCCTTCCAGCTCTTGGTTTGCCATTGTGCTTTTTTGTTGGAAGCCCTGCCTCACTCATGATTATTGATGAGTTACCTTAGAGTTACCATAAAGTGGAAAGAAAACACAAAAATATTCATTATTCTTTGCAGCATGATGTTATTTTCTTCACTAGATGGCAGCAGAATACTATCCCGAGAGTTATTCGGGGTTAGCACTGCAAAATGTGTCAACTGGCGCCTGACTCATTCTAGCGCAGAATTCAGAGTTCATGTCATGCTCGGGGTTAACACCAAGGAGGCTAAATGGATTATGAACTGATTTATATATCCAATAAAGGTATATACTTGTTCAAATAAATTTCACAATTCTCTGTAAATGATTATAAAGAAAATTAGCTGCTTACTATAAATGTTAAATGAATGTAAGTTTGACTTAGTGCTTTAGAAATAAATATATTTTATTTATAAAATCGGCTAACCTTGTAATAAATTGATTAATTACTGGAACATAATTTCATTTTACAAACAATATATTACTTTTAGAAAGTCAATTTCTTTTAAATTTTAAATTTTAATTTAAGTTCTTTACAATTAATAAATGCAGACCCCAATATTCACAATTTCTTTCTTGACTTCATATTTGTGAAATAAAGAAATTCTTTTAAATCCATTGTTTTTGCTAGTTCGGTCTCCACGGATAAAGTTGCAGAGAATTAAGAATCATAAGGACTTGTATATGAGGGTAAGTCAATATCTACCCATGCTTTAGTGATCATTTTATTTTGGTTGACTTTAAAGCCTTTCCTGCATACACATCAGGTTTTAACCTCAATCAGTCAGTTTCTCATTTTGTTTCTAGGAGTAAACATGTTTGTATCAAAGAAGAGCAGAGAGCAGTTAACCACTTTCTGTATGATGAAGTTGTATACCAAGGGCCAAAATCCACAAAAGGTTTTCTGTACAGTTACAGAGACAGTGTTTTACTGTGGCTGAGTATTTATAAATGGTTTGAGAAGTTCAGAAATGGCTGAACAAGTGTTAACCTCCAAGAAGCAGTAGGACGCCCATTCACGTTCACTACCTATGGCAACACTAAGCAAGTCTAACATTATTCTGATAAACTGATAATAATTTCGGCCCCTGGTACACGTTTAGCTCATAAAAACTGGATCTCTGCTTTCTGCTCTTCTTTCACACAAATGGAGAGTGAAACAGCCATGTTTACTCCTTGAAAACAAGAGAAACTGATCAATGTTGAAACATGACACAGTGGCCACAGATGGACCATATTTCCACATGTTTGTGGAGGAAAACTGCACAGCTGTCCTTAACTAAACTACCACAAATATGCAGATAATTATTGACTTACATTTGAATGTGTATAAACCACATAAATGACTAAACTACCTTTAATGATAGGAATTTCTGTAATTTTTCCTATTTTCACAAATTATTCATGTTACTACTACTGTAGAATTTTAATAATAACTATTGTAATGCGAAACAGGCATAATATAAATAGTATTAAATATGCAAATCAAAAAATGCCAAGGCTGTAACGTGTATGATAACCACTTCAGTGATTAAGCAGAACTCCAGCCTTGGAGTATTTGTGTTCCTTAAACATTGTGAGAATTCAGAAAAGGCACATAAATGATTCTTCTAAAGCCGATTCCAATGGCAATGCACTGTGCTCACAAAATAAAGGTAGAAATAGAAAGAAAAACATATGTATGTATGTATCCAAAATCTGTTGAAACTCAATGTCAATATAAGGATGGAAAATAAGAAAAATAAAAATCTTTCTGAAAGGGAAATATAACTAAGACAAAAGTTAAATTATGACCTTGCACTTAAAAAACAAAACAATAACATTCAAAATAAAGAGAGATTCTGTGAAGCCAAATGTGCGGCATTCTGAGATTTGAAAGACCTCCTGTAAAAGGCTCATGTTGGTCATTAGACATTAAGAGCAGACATTGTTACTATGTGAAAATAATGTAAACCATGTAATAAGGTGAATGGAGAATTGTACTGAGTCCAGTTCCTAAGTAAGGGTCTTCATTGTTTAAAAAAAAAAAAAAAATGCTACCCCTTCAGATTTTGCTGCCTTAGTTGACTGCTTAGTTCACCTAATGTAAATGGTATAGCTAGCTCCCACCAGTTTCTTACTTCCACCCAATTTTGACTAATACTGTAAAATGTTGTGCACAATGTTCACAATTTTTATTAATTTTAGTTTGCTAAAAAAGTGGTTGTGAATTATACATGAGACATAATTTTAAAGCAATAATTTCTCACATAAATCAACATAACATATCAGTTGCTGTGCTGTCTTTGCGTATTCGTCATAGCTGGCTACAGTGATAGTGGCTGCACGGGGGCGGTGAAGGTAGCATTGCGATGCAATCTGGTTTGTACCTCTTGACATTGCAAGTGCCGGTCCTCCCAGGTGAACATTGCTGTAGGTGCATCAACTACCGATCAGCTGATGCTGGTACATCACTTTAGTTTTCGATCTCAGTCTCCAGATCAGTTGCACCAAAATTGCAGTCCGACATGTCAGAGTCAAATTGAAAATAACATACGCAAAACGTCGTCCACTGACTATTTTGCTTTGCATATTCGCTTCGCTCTCTCGCCAGATGTCGATGCAATTTTTACCGTTGTTTGCTCTTCACTACTCACGCACATGCAAGGATTAGACATCACAAGTCTAACATTCCTCTAAGCAAAGAGAGTCTACCTTTATTGTAACGGTGAGTTTTTTCACTGTTTACAGCTGATTATCCCCCTCACCCCTTCTGTCAACAAAAGTCGTCATTCACCCTAAAATCTTCAAAAGTTTTAGTTGCACATTATATATGAATTCCTTTTTTTAATCTGAAAATTTTGGGCTAAATCAGCATGTGCATTATACACAAGTGTGCATTATATGTAAGATTTTACAGTATTTCTTTACTTTTCCGTCATCATTTCTGTTGAATTAATTGGTTGAAAATCTTGATCCCTCGATTGTCAGTGTGGTGCAGTGGTTAGCCTTATTACCAACTAGTTTCAGAGTCCTGAGTCTGGGCAATGGCTTTGTTATGTTTGAATGGTCTCCAATGTGGAAGTGTGGAGTTTTACCTCACAGGCCAGCAAATGTGAATTGGCCCAGTGTCTGTGAGAGTGGGCATATACAGTGGGTTGGCATCCAATCTATTGCTGGTTCTAGCTTCTGCCTAATTCTGCCAGAATGGACTCAAGCTACCAAAAATATAAACTGCATTAGGCATGTTTAACATTGAATTTATGGTTTCCGTACAAATCAATTATATTTAGGAAGTCATTGCGTACTGGAGAGATTCCAAAGGACTGGAAAATTGCAAATATCGTCCCATTATATAAAAAGGGTGACAGGGCAGATCCAAGCAACTATAGGCCAGTAAGCTTAACATGCATCACATGAAAATTAATGGAAGGAATTATTAAGGATAAGATTCAGCAACACATGGCAAGGACAGGAGTTATTCTGAACAGTCAGCATGGGTTCAGAAGAGGGAGGTCGTGTTTTACTAACATGTTGGAATTCTATGAGGAGGCAACAAAAGGATACGAACAAAGTGGAGCTTATGATATTATTTATCTGGACTTTCAGAAACCATTTGATAAGGTGCCACGTGAGAGGTTGGGCATCAAATTAAAATAAGTGGGAGTTCAGGGTTATATTTTTAGTTGGGTGCAGAATTGGCTGAGACACAGGAAGCAGAGGGTGATGGTGCAAGGAACCTCATCAGAACTGGCCGATGTTAAGAATGGTGTTCCACAGGGGTTAGTGCTAGGGCCCCTGCTATTTTTAATATATATAAATGATTTAGATGGGAATATAAGTAACAAGCTGGTTAAGTTTGCAGATGATACCAAGATAGGTGGATTAGCAGATAATTTGGAATCCGTTATATCATTACAGAAGGACTTGGATAGCATACAGGCTTGGGCAGATTTGTGGCAGATGAAATTTAATGTCAGTAAATGTAAAGTATTATACATAGGAAGTAAAAATGTTAGGTTTGAATACACAATGGGCGGTCGGAAAATCAAGAGTACACCTCATGAGAAGGATTTAGGAGTCATAGTGGACTCTAAGCTATTGACTTCCCAACAGTGTTCAGAACCATTAAGAAGGCTAACAGAATGTTAAAGGAGGTTATGCTCAACCTTTATAATGCACTGGTGAGGCCTCATCTTGAGTACTGTATGCAGTTTTGGTCTCCAGGCTACAAAAAGAACATAGCAGCGCTAGAAAAGGTCCAGAGAAGAGCGACTAGGCTGATTCCAGGGCTACAGGGGTTGAATTATAAAGAAAGATTAAAAGAACTGAGCCTATACAGTTTAAGCAACAGAAGATTAAGAGGTGACATGATTAGAGTGTTTAAAGTTGTAAAGGGAATTAGTTCAGTGGATCGAGACTGTTATTTTATAATGAGTTCATCAAGAACATGGGGACACAGTTGGAAACTTGTTAAGGGTACATTTTGCACAAACATTAGGAAGTTTTTCTTTACACAAAGAACCATAGACACTTGGAATAAGCTAATGTTCAAAATTATATTTAGAATGAGTATTTGAGAGTTGAACCTAATAAAAGATGGATCATTGTTATCAACATTGCATTGATATTAATTTCACTTTTTCTAAAAATTGTAAATCTAAATTATTGGGTGACAGTGGTTAGTGCCTTTGCCTCCCAGCTTCAAGCCTCTTGTTCAGTACCTAGCCCATATCTTTGTGGTCTCTGTGAAATTTTGCACACCCTCCTTACCCTTCCACCAGTTAATGTTATTTATTTCCTAAGTATTTTCATATTACAGAGATATGCAGTTTAGACATTGAACATTAGAATAATTTAGATGAGAACAGGCCATTATGCAGTTAAGAGATAGAACATTAGAAAAATCTAGAGAAGAACAAGCCATTCAGCCCAATAAAGCTATTCAGTCCTGTTCATTTAACTTCTCCAAAATAACATCAAGTCAAGTTTTGAAAATCCCTAAAGTACTACTGTCTACCACACTACTTTGTATCTTATTTCATGTGTCTATGGTTCTCTGTTTAAAGAAAAACTTTCTAATGTTTATGTGAAATTCACCTTTAGCAATCCACTGTACTAATCCCCTCCATAATTTTAAACACTTCAATCATAGCACCTCTTAATCTCATTTTGCTTAAACTGAAAAGGCTCAGCTCTTTTAGTCTTTCCTTATAATTCATCCCTTGCAATCCTAGAATCAAGCCAGTCACTCTTCTTTCATTGCTCTTCTTTGTCTTTTCTGTAGCCCGGAGAACAAAAATGTATACAGTATGTCAGGTGAGGCCTCACCAGTGCATTATAAAACTTGAAAAACATCCTTTGACTTGTACTCCACACATCGTGATGTAATCTAACATTCTGTTAGCCTTCTTAATGGCTTCTGAACACTGTATGGAAGTTGATAGTGTAGAGTCCACTAAGACACATAGATCCTTAAGTTTAAGACCTCCAACTGTGTATTCAAATCTGACATTTTTACTTCCTGCATGTAATACTTTACGTTTACTTACAATAAATTTCATCTGCCACAAATCTGCCAAAGCCTGTATGTATCTGTCCAAGTCCCACTGTAATGATTCAACAGATTCTAGATTATCTAATCCACCTACCTTGGTATCATCTGCAAACTTAACCAGTTTGTTACTTATATTCCTATGCAAACTCCAATCTGCTCTGAATTAGCCCACTGTGTGTGTCAGTATAGCCTATTCAGTATTTCCCCCTACCTTGTGACAGATGCTTCCTCTTCCTAAAACCCTCAAATGGAAAATGTTTGTTCAAAACATTAGTTCATCCAAGATTACAGCTACAATATGTGTAGTATGGCAGATTCATGTTTATAATAACTTTATTGGTTTCACATTTATCATGTGAAGTAGCTCATTCATTGAACTTAATTGTAGCAGCTTAAATGTCAAATTCATTTACTCTTAAATTAATATGCCAGCTTTAAAAAAACTGTTCATTAAAACCTCTGTTTTCTAGATGCCCTGTGCATGTCACATATGCCTTTCTTGATACACAAAAACATGGGTAAAAGATAAAAAAAATCCAGAATAAAGTAATAAAAACAAAGCACTCTACTAGAGGAAACTTTTTAACTTTTTCTACTGCTGATTTAGCAAATCTGGCAACAGTCTGTGGTTGAAAACTTTAGAAGCCCAGTTATCCCTCTCATTACATTTAAGAAATAAAATTTTGGGGTTTATTTAATTCCCGTTTATTGCCATAGAGAATTAAATTATTTAGTTTATTTTATGATAAGAAGTTGTACTAAGATAGTTAGAAAATTACACATTTGTTTAGACACCATTAGGGAAGATGCCATCTTGTCACCCATTTCTAAGACATGAGATCAGTGCTGTGTCCCCAAAAGTTGCACTGGATCACATCATCGATGTGATGATATTTAAACTCATTTTATTTTTAGTTTGCTGATCACACACATTCACATGCTATCTTGGCTGGTTTATACATGACATGTCTGCACTGGGCATGCATTGCGAAAAATGACGTCAGATACAGAGGCATGCCCCAGCGCCATCCACAAAACATGGTGAAAGTGTGTATCCAAAGTGGTGAATGTGAAGGAGAAGCTGGTTATATGGGTGCCAGTATGAAGAACAAAGGGCTGAATATGAGGCAACAGGTCATCAAAGTGCATGAAGCCTCGGAGTGTGGCA
>JANRMT010062837.1:60321844-60334344 GCA_026402145.1 Polypterus bichir lapradei
TTGAAGATTGGAATCTAAGTGTTGGCCTTTAATAAATCCAGTTTGATCTTGTGATATTACCGAAGGCAGCACTTTCTCCATCCTTCTAGCTAGGATTTTTGAGAGTATCTTAACATAATTATTCAGAAGTGAAATTGGTCTGTATGATGCACATTGTAATAAGTCCTTATTTTGTTTAGGAAAGACAGTAATTAATGCTTGTCGAAAAGTTTGAGGTAGAATTTGATTGTCTCTAGCTTCTGTAAATGTTGCTAATAATCTTAGAGCACTTTAAATAACAAGCTCATTCCACCATGGTGTGCTAAGAAGCGCCTCTGGGGGCCTTTTCTAACCTTTGCTTTTGGGCAATTCAGTGCTTTATTCAAACACCCAAACTAAATGCTAAATGCAATTTTAAGTTCATTTTGCAATTTCTGCTCAATATTCATTACTTAATTGATTGATTTGGCTGTATTATTTGTCCTGTGAGCCTGTTTCCTAATTTTTTATTTTTCTACTGCTGTATACATCTAAATTTCCCCTTGGGATTAATAAAGTTTATCTAATCTAATCTAATCTAGTATTGTGGAATTTTTAATGACAGAAAAAGAAGAAAACAAATCAAGCACACTTACATTAAAATGAATATAAGAAATGTGAGCATGCTATCTCATGAGTGCTAAATTCAGCTCTTTCTTATACTGAATTAATAAAACTAATGAAATTGTCTTATAAGCATCCTGTCTTTTTTAATATTTGAATACAAGAAAAAAATATGAAAAAGACACTGTATCATATTTAATAATACAGACATTAGCAGTGTTACCATTTTTGGAAGCTACTGATCATCTAGGCTTATTGATTCTTCAGTCCAGACAAAGATGAATTGATAACAGAGTTAAAAATTCGGACGTGAGTGTCAGTAGGCATTACACCCTAGGATCCAAGTTACCTGAACTATTCTATGACATTTCAGTAATTATTTACTGCACTGATGCTGATCTTTATAAAATAGGTCATTACAATAGCAATTGATGAGAATAATTCAAAATTAATTGCAGAATTATGGTATTTGAGTGTTCCTGTAGATTGCCTCTTTCTCTTGCACGATTTGGCTGAAAAACTAATCAGCACATCATCATCTCATAACAGGCTTAAATTTCGAGTTTGGTATTTTTCTGTCCAGCCATTTTAGTTGTACACCGTTATCAAGGAACTGTGACACACAGTCACACACACACAGAGACAGGCACACACCCATCATCGGGATATCAGTTTTTGGTGATCCGTCAAAAACCGGAGATCGAACTTTTTGATGAATCTAAAGCTTTCGCTCCTCCCCTATAGATGATAAGTTATGGTGGGGTGAATGCAGAATTGTAAAGACATAGATCTGTCTGTCTGTCTGTCTGTATGTCTGTCTTGGTCTTTTCTTTCTTTCGACGAGGATTTTTGGCTTGTGTTATTATCTCCTGGTTATTTCTTTTTTTATCTCCCAGTAATCCTCAGGCACCTCATGTCTCATAACACCTGTGTAAATTGTTTACCAGGTTATTGTCTGTGTAGAGTCTAAACTTTCATTCTTCCATATCTCCAAAATGTGTGCAGGTTAGGTTAAGTGGCATCTCTAACCCTTTATGAGTGAGAGACTGTGGGTTTGTGTGTGAGTGGCTCTTCCTTTGGACTATCAGAACATGGCATTAGATTAAGAGGGCATGAGAATATTGCTATGACCAAACACAGGTGAATGTCATTGAAGAAAAATACAGCATAGTGCTGTTAGACCTTTGTGAACTGTTACTTGTTTACAACAGGTTCTAATAATTTTGCATAATGCAAAAGTACTCTTCTTGAATACATGTAATAATAATAATAATAATACATTTTATTTATATAGCACCTTTCCCATGCTCAAGGCACTTACAGAAAATAAGAGAAAACAGCAGGGTATACAGCGTATAGCATTGTACAAACCAAATAAATAAATAAAGAATATTAAGACAGTAAGTTCAAAGAAAGCCTAACAGACAACAGAATTGATGGTCTAGCACACACACATACAGGTTACATGAGCATCTTGACAGAGAGGTAAACTGAGAGAAGGGGAATGAAGTCAAATAGAGCTAAAAGCCTTCCTGAACAGATGAGTTTTGAGTTGTTTTTTAAAAGAATTCATCGAGTCAGCTGATCTGATTAATTTCGGTAGGTCATTCCAGAGTCTGGGCGCTATACTGCTGAAGGCCCTGTCACCCATGGAGTGTAGATTAGTGTGGGGCACAACAAGATTGCCAGAATCAGAGGACCTTAGTGGACGGGCAGGCACATAATGATGGAGAAGGTCACTGATGTAGTTTGGTGCGAGGTTATTTAAGGCTTTGTAGGTTATTAGTAGGATTTTATATTCGATTCTGTAAGACACAGGGAGCCAATGAAGACGGAGCAGGATGGGTGTGATGTGCTCGCTGCTGCTGATTCGAGTCAGGACTCTTGCAGCCGAGTTTTGAATAAGCTGGAGCTGTGATATAAGATTAGAAGGGGCACACGCCAGCAGCGAGTTACAATAATCTATGCGGGATGTGATAAAAGCATGGACAAGTTTCTCAGCATTAGGAAAGGAGAGGAAGGAGCGAACACGGGATATGTTACATAGGTGAAAGTAAGAAAGTTTCTTAATGTGATTTATGTGGGCGGAGTAAGAAAGGGAGGAATCAAAAATGACACCAAGATTCTTTGCAGTAGAGGCAGGTCTGATGAGATCACCGCCAAGATGGACTGGGAAGGAGCTCATTTTATTAAGTTGCATTTTAGTCCCAATTTGCAGGAGTTCAGTTTTGTTGCAGTTCAATTTTAAAGAGTTCTGCTCCATCCAGGTTTTAATTTCACTAAGGCAGGTTGTGAGCTGAGAAAGCTCTGATGAAGTTCCACTTTTAACATTGAAGTAGAGTTGAGTATCATCTGCATAAAAATGATAGCCCAGTCCATAGCTACGAATAATATGGCCAAGGGGAAGCATATAAATACAGAAGAGAAGAGGGCCGAGGACAGAGCCCTGAGGAACTCCTTGTGTGACTGGCGCTGTGCTGGACCTGCTGTTGCCCAGACTAACAAACTCTTGTCTATCAGTCAGATAGGACTTGAACCACTGGAGGGCAGTGCCAGAGATACCCAGCATGTTCTCCATTCTGGACAGTAGAATGTCATGTTTGACAGTGTCAAATGCTGCACTGAGGTCTAACAGAATTAATATGCTGGTTTGTCCAGAGTCTGCTGCCATAAGCAAATCATTGGTTACTCGTAGCAGAGCAGTTTCACAGCTGTGCTGCACCCTGAAACCAGACTGAAAGGGTTCCATCAAGTTATTAGAGGTTAAGTAATTGGTGAGCTGGGAGGCTACAACACGCTCAAGAGCTTTAGACAGGAAAGGTAAGTGGGAAATAGGCCGGAAATTGTTAAGATTGTCAGCATCAAGACCAGACTTTTTTAACATTGGGGTTACAGAAGCGATTTTAAAAGTGAGCGGCACAGAGCCAGTGTCAAGGGATGAGTTTATTATTGTTGTAACAGTCGGGATTATGGCATGAAGGCAGGATTTAAGTATTGTGCTGGGGATGGGGTCCAGTACACAAGTAGTCGGCCTCATCTTACAAAGCAGGTCATTAAAAAAAGCAGATGTGACTGGTGAGAACTTAGAGAAGGAGCTGGATGGAGTGAGAAAACAGGGAGAGATATAAACAGATGATACATTTATGTTAGTTGAATTATTTAGATCTTTAATTTTGTTACGGAAAAAGTGGAGGAAATCCTCACAGACTTCAGTAGAAGAGGTAGTTGGGCCAGATGCAGGTTCGAGTAGTTTATTAACTACAGAAAACAAAACCCTTGGGTTATTGTGGCCACTTTCTATTATTCTGCCATAGTGGGTGTTCTTAGCAGCAGTTAGTGCTTCTCTGTAAGCTCTTTGGTGATCAGAGAAAGCCTGGATGTGCACGGTGAGGCCAGTCTTACGTGACATTCTCTCAAGGCGTCGGCCAGCTGCTTTCATAGATCGCAATTCTGAGTTATACCAAGGAGCTGAACGTTTAAAGGAAACCTCCTTATGTTTTAAAGGAGCTGTTTTATCTAATGCTGAATGAAGGGCTGAGTTATAGTGGTCAACAAGACTATCTAGTGTTGATGGAATAGGTGCAGACAGTAAAAGATCAGAAATGGATCCAGAAAGGATAGAGGGGCAGATATTTTTAAGGTTTCTGTAAGAGATTTGTCGTTTACAGGTAAGAGGAGGTAAAGGCAGTGAGACAGTGAAAAATACTGCTTTATGGTCAGAAAGTCCCAAATCAGTGCTGTAAATATTGGCAACAGATAGTCCAGAAGTGCAGATCAGATCCAATATATGACCACCAGAGTGGGTGGGAAAATCAACATGTTGTGTTAAGTCAAAGCAGTCCAGTAAGGAAAGGAATTCATTTCTCAGTTTAGATGTAGTAGTGTCAATATGGATGTTGAAATCACCAAGAAGAATTCTCTGAGAGTTAGAGCTTAGGTGGGTTAAAAGTTCAATCAGATCAGATAAGAAGGATGCATTATATTTTGGGGGACGATAAAGAACAATGAGTGAGACAGGACCTGTTTCCGTTATTAGTTTAAGAGCCAGGCACTCAAAAGACAGTGGACAGTCAATTGGGATTCGTTTGATATTTAAGTCTGCTCTGATAATTACCGCTAGCCCACCTCCTTGTCTAGAGCTGCCAGGTTCTGTATGGAAAGTGAAACCAGGTGGAGTCGCCTCCGTGAGAGTCGTCAATTCGTTCGGTTTTTGCCAAGTCTCCGTTAAACACAGTATATCAAGCCTGGTGTCAGTGATGAGTTCTGACAGCACCAATGCTTTGCCATTAAGAGATCTCGAGTTAAACAGTGCAATATTGGTTAATGAGGCTTCTTTTTGCACAGAGCCGTGATCAGGGTTTATTTCCACACAATGTAAATTTGGCACACTGATACTTGTATTTCCAGGGCCATGAGAAGAAGGGCTCAGTATGAAAGGCTCAGTATGAAAGGAGGAATAACTGTTACAGATAGTTATATTTTAATAAATAACATGTTTCTTAAAGTTTTACTTCAATGTTGCAATTAACATTTCTAACTGTTTATATTTGTTCAGGTTAGCAGTGTATGGAATAAAATACCAGAGTCATTCTTTCATCTACTGTATCTACCCATATTCCACCAAGTGTCGCATGGAGCTGGTGCCTTTCCTGTTCATGTCACCGTCTTCCTCTTTCCATTCAATATTTCATGACTGTACTCATTAAAAATAGTCTATATGGATAATGCATTATTATTTTACTTTATTGTCCCATAATGAGCAGAATACCGTGAAATTCAGTGTAAGCCAACTTTAGAAAACATACTTTATTATCTTTCTCCCACATATAGCAAATAATTGAAAAGTTCCTATAATAATGAATAAATTATTGAAGCATCAAACCACCTAAGGACTAAAATCGTCCACCATTTACTCGGAGTTAGTTGTCAGTGTAAAAGTGCCTTTTTGATTAAAACAGATTTTGCTTTTTTGGGGCAGCGTATACCTGAAAGATGATTAAGGATTTAGGAGGGTGCAAACATTTGACAGCTTTCACAATAATAGCTTTTACTCAAGAGGCATACTTGGCAGAATTTTTAGCTGTCAGAGGAGATGAGTGCAGCAGTGACAGAAAAGCAGTGGCATGGCTTTCTGAGAATAATACATATACAAGAACACTGTTCAGCATAGCGATAAGTTATAATTTATATTTACCCATGGGCTCCTAACCTGACCAAACTGGTGACTAAATCACAATGCAAATCATTCAATTAAAAAAAAGCCAGAGGCGACTGTTGTTTTCTCCATCTGTCTGAACTGTAGTTGAAAAGCTAACACTGTAAAGAGGACTTAGTTTCTTCCTGCAGAATAAAAGTGAGAATTAATAAGAGTTTTATCTTGTCAGTCAGTTATCTGTATTGGGCTTGAATGTTAGTCACAGGTATTAAGAAAAAACAGCAATTTTGATACTTGTAATATATACTAACCTAACAATTTCAACTCGGTTCAGTTTAGTTCAGGTCTGCTTGGCAAAGAACGCATTCTAGGAACTTTGGGCTCAAAGCTGTAAGAATCTTGTGATGGGATACCAGTCAAGCATCAGGCTCATTCATGCTGACACTCACAGTCACATAAGACCAATTTGTTACTTGCCAGTTAAACTAGCTTACATCTTTGGGAATGTGGGAGGAACACTTGAATACCTGGAGTAATACTGTATGAGAGGTGATCAAAAAATTTGAACCTGACATATTAAGACTAACCCCAATAAAGCAAAACAAATATACATTTTCAACATAGTCCCTGTGAACATTTATACACTTGCTATATGTTCATAAAGCTGTTCTAAGCCACTCAAATAAAACATTGGTAACACTTTAGTTTAGGTACTACAAATATGAATGTATATCTCATTTACTCTTATATAACAGGACCTTTAAAAAGGGTTCTTTGAGTCTGGGTAAAGTGTCAATTTGACCTGCTAATGGTCTGAGGTGGCTTAACTGAGACACCTTTCTCTTGATATTGCATGTTTAGTATAAGGCCTGCGAACACTTCATATTAACAAGTAATATTACCATCATGTCAATATGCTACACTGCACAGAGTTGAATAACCTATCTGCTAATGTTTTATAGGTGTTATGAAGACCACCAGAAGCCTTTGTGAAGGTCTTGTTACATACGAGTAAATAACAAATATATGCATTTTGCTGTTCCTACACTAAATCGTTATCAAAACTATTTTGTCTTGCTTGTGCAACCATTCTTCTATAGGTGACTTGACATATTCATTATTAGCATAGTGCAGTGCTTCCCGAACTCAGTCCTGGGTACCCCCTGTGGCTGCAGGTTTTTGTTCCAACTAGCTTCTGTTTGTAATTGGACTCCTGGGCTAATTAAGTGAACTGTTATTTCCCAAGTTCTGTTATTTGTTTTGGGAACAGTATAAAAATTGGAAAACTAAGTTTGGTAATTAAAAATAAAATGTACCAGGCAGTTATATGGGAACAATGTATTTATTTTTCTTTTTAACAATATTTTCATCTTGATTTTAATTCTACTTTTCCAGGTGTTCTAATTGTTTAATTAATCTATTATTTACTAATTAATGGGTCTGACGCTAAAGTACTTGCAGCCTTTGATTAATCAGTGTTGTTTGTCAGCGTGTCTGCTCTGCTCATTTTTAATTGTCATTAATAAGATACAACGGAGGGGGAAAACTGCACAGAGAAAGGGCAAAATATAATGAAATCAACAAAAGAGAGTTAAGCATTTAAATCTAAAGCAGAAACATAATATTTGTAAATGTCTTATAAATGTAAAAATCATGCTGCTGAGCTTTTCTGAATGTAGAATAAGAGAAGAAATACCAGCTAATTAAATGAGATCAGTGTTATCAGGTGTTGTCTCTGATTATGAATTTGGTTGGAACAAAAACCTGCAGCCACAGTAGGTCCCCAGGACCAAGGTTGGGAAGCACTGACATACGAGTAATGCATTCCAATGAGGGAAGAAGTGGTAGTCGTATGGGTCCAAATCTGGAAGACATGGTGGATGTGGCATCTCTTTGAATCCACAGTTTTTCCAGAGCAGCTTTGCAACCTGTGCAGTGTGACCAGAGCATTTATTGTGAGCTAGAAGGGAAATTGACTTTGTGCTTTTCCCTGAATGTCTGCCACAATGCTGCAGCAAATCAGCATAATATTGACTGATTGACAGGAATATAATAAACTAATCCATGTATTTGTTCCTGTCAGGACTTGCTTGGACATAAATTTCTTCAGTCTTGGAAAATCACCATGCTTCCATCATTGTGATTATTGTTTGGATTCTGGATCATACTAAACCATCTTAACAGCATCATAGGCCCCCAGGCAAAGTAGTGTGTAGAGGTCCCTGTTTTGATAGCAAAACAAAAACATACATAAGCATCCGAAACATGCATAAGTATCCGAAACATTGTGGGCCCGTATGCTCCTGGGGTGCCCGGGCAGTGCCCGAATGTTAAGGCGGCTCCTGTACTAAAGCATTCAAGCTTCATTTTTAATTACAAAACACTCCTTATGATTATTTGATATTCTCCTTAAAACACTTCATTTTAGAAGTCAACATTCTGGGTACCTACAGGGCTCAGACCTTGCTCATGTTTAATTGTTCACAAAGACTGGATTCTAGTCCCCTATATCTTATCCCTATAGTGGTATCATTCATTCACTATGTCTCTTCGACTCTCGTTTATGATTTACTCCACAGTGGAAATATTCTTTTCTGTTATTGATGATTAGGGCCAGGCAGACCTTGGATCATTGGAGAAATTTCCTGCCATAGTAAAATTCTTCAGCTGATCTGTTGACTCTGGCATATGAATGACTGATTCTGACACATTGTCTCTAGCAGAGAATGAACATTTGAAGGAACATTGTTTTCTAGGCATTTGAAATTTATCCATTACATCCATTTTCCAACCCGCTGAATCCGAGCACAGGGTCACGGGGGTCTGCTGGAGCCAATCCCAGCCAACACAGGGCAGGAAACAATCCCAGGCAGGGTGCCAACCCACCGCAGGACACACAAACACACCCACACATCAAGCACACACTAGGGCCAATTTAGAATCGCCAATCCACCTAACCTGCATGTCTTTGGACTGTGGGAGGAAACCGGAGTGCCCGGAGGAAACCCAGGCAGATACGGGGAGAACATGCAAACTCCACGCAGGGAGGACCCGGGTCTCCTAACTGCAAAGCAGCAGCGCTACCACTGCGCCACTGTGCCGCCATTTGAAATTCAATAGAGCTGGGTTTTGCTGTCCATTTTGACTTGGTTCTGGAACAAGAACATAATTATAAACCATAAATACTAGTAACAGCATTTTTAAACACTGTTTTATTTATTTTTAAAGGAAAAGAGTTGAACAGCCAAATGAGAAAAGTGAAATATCAAAAAGAGGAGAAGGTTCCCATACAAACCCACCCCATTCAGAAAAATATAGAGAAATAAAAAGAAAAATGCTGTGCTAGCTGTATCCTGCCCTGCATGTCCTGAATAGGCCAAAGTAAATGATTTTTAGTAAGTGCAGTTACATTTTCTAAAGATGATATGGTGGATGGAGTAAAGAAGTTAATCTGAGCAGCTAGAAGTTCTGAAAGTTATAAAATACTGCAAGTTACTCTAGCATTTATTAAATATTGTTTGATGTATTTCCAATGAAATGCCAGCAGCTAAAGAACTTACAGAAATCAGTTACTTATGAAGGAGTATGATGAAGGAATAAGATGAAAACTTTATAAGTAAAAAAGCTATAGAGAACAAGAAATAAAAGAATCCAAACGGAGTAAAGGAGAAGTAGAAATGAAGGATCACAAAGATGTGGCAATGGGGATAGCATCAGAATATTGCAAAAAAAAAAGAACCAGACACTTTAAGATAGTATAAATTAAAAATTGGCTCAGGGGCAGAACCCATTAAACATCACTTCATGGGGAGCGGTATAAATCATATGGCCAATTTTATAAAGAATAAATCAGTGAATAGAGTTTTTGGAAATGTTTTGTGAAACCCAGCTTGCAAAAGATAGGGGTCTGCGAAGATCATTTCTGTGCAGAACACAATTATTCCCAGACATTCCTGAAAAGCTGTAACACATACATCCATCCATCCATCCATTATCCAACCTGCTATATTCTAACTACAGGGGTCTGCTGGAGCCAATCCCAGCCAACACAGGGCGCAAGGCAGGGTGCCAACCCACCACAGGGCACACACACACCAAGCACACACTAGGGACAATTTAGGATCGCCAATGCACCTAACCTGCATGTCTTTGGACTGTGAGAGGAAACTGGAGCACCCAGAGGAAACCCACGCAAACACGGGGAGAACATGCAAACTCCACACAGGGAGGACCTGGGAAACAAACGTAACACATACATTATGAAATAATAGAGCCATAATTAATTGGAGTTAGATTTTGTTTTGTACAAACTAAAAAATGTACTAAAAAGAGGTAGACTAAATATAATTAAAAACCATGAAGGTTGTGAAGAGGAAGGAAAAAAATGAGAGAAGAGGCACAAAGTGAAGCTAAGGTGAGAACTAAATGTTTAATCCTGGGGTGAATTCCATAAAAAATATGGAAAACTGAGTGTCAACATTGCTCCAAAGGCAAGGGGAAGAGTTAGAGATGGCATCAAACTCACATATATTCATATATTTTAATGCAGAGGATGCAATATTTGACCACTTGCCTTTACAGAACAAACTTTCAGAATTTTTTGATCACTCTTCATATAAAAGTTTTATATCAAAACTCACAAATGTAAATTTAGAAAACCAGCTCAGAAATACTTCTTCTTTTCAGTAGGGTTATGTTTTGTCCATTTTTGGTTCCTTCTTTGCAACTAACGCTGCCTAGATATGCTTTGGCTCCCAGAGACACTGTCAGAAAAAAAAAATGAGTAGATGATATATTAATTGGAACTGGTCTGGGATTATGAAATTTCTTTATATTTTATGCTTTTCTTAATTGAAAATGGTAAATAGAAATTAAACTGTTATGTACATACATGCAAATAGCATTTCAGAGAAATACTTTATTGAAGGAAAAAATCTTCTTTAAAGAAAAAAAAAATAAAATAATTGCCTGTGCCAAAAGAAGAAGACTGCAAATAGTTTAAGAAAGTCATCCAAACAATAATAATAATGCATCCACCCATTCAATTGTTACTAATCCTGTTTAATCCAGTTTAGGGTTGTGGGTCACAACCATAATCCATGTGTTTATTTTCTGGCCCACTAGATCAAAATTTATTGTGCCGGGTAATCAAAGCCAACACAGTAAAAATACCAGTATTAACTTAATTCTTGAAAATGTGTATAGTATATAAAAACAATGTTCACATACATGCACTTTAAAAGTTAATTTAACACTGGGTGTGTATGGCAGGAAGTAACTCTGGATATGAGAGCATTGCAGAGTGTAATGAACACCTAAGTGGCCACAAGTGCTCAAGGTTATAACTGAGAGCAGAAAAACCAGGAGAGGATTAAAAGTTTGAAAGAGCAAACTGAAATCTTGCCGTACTTAAACTAACCAAAAATAGGCATCAAAAAATAACTGTTACCAAGATCTTTAATGTTAAGATCTTCATGGAGGTGCATTTTACATAACATAAACATTAAATAAAACGAGTCAGAGTTTCCTTTGTTAAGAGATCCAATGCTCTTATGCATGCTGCTGTGCCCTACCACCATATTTGGGTGGACCATGTGACATACATGTCACATGACTGGCAACACACATACTACATATAAACAAAGTGGTTGAAGCCATGCAATACACAGTGGATTCAGAAAGTATTCAGACCCTTTCACTTTTTTTTACATTTTGATATGTTACAGCCTTTTGTTAAAATCATTTAAAGTTGTTTTTTTTCACATCAGGTAACATTCAGTACAACAGGATTTTAGAAATTTTTGAAAATGTTTTAAAAATAATCTGAAGTATCACAGTGGCACAAGTAGTCAGACCCTTTGCTATATCACTTGAAATTTGACTCAAGTGCAGTTCCATTGTATTAATCATCATTGAGATGTTTCTACACCTTTTTTGGAGTTAACCTGTGGTAAATTAAACTGTTTGGACATGATCAAGAGAAACACTCATCTGGCTATAGAAAGCTTTCCGAGTCAAAACCAAGCCATGAGTTTGAGGGAATTGTCTACAGAGCTTAGAGACACTGGTGTCATCAGGGGTTGCCTACAAAAACATTTCTGGAGCATTGAAGGGTCCCCAAGAGCACAGTTGCATTTGTAATTCTTAAATGGTTGAAGTTTGGGACAACCACAACTCTTACTAGACCTGTGCAAACTAAGCAACTGGGCAGAAGGACTTTGTTAAGAGTGGTGGCCAAGCACTCTGTGGACACTCTTTGGCTTTGTCCAAAGAACCTGTTTGGATACGGGACAAATTTCCAGAAGGACAGCCATCACTGCAGCACTCTTCCAATCTGGATTTTATGGTAAAGTGGCCAGACAGAAGTCTCTCCTCAATAGAAGACATATGGAGGTCTCCGTGGACTTTACAAAAAAGACACCTAAAGGATGCTGAGACTGAGAGAAACAAGATTCTCTGATTAGAAGAAACGAAGATTAGCATCATGTTTAGAGCAGAACAGGCACTGCTCATCATCTGTACCATTCCTTTCCAGTGGTGAAGCACGGTGGTGTCAGAATCCTGCCATGGAGTTGTTTTTCAGCAACTGGCACTGGAAGATTACTGAGGGTTGAGGGAAAGCTAAATAGAGCAAAGTGCAGAGATATTCTTAATGAAGACCTGCTCCAGAGCACTCTGGACATCTGACTGGGCCAAACATTCATTTTCCAACAGAACAATTATCCTAAGCACAAAGAAAAGACAACACAGGAGTGTCTTAGGG
>JANRMT010062837.1:60336844-60364379 GCA_026402145.1 Polypterus bichir lapradei
ACAGATGAGGTAATTTCAGAGATATGAAAAGGCTCAGTCTTTTCTATTACTATATATAATCTCCTGACTGTCAAATACAAAGGAACCAGTTCAGATTAATGGGAAAATCTGATTCAGTTTATAAATTGTTACAGCTTCGAAGTGTCCACCTGGGATGCTGCTGCAGCTCATTTATTACCTCTTCTCAGTTCTGAAGATTTGCTCTAAATAGTATTGCCCCCCCCCCAAAAAAAAAAAATGAATAAAACAGGGTAATCATTAAAGATGGTTGCTTGCTCATGCCTCTGAGGTGAGGTTCATGTCACAAGGATATCAAGCGGGAACGGAAGCGTATCATTGAAAGTTAAAAGAAAAATGGATTGTAGGAAGTGATCCTTTTATTACAATTATAGTCATAAACATAACGCTGCAGTCGACAGCCAAAAGAGAATTATTTAGCTTTAGGGTGACCAAACTTTAGTTTAGTACTCTTACTTTTAGATTATATCATAGTGTCATACAGTTTGCAATATTGAGACTAATGGACACCCACTTAAGGTTTTAAGTTAGGATATAAGCTGTCTAGTAAAGTTTTCATTAAATCCTTTGCATTGAAAGCAAATAACACAAAACTGACCAAAAAAAAGTACACATAATAGTTATTTTAGCCCTATTTCAATGTCCAGTAAGTTCTAAATCACGGCTGTCATTTTTCATTGTGCACACCTGTCACAGTTCCTTTTCCAATTTTACATTTGCATTTACTGTTTTTCTGCTTTTATCCAGAACAACTTACAGGGGAAATCAACATAATCAAGTTAAAATGAATTAGAGGTCTATTATGAAACAAAGCAAGACTAGGTTAGAAAAATTGACCAAAACAAATGAAAACTCTTCACTTCAACTATAACTGAGGTGCTGACTGGAGATTTATCAGTTATTACATTCTGAGGATAAGAAAGTGTTTATTTTATTGTGTGAAATACTGTAAATATTTTGTCATAGTACACAGCTGAAGTTCCGTATCATTTCTTGTATTTCCATGATAACTCCCATATGCTTTGGAAATTTGTCAACACCTTTGACAGACATCAACATTTATACTGAGATTCAAGTTTAGTTTTATTTTTGTATGTTTTAAGTACATCCTGATTGTTCTGTAATGCACGTGTCGCAGATCTGTCAGACAGATTTGGTGGTAGTGCTACATGTACACCACATTCCACATGCCTGTTTTTCTTCTGGATATAATCTGTACATAAACTAAAACAGTGAAAGAATACACTAAAACAAAAAGAACTGCAAAATATAAACTCTTAACATTTCAATCCATTGTACCAGGTTTTTCAAATGTGTTTGTATAATGGCTATAATATAATTGTAGATAGATTGCTTATTGATTGTTATGATTTGGGATTTACTTAAATTTTTTGTGGAAGTTCTACAGTCTTTTTGACTGTAATGCATTCATTTGGGAGGGCTGGGGGGTTGCACTCAAAAGAATTCATTTTTAACATTTTTTTCATAGAAGAGATCTGGAAAAGGTTATTATTTTTAATTGTTAGTACACTACACTATTTTGTATAATTTTATTATTTTGAGCACTGCTGTTTCTTTCACTTACTGTCAGGGTTCCATTAATGATCATTCCCAGAAGGCACCAAAAGAGCAACAATTTAGAGGTCTGCGGGAGCATCCTGTAAGTATTCCACATTAGGCTAGCTTATAAACAGTGTTGGAGTTTAATTTAAGACATTAATCCAAAACAACATAACAGGGTGATGGCACACAGACATCCTATATCTGCACAGTTACTATTATTTAGCACTCTATGTTTTGCACTCTATGATTATTACCATCTACTCACACGTTTTTCAGTAGTTCAGTTGCTTCCAGGGGCAGCTCAGCTCCCACTTCCAAGTTCAGTAAAGAATTATGGAACCCCGTGGTTGTCCTATCCCCCTAGTTGGCTCAGGTTTCCTTGTGGCCCTGGCCACTAGCGTTCTGGTAAAGGTCCAGACAATGACCTGAAGAGCAGGGAGATATATGCAGTATTAGACAAATCTCCCTGCTGTCTTGAAAATGTGTAGAGGACTTCTGGCATACTACCCATCACCTCCTAATGCATCAGACTTGTATTGGTAAACCAGGATTCAAAATCTCCAGGGCTTCATGCACAATAATGGGCCATAGTGTGTCCTATCAATGGTGGCCTTTTGTCACTCCCAGTGATTACATTACCAATGCACCTCCCACCTGGGTATCTTATGGCCTGTTTTGTGCACTACGCTGTTTCAATTGCAGTTCTCAGAGGGCCACTTTTTACATAATCAACTGTAATTTTGACATTGTTAGCTTCTTTTTATGTTTCTGGGTGTTTAAGCCTCTTTTTCATACAATGTACTTTATTCATTTTGTTTGGAGGCACAGATGAGCAACTGTAATTCATAATCCAGACAATACTGCACTAGAGAATCAATAGACATTTAAATCAATGAACACTACAACACAAGACAGTATTCACTAAGAGAGGAAATTTCTACTGCTCATTAACTTGAAATATCAGCTGGATGAACTTGAATTTTACATTACGCATTATAATCTCACTAAGACAGTTTTTTTGTGGACCTTACTGACTGAAGTTTGCTTCTTTTAATGAAAAGATGCAAAAAAAAAAACAAAAAACAAAACAATAGTTTATAGAAACAGGTAGCAGATTTTTGCATATAATAAAATAACAACACTATGTCCAGCACTCACAATCCTATGAAACTAGCCATCCTAAGTTTAAATCTCCAAAAGTCAAAAAAGAAGGAGTGGGCAAAGAAGTCTCGGGAAAGACCAATAGGCATCCACCCATGGACTAAACATATAACATCTAACATATTATCAACTATTAGCTACATATTAGCTACATTGCCTGTCAAAAATAGATTATAAAGTAAATTTAAACATATTTGATATCTCTTGCCTTACATGTTCCCTCAGTGTTCATCCTTTGCCTTTCTTCTGTATCTTTGGGTGTCTCAGCCTGGCTTGATTTGTACTTCCTCTCACAATCCTTCTCAGATTTTGAGGCACGTTGCTCGTCTCCTATTTGCTATTTGCCACCACTAATGGTAGACGGGCTGCTGTTATCCACTGTGAAAGCATCAGTCACTTTTCTGCAAAAGCTTCCCACATTTAAAGGCGACTTTCAGCATTCTCCTTCACCGTTCCTCTGTATCCTCATGTGTGTCAACCTCCCTTGCCTGGAGCTTCTTGTTTTGATTGTGTTTGACTAAACAGCCACAGTGAAACTGGCGAGTCACATTGCTTGGAGGGACTGGGCGCACACACTGGCATTAGCATTTTATTATCTAGATAGAAGATCCAGGGATGATCCTCACTGATGAGAGTTCCATAATGGTCAGTTTCATATAGACAAACATTTACTCAAGCTTAAATTATGTTAGTGTTTAGTAAATAGTTTTTTTTAATCTTATTAATATTTCACCAGTTCTTTAGTAAGTTGCTTGTACTGTCATCACATACCACTGTTTATCAACATGTGCTGCTATTATGATAACAAAGAAATATTTTTAATCTTACATATCCAAGAGAACGAAGATAAAAAAATATGATATAATACGATATGATATAATACAAGTCAATGGTCACCAGTGCTATTCGATGGCAAGCAATATGAAAAGAGTCCATGGAAAAATAATAAGATAATAAAAACCTCGTGTTACTCGTGTTGCACCATCCATATGTCAAAACAAATGTATTATTTGCTAAAATGAAACACTTCTGGAAAAATCCCTGTCCATCATAAACATAAAATGCAAGTCACATGGGACCGAGTTTTTAAATTGATGATCCACCTCTTCCCCTCATTCACTGGTCAAGAGTCATCTCTTCAATTCAAAAACTCAGTCCCAAGTCACTTGCTGATACTTTTTCTGTTGTGCAGCATTACTACAAGACACTTTGGAGTAAGTAACATATAAAAAAATCTCATTTTTGGGTGGTGTATTCCTTTAATCCTTTTATTCTACTCAAGTCTTAACAACAACCAAAAAGTTTCTTCTTTTTTGGAATTATCAAAATAATAATTCTGGTTGAAATCTGCACAGCAGCTCATAATCTTTGTGTTTAGTATCATTGACATATATGTCTGTTTTTATTAGTTTTAGCCATTTTTACAGCCATCAGCCCATCCCCTGTCTAATCTGTTCAGGGTTATGGGGGTAGAGTTTATCTGGGCAGCTGTTGGTTACAGAAGAGGTGATGGTCTCTTATAGACCAGTCCCTACACAGTCTCCCTGTAGCAACATGCATTAAATTCAAAGCTGTGATGCTTGCCTACGGAGTAGTTAGTAGGTCAGAACTTTTACATATGGAGATACTCATGAGGTCCTGTGCTTCTTCTTGCTACCTCAACTCTACTGATGAACTGCATCTGCTGATATCACCTCTATATGGTATCAAATCTGAATCCAAACTAGTTTCATGGGCAGCTGCTGTTTGTTGGAACGAGTGCCCCACCTACATTTGAACTGCTGACTCCCTCACTGTGTTTAAGAAGCATATGAAGAGTCTTGTTCTGTGAATATCTCATTAATAATTGTCTTGATGCTACAGTAGGTTCTTAATAGCTAGGTCTTGTGTCCTTTTGTTTAGTTTAGAGCTCTTCACTTGTGATGGGCAGTTTTGTAACCTTGCTCTGTAAAGCCAATTATGTTGACCTCTTTTGTAAGAGGACTCTTTTTTTAAAAGTGACTGTAAAGTGACTACACATACATAGTGTAATAAGAAGAGAACACAGAGGAAATGTTTTTGGGATCCACCCCATATATTGCAACAGACAAATATAACAAAACAAATTAGTGAGTAATCACAAAGGACTGAGTCCGAATAGAATTGAATGGGGAGGTGAGGTGCTTGGCTTTTATACTGTAGATGGTGTGCAGGAAAAGGCGGGTCTGTGAGGAGAGTGTCGGATGTGGTCTGGACAGGAACGCAGAAGTTGATGCTGATTTAACTGGGTTTGCCTTCTGTTGATCTGTAGAAAAGGGAGAAAAGAGGTTAGTGCACTTCAACAACCCCCAACCTGACATCTTACCATCAGTTAAGCCCTTTGAATGCCTCCTATGCACATGTGTGTGACAATAGGCATAGCCAACGGGCCAATTTATGGTCATAGTGATGGAGGAAAACCCACACAGAAATGGAAAGAATGGGTAAAGTCCAAACACACAGTATCCAGATTGTTATTGGAACTCAGGCAACACTAATCACTTCACCACTGTGCAGTCGCTTTTTTGACCAAATGTATTCAGAATTCTGTTTTTGAAAACAGTTAACAGATCTTTATAAGTAATAAATACTATCAAGTCAAGGACTAGTGCCTTCTCTATTCATTATTCCTCCTTTTACTTTAATGGAAGATTTTGGAAGGGGGTGAGCCAGCTAAAAACTTTCAGTTGTCAAGTGTGGTTTCCCTTGATTATTTTGATACCTCAGTCTTTCCTTTTGTTTCCCATGCTAGCTAGAATGCTTCACATTCTCTTCACATTTATTTTCTTGAACCATATTTGGTAAATAAAACATAGGGAATGACCATCTAACAACTAATTTGTGTTCATTCTGCCAAACAGACTTTAAGAAAATGACCACACCTAATGCTATTAAGAGATAGGTTAACCTCATTCAGAAAGTTCTTGAAGAGATTGCTCAGTTATGCAAGTCAGGTTAAAAGCACCCATATCCGTTAAAATTAATTCATAAAGCACCAACAATGTAAAATACTCATCTTTTTTGTAACAGTCTTGCTAGTTCCTGTAATGTTTAGTTGTAAAGAGTTTGTGATATTTTATTTATTTTTTTACATCTAGGGAGTTGTGTGAGGTTTCCTTTATGTTGTTTCTAGGTGCTTCTGGCGATAATAAAGCTTCATTAAAGTCTAATAATGTAATTAACCATGTCTGGTGGAATGTTTTAAAATTTAAAATGTTACCAGCTGCTGCCTAGTTCTTAAATATTTTAGTAACTTGTAGATCAATAGAATTTTCAATACAACTAACTGGACATTTACAAAATTGCTTCTGCAAACTATGATTTCAGCTGTTTACACATCTTGTATACAATAAGAACTGTAGTTTGATGGTTTTACTGCTTGTGTACATCTTGTTTTATTTGTGCCATTTTTTTTTTTTGTTGTATACTGCCCTATAAGAGACATGTATAAAGACAAGCTGTGTGTGTCAGTCTAACAGGCACTATATTGTACCTGCTGTGCTCTGAAGGTGGGTGGCATGGTGGTGTCTCCAGAGCTTTTGTCCAAGTAGTCAGATTTCCTTACAAATGCCAGAAGTATCAATTTTAGGGGATATGATGAGTTTAAATTGGCTTTTGTACAAGTGTGTGTTATATGTGCCCTGTGATAGACTGTCATTCTATTTAGGATTAGCTCCTGTCTTGCATATAAGATTACCAACTTGATCATATATATAAATGAGCTGTGCCTTCATAAAGAAAGGACCAGGGGAGAGAGCTTGCAAAGGGCATTATCGCCCCCTGGAATAGCAGAAGGCAGTCTCCCTGGCTTAAGACAGTGCCACACCCGAAAGTTCTGCCGGAAGAAGTTTCACAAGACACCCGGAGCACTTCCAGATGCTCTATAAATGGAGCTGCCTCACTTCGTTCAAAGATCCAGAGTTGGGAGGGAAAAGACGATGCTTACCTGAGGAGGACTTATTGGCAGAAGGATAAAGGGAAGCAGTGCTGTGTTTTTGACTGTTTATTGTAGTGTGCATAAATGGGAACCCCTAAAGGAAGTAGTTTCCTGCACTTTAATATATAAAGAGTCAAGCTTGGTTTGTAGAGTTGCACAGGGGACAGTGTTTCCAAGGAATATCAACTTTATTTAATAGGCAGGCACAGGTATTAAGAGTTTATTCAACAAGAGTTAATCTTCAGCATATGAGCACACAGGTAGCAATAGGTAAAAGATACAATCCGGCTCTACCCCTCTGCTTAAAAGAACACAGAGTCGAGCAGGTTCACTGTCTTGGAAGCAGCGACTGGGGCAAATGCAGTCTGGGAAGAGAGGACAGAAGAGTGAGCAATTGTCTGACTGGGGCTAAGGTCTATTAAATGTTCTGAGCATTGTGCAAGAAGCATATTACGCAGTAAAAGAGCAAAGCCACAGCTGATCCCTCAAAAGGCCGGCTAAGAGTGTGTTTGTTTCCCATTGAAATACTGTTTAATCAGGGGCTTTTGAAGGGTAGCTGTATTTCTTTGCCATTGGTTAACTGTTTAACAGAGAGCCAGTTAGCAGCTAAGAGAGCATTAGCGCGCAACTGCTAGCGTTACGTGGAACAGAGGAGCCCATGTTTAGAGCAACTGCTGTCGCCTCTGCCAAGGATGGCAGATTGGCCGGGACACCAGTACATACTTATACACACACACACACACAGCGGATTCAGAAAGTATTCAGACCCCTTCACTTTCTGCAAATGCTGCACATAGTTTCATGATATTTTCTTTGTATTGAACCCTAAAAAGAAAACTGCTTTTTTTAACAGTGCCGTTTTTTATTTTCTTTATAATACTGTACCACCTTTTAGGTTCATTGTTGTTCTGAGTGTATCAGAAAATCTATGCATACTTCATTTGTTTAGCAAGCCATTTTCTTTTGATTTGAGAGGAATTCTGTCTCAGAGTCATTTGTTAATGCATCCACTTTAATAAATGGATAAATGTCTGTGTGTCCATCTGGTTGCTGTGTCTCAGTCATTCCAACAGATAGCACAAACATTAACAGTACTGTTATGAATCCCAAACTAAACGGCATATAACAGAGATCTATGCATTGCATTTGTAATTCGAGCAGATGGCACATCACAAACATTTATAGTAATACATTTTATTACTACAAATATTTGTGATATGACATCTTTTGAAATAACAAATGCAATTAATTTTATTGCTACATGTATTAAAAATGCATGGTGCCCTCCAAATGTTAATATTGAGGTCTATGTTGATTACTTAGATTTCAAACCATCAAATGCTGCATACTATTTGAAGTGTGAAGTTGGAATTTCTGAGTTCCTAGTCGGAATTTTCAACAGGAACACCCCCTTATGTCAAATTTCCAACTCAGAAACTCAGGACTGGTCTGACAAGTCCGACTTTGTCCGACTTCAGGTCATGACTTCAGTCCCAAATGGCAACATACACAACAAACTTTAGCAAGAGCATACAGTTTAAATCCAGGCCTTTAATGATGTCTTAGGGCACATCCATCATCAGTGTGTCTGTCTTTGGAGAGAATGTCAACCTTGTTGAGAGGTTTACTTACCTCAGCAGCAACATTCATCCTTTTGGTGACTCTTCAGTAGATGGATTGGGAGAGCATGGAGGTTCATGAGGTTGCTGGAAAGGGGTGTATGGCACTTCTGATACCTCTGAAAATGGAAGAAGTCTTCAGAGTCTTGGTGCTTCCTGTTTTGCTATATGGTTGTAAGACATGGATGCCGTCCAGTGACCTGAGACAAGACTGGATGCTTTCGGAATTGTGACCCTTGGGAGAATCCTTTGGTACCGCTGGTTTGTGTCGAAGCGGTTGCTCACAGAGCCCCGAATGAGGCACATTATCTGCATCGTAAGGGTCAGTTACGGCACTACGGCCATGTGGCAAGATTCCCCGAGGGTGATCTGGTTTGCAGGATCCTTATTGTTGAGGACCTGAGTGGCTGGACTAGGCCATGGGGATATCCACGTAACACCTGGCTGCAGCAGATACTGTTTATTAACACTTCTATCTATTTGTGTCTCATTACATCAGTCGTACACACAGTACTGTCCAACTTCTATCTGTGTACATGCTGCTACAGTGTTTAGATTTGTGAAATACAGCATAATGTGTTGTTCTCAACTGGCATTTATTCCAGTGGAGCAAGAACAATAAAGTTTTTCCTGGACATGTTCATATTTGTTTCCTGAATGCATTACTGGAACACAGTCAACTCAGATGTGACATCATTCCCAGATCCAACATCCAAATTCTGAGGTAAATGGAGTGTAGCATAAGATTGGTAGCACTTCTAGTTACATTTAAGGTTAATTTAAACTGCCACTTCATGAAGGCCAATTACAGAATCAGTCCCTGCCTTGGACACCATGCTTGATAATGCAAGAAAAAGGATGAATTAAATATAACATTTAAAAATGTAGTCTACTTCCCCCTACTTAAGATGCTACTCTTCCTATCAGTATGAATTACTAGTGAAATTTCCTGTTGGAATAAGCTTTTTGCCCATGACTTGTAGAGTAAGAAAACAAAAAGAGAAACTCCGTACTAACAGATGGGTAAGTCAAACTTTATTTCTTTGACTTGAGCAGTCTAACCCATTTGCATTTCCAGCTGCTTGGCCTCATATGTCTGAAAAATGTGAATGTGAGCATACCCCTGAGTGAGCTTTGAGCCACATTGAGCAGAACAAGAGGCTGAGTTCATCCCTCCAAAACTGACAGCAAGCTTCTGAATCTGTATTGTGCTTTTCTGTGTGTGGTGCACATTATTTAATAATTACAAAACTCTTGTATTTTTGCACAATAGAGTATTTCATATTTTAACTTGCTTTGTTTTTCCTGCATGATTCATGGAAGCTGAGCTGTCCAGATAATAATAAATCCTCGTTTCACCCTGCTTTTTCTATTTCTTTATACCAGTCATGTATTTCTAGAGAAGTCCACTACATGTGTTCACATTATTGTTTTAACAGTGCCTAACATTTATTCATTGAGCCTTGACCCGTTAACGTAGATAAGAAAGGCTAGTCTGCTGATGTGGCTTGTTCAGACTGTCTGCAAAGACACACTCCTCATTTTTCTGCAGCAGAAAAGAAGCAAAAGGTCAGAGATAGTTTATCCTCTTGTAGGCATAATAAATGGAACTGAACCATACTGTTTTTGGTTTTTTTTTTTTTTTTTTATATTCTTTTGCCTTTGCAAGCCACATCAGCTTAGCATGTGTGGCTCCCGAATGATAAAAGCTCTTATTGTTTTAAAAGCCCAGTCATCTTCTATCAGCAAGTTGAATTGGTTTGCACAAATGTAAGCCATGATCATAAGTGTTGAGGTCAGTCTGAAGTTAATATATAAAATTATAAAGGAAGTCAGGCTATTTTCCATTATCTTGTCCCCACATTATAATTATCACACTTGCTCTTTATGGTCGAATGCTTTCATCTTCCATTCCCATTGTAATCTTGATTAACTGTGGCACCTACAAATATTGTATCTGAAAGACATCAGCCTTGCATCTAATAATGTCTGCGGTTTGATATCCTATTTGAGCTGTTGCCTCATCTAAGTTGTTTTTTTTTTTTCTTTTCAATTTTGTAGCGGATGTTAATGTAAATCTAGTGCAAGACGATTAGCCTCACATCTGAAATTTGTAGTTATTTACTGAATGCAGTCTCTTGTTCAATCTCGGCGGAAAATACACAGATGACAAGACAGTTTAACTGACTGAAAAACACATTTACAAGCCTCACACTTTGTTCACAGACTTTGACTTTAATTTTTTTGGTGTTTAGCCATTTTGTAACAAGCCATTTTGACTGTAGGAAAAAATCTTTTCACCAAAAATCCAGACTTGCAAATACTCAGATGCTATGTATTTGTACTGTACTTTGAGTATGTCTTCTTTGACATCGGCGTTGCTTTGCTTGGCAAAATAATCACACCTTTCTAAAATATGCCATGTAATTTACCCTGACTCTGTTTAAATTCTAATCACAGTGATTTTACAAAAAACAAGGCTTCTGTGTCTTGTCAAAAGTCAAGTAATCTTTGCTCATCTTTTGAACATTGATCTACAAATTAAACATGTGTAAAAGCCTACCAATAAAGTTTTCCTATGCCTTAATTTGTAATATGATAAATATATATTGTATAAGTTTGCCAATCAAGTCGAAAGGTTTGTATGGAACAATACAAATGCATACCCACAGACATATGCTGAAATATTATTTCCAAACTTGTTATTGTGAACTGAGATGTCATTGTTTTTTCCTTTTATTGTATAGATGTGTGCAAAGGTCTCCACACGTAGAGTGAAGAGAAAGATATTCTTCCCAGTTCAGTGTACACTCCATTTGAACGCTGGAATGAGCTGTGATGATGTGATCACCTGGTAGACAAAGGTGTTCAAACAGGGCATAAAGATGATTAGAAAAATGTCAGGACCTAGATAGCACTGCTAATGGAAAAACAAGCACACATTTAATAAATAAGAGAGAATCTGAATTCCAGTAAATAAAACCAGGTGACTAAACAGGTGCACACAACTGGAATATTTGTTACAAAGCAAAAAAAGAAAAGAAACCAGAAATCATCACATTGCCTTGGGTAATTTCTCATAATTAACACATGATCATGATGTGAAGTTGGGCTTATTTTTTAGGAGTTGTTACCTTTTTTTGATCATGGTCTTTTTTTTTGTTTGAGATTAATATTATTTTTTCATTGTGACAGTCATTCTACTTTTGCAGCGGTATTTAATATCACATATGCTGCTGTTCTGTTTTACTTTAGAAGGCAGTTGTGATGCTATTGCCTCCTAGTGATTGGTGGTAGCACTATGTTTTGATATAATAATGACAATAATACTTTTTATTTATATAGTGCCTTGTAATAATGCCCTTGTGTTTTTAAGATGGTCACGTCATTTTCTAACCCACTTAATCCAGGGCAGGATCACAGGGGGTTGGATTGGAGCCTATCATAGCGAGCATAGGGAACAAACCCTGCACAGGGTGCCAACCAATCACAGGGTAAACACACACATGTACACACCATCCACTCAATTTAGTGTCAGCAGTTCAACTAACTTACATGTCTGTGGACAGGAGGAGGAAACTCACACAGACACATAGAGAGAGCAAACAAACTCTACATAGGGAGGATCAGGGGTACAAACCCTGGTCTCTTTACTGCCAGGCAACAGTGCTACCATTACACTAACACACTGCCCTTTTTAAAATGGTGGCCAGGCATATTCGGAATCCTAGCTTTGGTATAAAATCACAGATTCTTGTGGTTATTTTCAAAAAAGAAAACTAACTTGCTATGGTCCTCTTGTTTTGTTTTTTAGTATTGCCTTTTTGATCACAGATTTATCTCGTTGATTGACGTTAGTCTCCAGTTTGTTTTGCCTGTTATTACGACCTTGCTTTAATCTGTTCCTCCTTGCCTCTTCATTCCCAGTCTCATAAAAAAAGCTCTGTACGTCTTTTCACAACACTGAACATTACAACAATCTAGATGAGAACAGGCCATTCAACCCAACAAAGCTCAGCAGTCCTATCCTCTTGATTCTTCTAAAATAACATCAAGTCTAGCCTTGAAAGTCCCTAAAATCCTACTGTCTACCACACTACTTGGTAGATTATTCCATGTGTCTATGATTCTGGGAATTCATTTGCATCATTACCAAAGCCAGTTTCATGAGATTTTTAGTAAAAGAATTATTTTCAAGAAATGAATGGTTGACAACCACAGTTTTGAAATATGCAAATAAGGGAGTGAACATTTCGAGTGACCTTTAAAGACGTCGAGTCTTTAGTTCCAATCTGTGAGCGCATGCCAATGGAAACGCGGGAGATACCCTAACAAAAGGAGAACAAAATGGCAGTGATAGTGGTGCAAATAAAATAAGAAAAAGGGAAAGTAAACTTCTGATTGAAAAACGAATGTACCAGTGAGCAGGAGGAGAAATGTCAGGAAACCAGAAATCTAAATTTAAACAATATATCGAAGTTTAAGCCAAACAAATTATAAAGAATCAATATTAAGAATATTCATTATTTGCATCCAAAAAAGCATCAAATCTATCAAAACTTGTTAAAGAAAAGGTTGACCAATTATACAGAAAAATAAAATTAAGAAAGTTATTTGATTCTTATTGGCAAAGGTTGTTAAAAAAAATATATTTTTTTGTGCCTTGGAGTTTGATTCCACAAGTTTTCTTGCTTTTTTTCCTCTTTACTATACTTTTTACATAAATGGAATTCACTTGTAATAGGTTTAATGACTTAAGGTCACATTGAACATAATAAAGTTATTATACTGTATGTCTTGAAGGAATGCCATTTTGTTGTCCTGTTGACGCTACCATTTTTAATAGTATTGGTGTATGGTTGCTATTCCTGTTACTACTTTCTGATGACAGGATGTTGTAGTGCGTGATATCACCATTGTGAAGGTTAAAAGGTAAGCATCACACATTTCCCAGTTGGCTGTATTCTACATTTCAAACAATGACACTTTCAAGGTGGTAGTGTATGTGTGTGTGTGTGAATAAAGGGTTTAGGACCTCTTACATTTCTCTTTGTTGTGGATTCAGGTTAGCATGTTGGGTTTAGTTAATTTGGAACTTGTTGGTCATGACTCTCACTTGTTTCTTTGACATTTGAGATTGTGGGTTCGCATACCGGGTCTTCGCTTTGTGGAGAACATTTTGACTAGTGATTAAAGTGCTACATAAATGTAAATGTAATTATTACTATTATTATTATTATTATTATTATTATTATTTGGTCAAGTCCTTCTTCTGGTCCTGATTAGCCACGAAGAGGACAGACTATGATGATAACTGTTTACATCGCAGTAAGGTTTATATATGGATAGATCTTCTTCTTTCAGCTGGTCCCGTTAAGGGTTGCCACAGCGGATCATCTTCTTCCATATCTTTCTGTCCTCTGCATCTTGTTCTGTTGCATCCATCACCTGCACGTCCTCTCTCACCACATCCATAAACCTTCTCTTAGGCCTTCCTCTTTTCCTCTTGCCTGGCAGTACTATCCTTAACATCCTTCTCCTAATATACTCAGCATCTCTCCTCTGCACATGTCCAAACCAAACAGATAGATATCACTCCTTAAGTTTGGCCCAATGAAAGATTTTTCTCCTAATGAAGACTTGTTAGCATAATTGAAAATCAGTCAGTCAGTCATTGTCCAACCCGCTGTATCCTAACACAGGGTCACGGGGGTCTGCTGGAGCCAATCCCAGACAACACAGGACGCAAGGCAGGGCGCCAGCCCACCACAGGGCACACACACACACCAGGGACAATTTAGAATTGCCAATGCACCTAACCTGCATGTCTTTGGACTGTAGGGGGAAACCGGAGCACCCGGAGGAAACCCATGCAGACACAGTGAGAACATGCAAACTCCACTCAGGAAGGACCTGGGAAGCAAACCCAGGTCTCCTTACTGCGAGGCAGCAGCGCTACCACTGCCCTATCGTGCCACACTAATGGAAAATTAGTTACAACCAAAACTTTTTTTCAGATACTATTAAAAATAAAAAAGTAAAACACACTGAAATGTATACTTTGAAATTAAGGGGTATTATATAAAAATTATTTTCAGTTTTTAGAGATGAGTGTGCTATAATCCTTAAAATCTGTTTTGTTCTTGAGTAATCCTCTCATTGGTTGGTATAGTAATTGTAGATTCTGATCTATGATATATTAATTTTTGGTTACAAGAAGACTGGATAATCTTAATCCATTTGTCATTACCAGGTGGTGCGCATTTCCACGTGTCACTGGTACAATTCAAACTGATCCTTTTGCTGAAAAGATTTGTAAAATTCAGTTTTTGAAGGGAATATTTTGCTCTGCTGGTACCTAAAAATGGTAAAAAAAAAATATGTGGTTTGAGTCAAGGTGATCAATTGTGCTGCTCTGTGAGTAATTCTTAAAGTTTTATTTACTTTTCCTTTATGCCATTGTCACATTATACAACTTCTAGTTGAGGGTAACTTGATGACTGCAGTTGCTGATCTTGTCACCTGAGATTACATGACAGAAATAGGCAGTGAAGCTTAATTTGTCCTCCAGTACTTATTTTCTTTCTCACTTTTCATGTGCAAGGGTAAAGAACCCAAGTAAAACAAACAAATTATTTCTGATTCCTGTATCAATTAAAAGTAAAGTTTGTTGTAGTACAGAAGAAACAGAAATTTCAGATTAAAAATAAAGGCTTATTGTTTTCTGAAGTAAGAAAAATTTCAATCAAAAGTTAATGAAATGTGACTTAAAATTTTGAAAATTTCAAAGCACTTGTGCAGCATAAGAGAGCATAATGAGAGGGTGTAAAATTCTATTCTAAGTATGTAGTCTGTAGAACTGAGTATGGTTATGGTATCTATTTAGTTAATAATAGCACCAAATATAAAAAAATATGTTTACCAGATCATGTGACACATTTGTGTGTTTAAGATGTTAAAGATGTTATGCTAATGAGAATGCACCATTTTCCATGGACCTAAAAATGTATATTTAATTATTCTCCTATCATAACTTCCTCCGTGTTCAGTGACTTCCACTGCATATTGCTCATGATGTCCTTTGAGTTCTGACATCAGTTTGACATTTTGATTTTTGTTCCAGTCAGACAGCAGGTTTCTTGTAAACATGTTATGTACTGATGACTAAGACAGTAGGGATGATTTTCGTTTTTTCATTATGTTATAGCCAATCAGGGTACTATAAGTTTATTATTAATTGAGAGAGAAAGAGAGAGAGATGGACAGTATGTAAGCCCCATTTAAATTAAACAGTTGCTGTGCTGCTTTTATCAGTTCACTCAACACTGCAAGACAAAGATAAAGAAATTGCAGTAGTGTGCATACCCAGTTTATCTTAAATCCTGCAAAAAAAACCCATTAAGTTTAAAGTTGGTCAGTCATTAAGGATAAATATTGGCTCATAAAAGAGGACTGGCCATTACATAAAATGGATGCAAATTAGTGGTCATGGGCAGTGGTCATCTGAGCATGAAAATTAAATGCTCTAGCTAAATTAATTTGCTGGATACCAGCCAGACAAAAAATATTTAAAATAATAATTCATTAAGCACTCTGAGCTAATTTTTGTATGAAAATGTGCTATATAAATAAATGTTGTTGTTATTACATTTATATTTCAAAGTACTCAAAGTACTTTACCCGTTGAGTGGTGAGCCACTTCAACCACCACTAATATGCAGCATCCACCTGGATGATGTGACAGCAGCCCTTTTGCACCATTGCCCTCACCACACATTAGCAGTTAGGAAGTGAAGGGGTGATAGATTGTTAGCCAATCAGAGACAGGGAATGATAATAATGACCAGCCTTGGTGGACAATTTAACCAGGACATCGGGATACACTCTACCTTGTCCCAGTCAAGGTCCAGAATCTATGTGGTTATTAAAGGTCCTGATAGGATGCCCAGGAATTTGTAATGACTACATACTGTAGACTTAGGACCTCATTTTTACATCTCTTCTAAAGGATGGCAACATTTTTGAAATATAAACACTATGGAGCACTGAAGGAACTGAGTCCATAAGCAGAAGCCATACCACATTAACTTCAAAATAGGTCATCCACCTGAAGCTAAGCATGTTCAGGCCCGGCTAGTACTTGGATGGGAGACCAACTAGGAAAAGCTTGGGTTGCTGCTGGAAAAGGTGTTGGCAAGGCCAGAAGGGGGCACTTATCCTGTGGTCTGATTGTGGATTCCAATGCCCAGTGCAGTGACAGGAACACTGTGCTGTAAAAACAGTGCCATCCTTTGGTTGAAACATAAAATCAAGGTCCTAACTCTCTGTGATCATAAAAGATCCCTGGGTGTCCTTCATAAATAGTAGGGTGTTTCCCGATGTCCTGGCTAAAATGCTCACAATCATCCCCTGTTTCTAATTAGCTAACTACAGTATCTCTCAACCCTTCACCAACTAAGAGCTAATGTGTGGTGAGAGTACAGGCACAAAATGGCTGCCGTCTCATCATCCAAGTAAATGCTGCACATTGGTGGTGGTTGAAGTGACTCCTCACTCACTAAAGTATTATTATTATTATTATTATTATTATTATTATTATAACACAAGCAAATGCATTTTCAGAACTGAAGGTAAAGATGGAACACTGCTGAATGAAATATTAAACTGGAGGAAGAAATGTTAAAGACATCCTGTATTTAAGAATATAAAGTCTTGTAAGAAATAAACTTCAGGACAGGCATAAAGTGGAGAATATAATATAATATGTCATTATGTTAATATTATAAAAATGGATGACTTGTACCTGCCTTCATTATGAAAAATATTGATGCCAAAGATTTTGATGACTAATCATTTATAATTAGTTGTAATAATTCACAAGGCAATTTTAAGGCTAAGAAATAATACAGCATTGAATTAAACTCCAGTTTCCTCCTCTTTAATTTGTTTCAATGTAATTTTTGATACCCGCTTATCCAAATTAGGGATGCAGAGTTACAGATGTAGTCTTTTTAATAATTATATATTACTTCTGCTTTTACAGCTATACTGGAAATATTCCTGTTTCATACTTTTTATATTTTTCTCTGTTGCATTTGAAAATATGCCTTTAAATATTTTTCAAGATAGTCCCAAAAATGCATGTCTTGTAATCACTAAGCTACTAATTAAAATAACTAAGCTAATTATCCTTCTTTGTTGAAATGGTTGCCTTGATAAGAATTGCTATTTGCAGAGCAGAGGCAAAGTAATTGTGAAACTGAGATACAGTCATGTGAAAAAGTAAGTACACCCCATACATTTTTTTACATATGTGGAAATATCAAGATTTGGTCTTTACTTATACGGTATTGTTAGATAAAAGTGATATAATATAAAAAATATCATTCCACATTTAAATTTTATAATCCTTAGTATAATTTAAATAACCATAAATGGAAAATTCACCCCTACATGTATCACTACCCCAAATACCTAAAATTAGAATCTGGTGCACCACATCAAGTGGAAATGATTAGACTATCATTAGGGATATCAGAAGCTGGTCTTATTTAAGCCTTAAACATTTAGTTTGGTTTCTGTTTTGTTGTTGAAGTGTGTCTTATCACCATGCCTAGATCTAAAGAGCTCTCTGAGACCTTCAGAATATAAATTATCGATGCCTAACAAGTTAGAAAAAAGAAAATTGGAAATCAAACATCTCACCATCTGGAAGGTCATCTACAAGTGGATACTTCAAACTACTGCTATCTTGTCCAGGTCAGGCCACCCAAGAAAGTTCAGTCAGAGAGAAGAATACTAGATGTTGAAAGAAGTGTTTAAGAACCCCAGAATGTCATCATGGGGCCTACAGGTAGCTCTTGCCACTTTTGATCTCATAATGCATGAGTCTACCATTAGAACGAGGCTGTGTAAGTTAGATCGACATGGGAGGTGTAGCAGGAGGAAACATTTGTTATCCAGAAAGAACATTAGAGTAAGAATAAAGTTTGCCTATGAAAAACAAGGCAAAGACCAGCACTTCTAGACCAGTGTGCTCTGGACAGACAAGGCAGAGACAATTACATAAAGAAGACATGTTTGGTAAAAACCAAAGACAGTATTTGACCAAAAGAACCTGTCACCAGCTACAAAGTACTGTTATGCATACTGGTTTTGGGCTGCTTTAATGCATCAGGGCCTGGGCAGCTTACCATCATAGAATCCATTATGAGTTTTTGCATCAACCTTGCACCAAAGGGGTGCTTGAGGATAATGTAAGACTTACTGTTAGAAGACTGAGGCGTAGCTGAAAGTGGACCTTGCAGCATGACAATGACCCTAAACATTACAGTAATTTGACCAAGAAATGTTTGAAAAGAAACAAATAGAGGATTCTGGTATGCTAAAGTCAAAGCCCAGAGATACTGTGTGTGCTAGAAATCTCTTAAACATTGCACAACTGAGAGATTGATACACAGTTATAGGAAATGCCAAATTGTGGCTGTTTCTGCCAAAGAGGGCAACAGCAGCTGTTATAGCCAAATGTGTACAGGTTCTTACTTTTTCCACAGATGGAAATGGCAAATCTGTTCATGTTCATTGAATAAATTATGGGAAAATCAAATTTTCATTGTTTTTTGTCTAATTGCATCACCTTTATCTGAAGGTTCTGTTTATTTATAGATCAAATCTTGACATGTCCACATATGTTAAAAAGAAAAAAAAAACATTTCTTGGTAATACTTACTATTTCACATGAATGTAGTTTAAGGTGCCATCATTAGCAATAATAATAATTCATTATATTTATTTTTCAAGGTACTCAAAGTGCTTTACACAGTAAGTGGTGAGCCACTTCAATCACCACTAATGTGTAGCATCCACCTGGATAATGCAATGGCAGCCACACATTAGCAGTTAGGTGGTGAAGGGGAGAGAGATAGTTAGCCAATATGAGACAGGGGATGATAAGGGGTCAGAATGACCAGGCCATGGTGGACAATTTAGCCAGGACCTCAGGATACACCCTACTCTTTAATAAGGATGCCCAGGAATCTTTAATGACCACAGGACCTTGGTTTTACATCTCTTCTGAAAGATGGCATCATTTTTTACAGCACAGTGTCTGCACTGGGGCATTGGGATCCACATTCAAACCACAGGGTAGGTACCCCCTATTGGCCTCACCAACACCTCTTCCAGCAGCAGCCCAAGCTTTTTCTGGTTGGTCTCTCACCCAAGTACTGGCTGGGCCTGAACTTGCTTAGCTTCAGGTGGATGGCTTGTTCTGAAGTGTGTGTGGTATGGCTGTTGGCATCTGTTCTGTTAGGGAAAGAATAAATACAAAGAATCAAGATACATAAAGACTGCACCATCTTCTTGCTTTTTCTACCTGACCCATATCCAGTGGTTTTTAGATGTTCTCTTATTGATATTGAACCATCCTATTCATTGTTTTGGGCATAACGGGAAATATGAGATATCATTTTTACAAATTGCTTTTCCCAGAATCCAAGGATTCTGTTAAAATTCAGTTTATAAATTTGCACGTTGCTTATCAACCTACGCAGTGATTATTTTAATAGTTAAATTCATATGCTATCCTAAGAGTCTCCAATTCACCAGGGTGAATTTAATGACTACTTAATGTAAAATCAATGTATTCTATGTAAATAACAATGTGTAGTCTGGAAATTGCAGTGCAAAAATGTAAAATAAACTATAAAGGATATTATGCAAATTGCAACAAGTAATTAGTTGTTTTCTTTAATAATTTGAGCTTTGGGATCACTACCTAAGAAGTAATATATCAAAGCTAATTTTAGAATAGAAATGACAAAGCTTAAAATATTCTAATAAGATTTTTTTTATGTTTTTGCCGGAAGGTTTATCAATAATAGTTATTATCTCTTTTTGTTTTTAATGGAATATCTGTTTATTGCCACAGTGATGTGGAAGTCTAAAGTAAAGCAAAGTGTCTAGCAAAGGCCAGAAGCCAAAAAGATAGTTTTAAAGAGAATACTAAATCCCTAAATGCTAACCAAAAATCATAGTCAAAAATGATCATGTATAATTTAATTTGTTTGAATAACTTAGCTCAAAGTCACACACAATGCTTTTAAAAAATATCCACAAACTTGGAAGAGGAGGCTGGGTTGCTTCCTTTGGAATATGAATGGATAATTAGGTATTGCTTAGGGAACTTGGGAGATGAATGTTAATTTCTCTTTGTGACATCTCTTTAAAATGACTGCCTAAGCCTCATTTTATGTATGAGTTTTTGCTTGAATTTTTGTGCAAAGTGTGAAGGCCTTAAACTGCATAGTAAGATTATTTGCATTTCAAACTTCAGGGTAGCTTTTTGCCCCGTAGTTCCAGTCATGGTGATGGAGTTTTAAATGCTCTTCATTCTCCTTGTTCAGTATGCTATTTAAACTTTAAATTTAGGAGGACTCTTAAATGCTTCTGTCCCCTTTTGTGTGGGGGTTAAAAATGGAGCATTGGAGCATTCACATACATAATAGCTAGGTTTTATTACAATGCTGCCAAAACTGGGCTAATTATTCAAATATAATTCTGTCTAACAACATTTTAATAGAGAAACTAAAAATCTGTTGAAAGACCAAAAATGGGGTTCCACCTGGGATAATCGTGTTTATTTGGTGATGTCCTCAGGTATATGGAATTTAGATGCCTAAGTGTACTTCCAGCAGTCATGGCCGGAACAAAGAAGCCTGTCTGACTAAGGAGTCCTTCCTTTTCCCACCCAGGTTGTCACATTGCCACTAGTGACACAAGCAAACTTTTTACTGTGGTATTGATTATTCAGATGACAGCATCAGATCTGAGGAGGAAGCATACAGAATTGTTACTCTTCCAGCTTTAGACACGGCTTCTACTTATGTTCTGTCTATTCTAGTCTGTTTAAAGACGGCAGTGTGATTGCATTCATCTCAGAGGCCTAATTTCAGAGTTGGACTAGCTTACAATGGCCTAATTTAATAATTTAATTAATTTAATAATTTAAACCCTAATTTAATAAAATTCCATCTAACTACTTTTGCATGATGTGGTACAAGACACACAAATGTAACATAACATTCTGAAACTTGCTTAGTTCTGTTTAGCATCATGGGTCTCTGTACCCTATCTTGGCATAAGGGGCTATGGGGCAGGAAACAAGTTCTGGACAGGTACCAGTCATGCACACACCCCACACTCAAACATGGCCAATTCAGAGTCACCAGGTAACCTAACCTGCATGTCTTTGGGGAGGCACACATATTGAAAACTTGGAAACTCCATTTGGGCAGTGACCAGGTAAGGTGTTTGAGTTTAGAATGCTGGATTCTTGATGCAGTAGCTCTCTAAACATTGCCACTGCCGTCTAGATACCCAGGTTATACTGCTCCTGATTCCAGGCTAATGGGTGAAAGTTGTGGAGGCAATGGTAACCTTAGGGTCCGTTAAGATTTACTCTACAGTTGCAGATGTCTGGTCCTGGCACTTGGTGTTGAGGTTTTGGTTACCAGTTGCACGTGATTGTCTCAGAAAATCTCTAACCTTGCTCATCCCTTCAATGAAACCACTCAGTTGTCACCCCCCATACCTAAACCTATGAAACCACAAAGATATAAGAACCTAGACCAAATTAATATTAATAACGTTTAGTGCATTTATCAAAACACAAGAGTAAAATTCAAAAATAAAAGATTAAATACAAAATGGGCGGCACGGTGGCGCAGTGGTAGCGCTGCTGCCTCGCAGTTAGGAGACCTGGGTTCGCTTCCCGGGTCCACCCTACGTGGAGTTTGCATGTTCTCCCCGTGTCTGCGTGGGTTTCCTCCGGGCGCTCCGGTTTCCTCCCACAGTCCAAAGACATGCAGGTTAGGTGGATTGGCGATTCTAAATTGGCCCCAGTGTTTGTGTGTGTCCTGCGGTGGGTTGGCACCCTGCCTTGGATTTTTTCCTGCCTTGTGCCCCATGTTGGCTGGGATTGGCTCCAGCAGACCCCCGTGACCCTGTGTTCGGATTCAGCGGGTTGAAAAATGGATGGATGGATGGATAAATACAAAATGTAAATAGTAGAAAAATTATATTCTTACAACATTTTAGCAGCAATGATACAGATTCAGTCCTTCCTCTTTATCTTCAAGATTATCCTCCTCTATTACAAATCTTGTTCTATTTATATAAGAAATATTATGTGCCCTAATGCTCAGATCCTCCTATTCATTGATTAATTTTTGTCTCCCTTCAGCGGTGGTGTACCACTTCCCTTCAGTCTTTTACTCCAAAATGTAACATGTCAAAAAATCAACTTTCTGTTTTAAATTTGTCACAGGCCTAAAGATAAAACTGGCAGTTCAAAAGTTCACTTCCCTGTGCCGTACTTCACAAGGAGGTGAGCTCTTTAACTGACACTGAAACTCAATATACTCAATAAACTCAAAATTACTCCATTTTTTAATTTTCCATCTTGACAGTTGTAGCAGTTGGGGGCGCTGTCGCTCCCTTGAACCCTCAGGTACCACGCCAAACACCAGGTAAAAGTGCTACAATAATTATTTTTATTATAATAATGTGCACTAAGCACCCTCCACTCCACACTACTCATAAATAACCAATCACAATAACAAATCACAATCCTCCACTCCCAGACGCGTTGCCCTCCTACCACCCAGCTCAGCTCGCCGTCTGGGAGCTCCCATAGTCCTTTTATATTCCCTGACCCGGAAGTGTTCCCAATCCCCAGTCCATGTTATCCTGTATCACTTCTGGGTCAGGTAAAAAGTTCTTTTCTTCACCCCGGAAGCCCGTCGCTCTTCCTCTGACAAACTTCCGGGTTATAGGGCAAATAAGGCTCCCCAAGCCTCCCTAGAGCGGCTCCTGGTGGCCCCCACGGTATCCAGCAGGGCTGTCCATAAAAACTACAATGTCCATGAGGCTCTGCTGGAATTTGAAAACCTTCCATGCCGCTGGGAGGGCTCCCTCTGGCGGCCTGGGGGTATTGGCCGGGATACAAAGCCGGCCATGGACCACACAGTTATATCTCACAGTTATTATGAATCTCTCCTGCCCATCTCTGGCCCGATCCAGTTGTAGGCAGAGCTTCTGCTAGTGGGCCAGGGTGATCTAGATTTATGGCACTGTGCTTTACAACAGAATAAATTGTAAACTCAATTGTAAATTGTAACATGTAAGTGATTGATGAAAAAGTAATAAAATTGTTCTGTTGTCGACGATATATATATATATATATATATATATATATATATATATATATATATACATATATATATAGATATATATGATTAATACACATAAAAGTAGTAAAGAAACTGATTTTGAGGTGAAATTGGTGCATAAAATATCATAATTCAATTAAACTTTTTGTCTAGAGATCTGTAGCCAATGTACACATAAGAGTATCCAAGCCTTTGTAGATTGATTTTAATTGAAAACCACTGAGTGAATGTTATATGCCAAGTAATTGTATTTCATACCCAATAAAAAGAACAATAATAGTTTAAAGTATTTAAGGTCATGGAATGCAAGTCATAATCTGCAAGTGTTGGTTTTTAGATTAAACAAAACTGCTATCTCATTTTGTTCTTCTTTTTAATTAAGGTAATTTACTTGAAAGAGGCAGTAAATCATTGTTGCACTATCAGTATAATAATCGTAAAGGAGTTCCAGTGTTAGCCATTTATCCTGCAAATTGCTACAGCACACAATAACACAAAAAACTTGTTGACTGAGACCTCCTCGGGGAGGGCTGAGGAATAAAAAAAAGAAAAATTAATTTGTTCTTTAGCATATTGCCATTCTGCAAGGTTTATAGCCAGGGTCAAAAAAAATTGTTGTTTTGCAGTTTGTAAACAATACAATAAAAATGGTGCTTTGAAAGAATATGTACAGTATGATCCTTTTGCAAAACAGATGGCTTTTTTAGGAAAACATTTGGTACAAATTGCACATTGTCTTACAATGATGTATTGGTTTTTACTACAATTTTCTGATCACTGATTGATTCCTTTTAATAATTTCTTTCGATATTTCTGTTTCTACAGTAGGAAATAACGTTTAAATAATTTCAGCTTACTAGTAACATATGATAGATAAAACTTACACTTCAATAGATGTGCAAATACATGCATACTGCGTCCAGCAGGGATTGTTGGCTTCATGGATACACCAAGTTCAGTGCTGGAATCCAGCTGTGTTGTCCTTATTGTGCCACCTCAGAACCACAATGGTGACCAAATAACCACAGCAACAATGCAAATGAGTCACATCACAAATAATACATTTTATATTTAGCTTAATAAAAGTTGACAGGGACTTTCTCAGTGAGTAACTGAGGTGCTTTTGGTACTCTGGTTGCTATGTTCTTGGTTCTGTCATAGTGTGCCGAAGTTTGAAAGGCAGAAGGTTATGGAGGGCCACAGTTTCAAAGACCCTGGGTTGAGCAGGTCAGCAGCTGTGCTGCTGCAGTGTTCCAGGAGTCTAATGTGTGGTAGTATGTTTTTGTAACTTTAAGATAATAAATTAATTGATTAATTGTTTTGGTATGATAAAGCATTCAGTGTTTAGGTAAAGGCTTCTTCCTCTTCCATTTCTAGAAAAATGTCTGGGAACAAACGACATCATCAGCACTTGTCTTGACAGAGTTCAAGAAATATTTTTTCACAGTGTAATAATGAAAACAAAAATAAGAATATGTAATAAAAGAAAGAAGAACACAATATACCATAATACTAGTAAGTAGAAATAGTACATAAAAGAATAATATTTTATAAGCTGGTTAGACACTATGTGCCTTAAAGTAAATGGACACCTGACTATCACACCTATATGAAGTTGTGGATATCCACTTCCAAAACCATGGACAGTCCCCCGATCTTGTGGCCTAAACAGCCTTCACTTTTCTGGGAAGGCTTTACACAAGATTCTGGAGTGTGTATGTGGGAATTTGTGCCCATTTAGCCAAAATAGCGTTTGTGAAGTCAAGTACTGATGTTGGACAAGAATACTTGGCTCACAATCAACGTTCCATTTCATCCCAGAATTGTTTAGTAGGGTTGAGGTCATAACTCAATTTCCTCCACACCAAACTCTTCAAACCATATCTTTATGGAACAGGCTTTGTGCACAGGAGCACAGTCAAGCTACTTTGAACAGAAAAGGGTCTTCCCCAAACTGCTTCCACAAAGTTGAAAGGATACAATTCATTAATAGTACACTCACTGGATCCAGGGGGCAGAGCGCAAACCCTGAAAAACACCCTCATCCGTCGCACTTTACAGTAGGCAATATGAAGTCCAGTAGGTGGCATTCTCCTGGGTTCCTCCAAACACAGATTCATTCATTAGCCTGTCAGATAGAGAAGCATGATTCATCACCCTAGCGGAAACGATTCCACTGCTCCAGAGTCCATTGGCGACATGTTTTACACTACTCCAGTCAACGCTTGGCATGGTGTATAGTGATCTCTGGCTTGTGTGCAGCTCCTCTGCCATGGAAAGCCATTTCATGATGCTCCTGACACACAGCTGTTGTGCTGATGTTGCTTACAGAAGCAGGTTGTTACTCTGTTGTGAATGAAGCAATACAGGAGAGGAGATTTTTACATGCAATGTAGTTCAGCACTTGGCTGTCCTGCTCTGTGAGTTAGCTTGGTCCACCACTTCATGGTTGAGTTGCTGTTGCTCCTCGACGATTCTGCTTAACAATAATAGCATTTACAGGTGACTAGGACAGATCTAGCAGATCTGAAATTTCACATCCTGACTTGTGGCAAAGGTCGTATCCTATGACAGTTCCACGTTTAAAGTCACCAAGCTATTCAGTACAACCCATTCTACTGTCAATGTTTGGCAATGGAGATTGCATGGCTGTATGCTTGATTTTATGTTCCTGTTAACAATGGGTGTGGCTGAAACAACCCAGTAATTTGGATGAGTGTCCACATGCCTTTAGCTATATAGTATATGAGTGCAAAGCTTACTGGTTATACAGACCACAGCGACTCACTAGTATTAATTGAACGCCATGGCTACCTACACATACAAAACAAAAAACTGTACCAAAAACTATTGAGGCTAACATGTGGCAGGCCTTTGATTTAAAATCCACTTGTTTAATATGTTTTATGAATTTCTATCTGAAAATGGCGTAACCATAACCTGTATAACCCTATTAACTTTTTTATTTAATGCTTCCATAACAATGAGTTGAGTAGCTTGAAGCATAATTTATATTGTACCCAATAGCATGATAACATACTGGATAATACTGTTGTTGATTTACAGTGTCAGGAAGTGTGGTTCAAATTATGCCTTAAGTAGGTCACCACCTGTGTGAAGTGTACATGTACATCCCTTATACACTTGCATATTTTTCATGTTTATGGCTTTCTCTGGGTACTTTAGATTTCTTCCCAAGGCAAATGTTTTTGATTGATAACTCAGATTGCCAGTGAATATGCACGTGTATGTGTGTGTGGGTATATAAACCCTATAATAAACTAGCATTGCGTTCAGGACTGTCTGGTTTCAGTCTTTTTCCCCAATGTTAATAGGATTTAGTTCCCTTTTACCATTGAAATGAAATAGATGGTGTCTGTGAATCGATGTACACCAGTAGGTAAAGCAGGTTTACAAATGAAAAGACATAAGGATCACTTTATGATGGTGTTGATCATAAATAAAACAATTGCCATTTAAATAAAAATTAAGTCAAACAAACCAGATAATTAACACAGAAAATGTCCCAAACCCTAGCAACTAGATGCTGTGTTTGATGAATGATAGATAGATAGATAGATAGATAGATAGATAGATAGATAGATAGATAGATAGATAGATAGATAGATAGATAGATAGATAGATAGATAGAACAAATGAATGAATAAACTTCATTTGTCCTCTGAGGGAAATTTCTTTAAAAAGATAAATAAATACATGCATAAATAGATAGACATATAATTATATATATACTAGCTGATTACCCAGTGGCTTTGCTCACTGAGTGCAAGGGAATAAAATGTAGTATATAAATTATTAAACAATAAAACATAAACATGTAAGAAGTAAAGATACATTTAGCAGTATTGGAGTGCTTTTGGGTAAAGTGCATTTTAAAGGTGCTATAACACAACAGGTAAGTAGCACTAACAGCAGCTTAAATGTATTTGGATCATCTCTCGGTAGCAGATCCCTTGTGAAAGGCGCTA
>JANRMT010062837.1:60374379-60393009 GCA_026402145.1 Polypterus bichir lapradei
ACATGTGCACAACAGGTGGTAATGCTGCCAGTCAATGGATTTTTTACAAAACTGTAGCAGCTGGCATGTTGCATGTCTTTTAAACTGTACAAAATGCAATTTAGATGCATACACAGTAGGTAAGCAACACAACAAGTGCCATGTAAAGTAACTCCTCTATGTCCGCTTTGTTTCAATATTTGTTGCTTCTGTGAAGGGTGACTAGTTAGGGAATGAGACATTATAATGAGCAGGAACCAATAAGGGAAGGGCCACATAATAATTATGAACCACTCTTAAAGGAATTAAAGTCAGTGTTTTCAAAAAACTGTGGTTTCACCCATCCACATTACAACTCCGAGGTGGCATTTTCAGAAGTTTACAGCTCTGAAGAGCGTTTTCAGGGGTTGAAAATGCCAGGATAGTGTGGGTGAAAGGTGAAAATGGAAACTAATGCCTGCGTTTTTAAACAAACAAAAACATAATGTGGATGGGACATAAGGCAGAACTGAGAAACAGGACTTTTGAAGGACTTTACTTCTACTATCCTCCTCATAAAAAAATCCTACAAAGGTCCCCTAATCACTTACATTAAAATTAGATATGAAAACAGATTCAAAGGCAACCTACAAAGACGCTACTTTTCTATCTGTAAAATTCACTGACTTTTTTTTTTTTTTTTTTAGAATTAATCCTATATAATTCAGATCCCTAGTTTTAGTGAAAGTGTCAGACATGATTGAATGTATAATCAGAGTGTGTGACTCTTGTAGCATTCTTGTTAATGAGCTGCTAACTTCCACTTAACATTGCCTCCAGTGGTGGAAACAGTTGAGTTTTAATTGCATGCCACCATTTTCAGGTGTTGTGACAGAGATGAATAGAGCACTAAATGTCCCATTCTATGAGATGTACTGTATAATCTGTAAATTTAGTTTCTCTCATGCTTTATTGGGATACCATAGGGACTGAGCAGGTGACATTAGTGTTGTACATTTATGTTCAGTTTCTCACCTGCTGTTAACCAGAAGTTGCCCATCAGTCTAAATGTGCTGTGAAGTTAATTTTGTGGTGGATAAGATAGACGTAGAATACACCTTACCATGTAATCATTGCATTTCTTCTGAAAGCTGTTTAAAAAAGATGCATATTTCTGAAGCAAAATAGTAGCCCATTGTGTCTTGAGTGCATCAGTCTCAAATAATAGCACTTTTGGAATATGAATCGTACTTTACTGCTTACATTTTTTTATGGTCAGTTAGAAAGTCATAATGAGTTCCTAGCAAAATATTAATAAATTGGTCTAATTTAATTAGCTATTGTAGTGCTTCGATCCTCAGCAGTGTGCAGTATTAACCTAATAGCTAGTATAACCTTGAAACAGCACTGCCAGACTGAGATTTTGATGATATGAGATTTATATGAAACAACATGTGAATATTTATGTCTGTGCTCTCCATGTAAGTGAGACAGCAGAAAGCATTATACTGTAAAAAGACAGGCACTACATGTGAATGAATGTGCTGTTTGGAGTGTGCCGTGAAATTGACAAATATATTAGAAATTATTTTGTATGCAGTATTCTGGGCGATGCTTTTGTTTTGTGCCCTTCTTTTTCATATTCAAATAGATAAATGCTTGATCTCAAAAATATCTGTGAATGCAGAAAGAACATTTTGCCGTCAGTGTTGTATAAATTAATATTAATACCGTGAGCTACCAGAAATAAGTTCTACATACAGCTCTGAAATTTATTGGCTCCTATGACTGACAGAGTGTCAAAATAGATCTCAACAGGAGTATGTGAAGCCTGTGGGCTAAAAAAAAAAAACCTGTGCTGTAAAAATGACAATATATATTCATTCTCCCTGTGTCTTGTGACAATCCTTTGAAACCTGAAATTGAAAGGAGCTGGTAAGTAAGAATGTACGCAAATAAACATAGTCTTGATTTTGATTTACCTTTGAGAACACCCAGACTCCTTGATAATATGTGGGGAAGTCATCGATGGGAAAACTAAAATCAATAATAATTTAAATAAAGCCAAGGAACAAAAATTATGAAGTTTTATTTAATTGTGAAATTACATTGACCATTATTTGAACTGGTGATGGGAAAGATCCAAAGGAGGTAAATACATTTAGTTGTTAAAAAAATTCTAAGAATTGCTTTTCTTTATTATGGTGTGAATTCTCTCAATCAATATTACAAACTTATTTACTTAACTATAAAAAGATTTAAACATTCTTTAAAGTTCATTTTTGAGCCAGCCTGGGTATGGTGTGGTTGAGTGATAGGCTCTTCCTTTGACAGTTTACTGGATTTAAAAATATAAACAGATAGATTTCTTTCTTCAGTTTTCCTTTGCTGAGGCAAAGAGTTTTCAGTGTTCATGTTTTATGATATATGCTCAACTGCTGCCAATATTTATGTTGCTGCCTCATAAAATTCAAGGTTATTATGGAAACAGAGTCTCTGTGGTGTTAATATGTGCTTGCTCTTCCTTCCTATATTAGTTAGATACATGTCTCATCTATGTATTTCCAATATTTAGCAAGTAATGCATATTAAGATGTCTGTCAGAGTATTACAAGACAGCATAATCTGGCCATCTTCCCACTTTCAAACCAGTTTATCTAGGGCACGGTTGCATGGAGCAGTGTCTGTCCTTGCAGTATTTCACATAAATTGGTAACTCACCCAGAGACCATCAGAGGACACATATACAATCACTCATACTAAGCCAGTTTTAGAACTACCTGTTAACCTAAAACACACGTGGGTGTAAAACTGAGGTACCTCTGAGAAAACCACAAACAGACATGGGCATGGCACCCATATGTCACACGAACAGTGACTGGGTTGGGATTTAAACTAGCACTCTGAGGCAGTCAGACAGCAACACTGACCAGCGTAAGTTATCATAACCTCCTGTTTTATTCAATAGAAAAAAGTTACTATCTTCCTGAATGTTCCTATTTTCTAGTGACCTTTTAAAAATAGACATTAAGGAAGTGCACCGTACTTTTTATACAGTACACTCACTGACTTCTTTGGGGGTACCAACATAAATGGTATCCATCCCGGTAAAATGATTTATTTTTCATTTCTTTAATCTTTGTAACACATAATTCTCCCTAAGGAGGCTTACCATTATTTTGCATACATTAGGCGAATAGTAATTAATGTGTTCTGCTGGATTAAATCTTTGTAGGTGTGAAATGTTTTTCATTTGGTTTCATACCAGTTACAGAGAATGACCAGAAAGCAGATAACATCTCACTAACAAGGTTTATTATTATATTAATATATTAGTATTAAGGTGCTGTGGCTGTGGGCTGTTTCCTCTTCTCAGACAGGTTAGCACATTGATAGGAGGACAAGAATTGAAATGAGGGACAATATGTGAGGGGTCTACATAACAAAGTATCTGAGCATAGGAATAAACAAATCTGTGTCCTATAGTAGGGTCATCCCAAAATCCTTCTGTGATAAAATGTCAGCTTTAATGGACACTGCTATTGATGTCACTATTGGCTATTGATGGTTTTCTTGCAAGCAGTCCTGTCCTTAATGTATAGCGTAGAACTTATTTTTCAGTGGATTTGCACAATACCACGCTAAATACTAAATATTTTTTGCAAGCCTTTGCCATTAACATGGGAAATAAGGACCTCTAAGACTGTCTGCAAATGGCATCTTTAAGATTGAAGTATAAAGATAGAAAACATATTGTAGCATTGTTTTTTCATGATTTGTCACAGTACAAAATGTATAATTTCACTGAGCAGCCATTGACCCTTTGCATAGCGAGGATAAATGGAAGCGTGATGGCTGTTGAGTGCTCCTGAATTACGTGAGACATAGAGATTCACTATATTTTATTTATATGAAATGGAGGAGGGGCTCTTATAACAATACTTCACACCTCGAAATAACACCAGTGAGACAATGCATACACATTTGTGGATGTCTTTAGAGATCAAAAACACTGAAAATACAAAATAAACAGAATAAGAACAAAACTGTGTTGCCTCATTCACACTTTTTTAAATAGGTCTTGAAGCCCTGTCTGTTAAGTGCCAACAACAGTAGCACTACGAAGCCCTCCCTCTCTCACCTTGGTTCCCTTACTACCTCCACAGCCTGGCCTCTGTCCCTGCCGTCAATTTAATGTTTACCTCTGTTTCCTCCTAACTAATTGTTCAAGTAGTCTCATAGGTATGGCAATGTCTTTAAACCCCTCCCAGGGTTGCTTCCCCAGAATTACTTCTAAGGCCTTCTATTTGATTAAAGAGGGAAAGGAAACCCTAGTAATTGCTTGATCACCTGCCCTGTAGCATCCTGGAGGAACATCGTGTCTTTCTCCAGGCTTTGTACTCTCTTCTGTTTATGCCACCAGGCACACAAGCAGGGCTTACTAATCCTTTAGCGCCCCCTGTATTCTCATGCTGCATATGCTGGACTTCTGTAGGCTGTATGTGGGACTAACTCCTGGATTGTGCCAACTTGTTCGAACCCTTTCCCTGGCAACCTCTTGTAACTTATTGCATACATAACTGACAGCAAAATAATTCATTCAGGTATGTTAAAACAAACTTAGCACAGTATAATTGAAAACAATTATAGAAATTTCTAAATTATCACTAAAGAACAATAAAAGAAAGGGGCACTTCTTTCACTCTCCCACATTCAAATTTCTGTGTCTTTATCTGTGTTTTAGCATTTTTCTGCAGTTCAATGATGTCATGAAATAGTTATCAAAATGGTCATATCTGTCAAGAAATTCGTGAACATACTTTATTTACCTTTGAGATCAGAACAGGATGTTTTTCTTCACATGGCCAATCATGTTCCACAGGTTTGACGACTACAGATCATTTTTGGATTGGCTTAGAAGATATGTGCCTTTAGACTTGGAGTTTTTCCACAAGCAAAAAGATGCATATGTAGTTTACTGATATCCTTGTAAAAGGCAATGTCTCTTTCAAGTTAAATGTCATATGTTAATATTCAACACACAAATAAGATTTCAGAATACAAAGTTAAAAATATATAATCTAATCTAATTTAATATAATTTCAAAAGAAAATTGCCTTCCTTCATTAATTACTAGGCATCAAATCTATAAAGCAGGCAAAAAGTTGGCATTTGGGACATCCTGATTCTTCACATTGTTATGTATCACTAGGCGCTTAAAAAAAAAAATCCCCCCCCCACCACGGACTGTCACCAAGCCTGCCGTCTAAGAGAAGCTTGCTTCAGATCATGGTGAGTAATTAATGGAATTCGGAGAGAGTGAAGAAAAGAGAGAATCAGACTATGATCTCCTCCAGCTTGCAGTGATAGAACTGCAAACGTGTTGAACACTGATAAGCTGGACGACTCTAAATGGGTGTCAGCTGAACCAGCGCTTGTTTGTAGCGGAACACCTGCTATATCTGTCAACAGGGGATGGGGGGGGGGGGAGGGGGGGGGTTCAGAGAGTGTTTTTTTTATATAGCTGGCAACAAATGGTCTTCAACCTCTCTGGTGCTTTGAGAGTTGTTGTCTTTTTATTAAAGCTTGCTATATTCTAGTCTAAAACTACAATGATTTTAAATCATAACCACCCTAGTTTTTAGTTCCGATTTTGCTTTTTAAATTTGAAACTAGATATAATATAATGAATATGTTTTAGAAATGTAACTGTACTGTGCTACTTGAATAGCAGTGAGCTGAATAAGATGTAGTGTGTTGGGTTACCATGTATGATGGAATTTTATTCCACCATGTTAAGTTCTGGTTGTATTAGAAGGGTAAGTAATTATTATTAGAAAATCTTATGAAGATACAAACATTTATTGAAATAAACAGGTGTTTCTGATAAAGCCACAGTATAATAAAATAAAAAAAAATTGTTCTTAAAGGATTAAATTATATCTTTCCATTTTCAGTTATAAAACTAACTTCAAGATTGTTCTGCAGAGTGTCTGCTGAATGTACTGTATATGTCCTTATATTTTAAAAAAGTGATCTTAAAAAGTACTGAAATGGTATTTTAAATAGATTTTGTGTGTGCTCTGTCTGACAAAAGCTATATTAAGAGATAATTTTATGAAACAGAGGTGGCCTGCTTTGCTTTAGTCAGTGTGCTATTCAGTTGTTTCTGTTATTGGACTTTCTAAATAATTACAAGATTCATTTCCCTTTTTTAAATATTGCTTGTCTGTTTTCTAAATAAAACAGAAAAGTAGAAAATAGTTAGGGAAGTATTTCATAAAGTGCACTTTCTATTTGGCTTGCATATATTTTAATTGCCATGACATTAATATCCTTAACAAAATAAGAACTGCCACTCTTCAGTATGTAAAATTTGCACTTTAAAAAATCGGCTATTATGAACTTAATAATAGCTGATCCCATATTTAATACTAAATATACAAAAAAGCATTTTAACTAGCATGTGTGACCAGCTGGAAACAGACCAAGGATGCCAAAGAAATGTTGGGGTACCAGCTGTGCAGCGCTGTTCCATCAAAAATGAAAAAAAACAAAAAGGAAAAGGGACAGTGCCCTAAGAACTCAGATTATAATGAGTTCGGTCAGCCCTTGGGTATGGCACTTCAGCAGGAGCTCTTTTGCCGTTGAGGTCCAAGTCAAAAATGAATGTCTCTTTGAGGGGAATCACCCATTTTTATGGCATCCTGGGTGGAAGGGGCGGAGCCTTCTCCTGGGATTGTGGGCAGGGCTAGGTGAGGTCTTTTTGGAACTGCTGTGGAGAAAGAAGAAACAACACCAGTACCCTCTCTCATTCCCAAAGTAGTATCGCTTACCTTCTCAGAGCCTTAAAGGTGGTCCCCAGAGGACGCAGCATAGTACAATGACAATACAATATACTAGATCATAATAATCAAGGCAAACCTAAAATGATTAAAAATATAAAATCTTTCTGAATTTCAGAGGTGGAAATATTAGAATCATGGAATGAATACATAGACAAGCCAGGTTTTATATACTTTGCATTTGCCCATGCTCTTTATTAACTGACTATGAGTTTACAGTTTATATTTTGTCCCAAACAGAGAAGCTGTTTAGTGATCCAATCACAAGATATTAAGACACATGGGGCTGTTATTATTGCACTTGGGGCTGATTTGCAAGATCGCGCTTCCTTTTCAGCACCTGTCAATTTCCTTGGTCGTTCTGAATTTGCATAAGTTGCAGGCTTCCTCAGCTGCCCCAAACTCCCCATGATGCAATATATTTAGATACATTTTATTTACAAAAGATAGACTATAGCTAAAGGTGACAAGATGGCCATAAACAAACATAAATGAGGACAGAAATAAAAGGCTGCTTTGATAGGTGGGTAAGCCACATGTTAATGTCATTATGTGAAAAAGTGAATAATATTGGGAAGAGTTATGAATTCTCCAACTCAAATGCTGATGAGTTATCGTGACGATGCGGGTTCGCTCCATGCTCCCATCCGTCTTTATGGGAGCCCTTGAACCAAACACTGTCGGTAATGTCACCGAGATGAGCTGACAAATGAGGACAAATCTCACATAAAGCCAGGGGATATATCCAAAAAGTGCATAAGTGCTTTTATTAAAACAATAATATCAGTGTCCAAACAAAAAGTGCAGTGCATCAGTTCCAATAAATATTCCTTAAAGCCAGTGTCCAGTGGGGATAAAAAAAGTTAAAAAGCAGTATCTCTCAATCTTGTTATTCTCAGACCCACCTCCATCAATCTTTCTCCCTGGCTCACCCATTGCTCCATCATCCGGCAGAAACCCCAACAGCCACTAGCACCATCAGCCAACCTCTGTCTTGGCCTCCTTGCAGACGTCACTGCCAGACCGTCGAGGTCGGCTCTCCTCCCTTCATCCTTCGTGCACCCGTAGTCGCTCCTCTGCTCCCTCAGGAGGACACCTACCCAGCTCACCCCACTCACTCGAACAATCAGTGGGGCGAACTAGCCCCCAGAGTGCATCAGCCTAATGCTCGTTCGCCGGGCCCCAGCTCGTGGTGTCTCCACTTTCCAGGTGGCCAGATCATAACTTCATGCCTGCTGTTTGCCGTCCTTTAACCTCACGCTTTCTCTTTTCCTCAATCCTTCCATTTCTCTCCCTCCCTGGTGTCGACCTGTATATATACACACATACCTCCGCGCGCCTCCGTGGTCACAGTGCCTTAATCACACACTGCAGAAAGCCAATGAGGCAATCGAGAACGACCGCAACCACACATGCAGGTACGACTCGCTCCAACTACCTCATTAACTCCCCACGGTCGTGCAATTGCGCCCATGGAGAATGACATGGCTATACGGATTTAAAAACCGGCCTTTTTTTTGAAGCCGCGGACCCGCTATACCACAGTTATACAGTGAGATACCATTGAAAATGGTGGTTTTAATTACATAAATATTATCTGAGAAAACCCAATAAATAGCAGAACACAAGAATAGGAACTAATGGTTCTTTAATTTAGTTTTTTGAAATACCATTAGGAGGATGAGCATCCCTTGGTTTGATATTCTTTAGCAATGAAATTAGTTCTTAGAATGCATTGTTAAACAGATAGCAACTGATTATGATTTAAAGGGGTTCTACAGACATTTGGCTTTGCAGATCCACAAAATATTAATTAAAGTGTGAAAATAAACTAGGATTACCCTCTAAATGTAAGAACAGTAGTGAAATAATGGGAGTACATGTGAAAACATTAACATAAAATGAAGGATACTTGTACAGGGTGGCACAAGGAAATGGGAAATTTTCAATTGACGTTCAATGTACGAATAAACACATTAAAATACATTTAATGATGAAATCTATTGCACAGGATATGCAGTTAATGATGGTAATCAATATTCATTCAATATTTACACACATTCTGACAGCCTGCTGTGGAAATTCTGCATTGCTCGATGTAACATATCAAAAGGAATGCCAGCGATTTCCTCTTCAATCCTCCTTTTTAGATCAGCAATGGTTGCAGGATGTGTGCGGTACACTTGACTTTTAAGATCTCCCAACAGAAAAAAATCACAACCAGTGAGATCTGAGGATCTCGGAGGCCATGGATTTTCACGGTTGCGTGAAATGACATGCCTTTCAAACAGTCATCAAACAGCTGCCATGGATTGTCGGGCAGTATGTGAAGTGGCTCCATCTGGGGACTTCTTTTTTTTCAGGCTGAACAAGTTTCTTCGAAATTATGTAACCATATTGTAATCGCATGAGCAGACGAGACATGATCATGACGTTCTAACCGGTAATGATGCAGAAATTCCGTTTGTGCAGCAGTCACACTATCACCGTTCTTATAAAAGGCTTTCACAGTGAACTCTCATTGTGCACCACTCCACTTCTCCATTATATGTAATGACAAGGGGATCTAAACAAGGTCACATTGGTCCCAAACAACTACCGACACCCTGGGGTCACCAACACCTAGTACCAAAATTTCCCGTTTCCCTGCACCACCCAGTATATGTAAAACAAGCTGAGTGGTCAGGCTTTGCCTGGGAAATTTCATAAGACAGTGGGCTACAATTATAGTACCATTCGTTAATCGGATGTATCACAGGTACTATGTAACAAGTACTTTTATGAATACATTATTTGAAGGGTTTTTGCCAAAGGCTAAATTGAACAGGGTAATCATTGAACTTTGAGTATATATTTTTGTATTTTCATTAGTTCAAGCTTGTATTATTTTTTTGTCATTGCCATAGGCATACAATAAATTCTAACACATAGCATTTTATTTTAAGTTATTACAAACAGCAATGATGTTTACAGGCTCCACACATATGAGGCTCACTTATTGAATTGAATGTTTTTACTTTTTGGGTTGTCAATGGAGAAGGAGAAACTTAACTAGATTTGTATAAGATTGTAATGGTGCAGTGGTCTTTTAAGTGTGTCTGATGGCTGGGGAAGTATCTGGCAACTATGCTGGACTGATTATTTTGGCCAAATAGTGCTGTGAAGTATAAGGTGTCCATGCTAACCACTGTGTCACCATGTCTTGCTGAGGTAAAGTGAATTAAATATCAGAAAAGTAGAATTTCTTATAAAGAGTGGCAACGGGAGCATTAAGCATGAATTCACTGAGGCTTGGCCCCAAAAGACGTTCTTGCTTGCTCACTGCTGCTGCTACCAAATAAGCACAACACTAAAGCACATGGATTCTTCATTCAACAACAACAGCATTTATTTATTATTCTACTAGCAAAATACCCACGCTTCGCAGCGGCAAAGTACTGCCTTAAAATTTTTATTAAGAAGAAAATTAAACCTTTTAAACTGAAGGAAAATATACCAATAATTATTTGTTAAGGATCTCTTTGTATACCACATTGTCAGTTCGGCCCTCTGGTTGTAATATGACCAAGCTGTGCGCTGAGCTTACTCTTGAGCATGCAAGTACAGTTGGCCATGTGAAAAGTAATCTTGTCTCAAATCTCACAGCTTGGATTGCTGCTGTCATAACGGTTTGAGTTTCATGATTTGTTTCAATTACGACAGTATTTGCAGGACTTGTGTTGAAGTGACATTCGGCATCTGTCAAGCGTTGTAAGCATACAACCGGTTTCATCGATAACTTCACATCCAGCTTTTGAGAGTTTAAACATTCATAAACATCAAAGTGTCCACTACTCAAATCTTCACCTGTGAATCTAAGATGTTTAAGAGGCATTGGCGGTTGTCGAAAGGTGTAAAATATTTGGCCATTTCGGTACACTTGAAAGCGACAACCGAACAATTCAGCGGCAGCCATCAACTCACATGCAGAACCATAGGTGAAGGGCTTAAGCATTTCACTCTTATAGTGCTCCTGTGTAGTATAATTATCTCCTGTACCGTCATCAGTCCACACCTTGAACCTGTCCCAGTCATTCAATACATAAGACACAATGTTCCTCCGGATATCAAGAGTGAGCCTGATATGGTCGTGCAATATGTAACAAAGAGAAAGGAAAAGGCAGGTGCCATCTCCGGGCATGGAAACCACTCAGTAAGTGACAGTTCTTTGATCGATGGTGATCACCTCGATAGACATGTTAATGGGGGTACGGTTGGAACGATAAAGGAAATGGGTACCTGAACAATGTAAAGTAAGTCTAAAATACCTACACAATAAGTATAATCATAATAAATGAATAATAAAACAGCGGAGAAGCCGTGGATTAAATAAAAAGGCTGTAGTTATCAGCAGGGAGACGTGAATCCCGTGGCAAAGCAAGGAAGGGATTGTAGAGACCGGAGCGACGGACGGCCTTATATAGGCAGGCAGCCAACAACGTGGGAGGCGTTGGGATGGGGGACCCAACGCCGCCTCACATGGTGACCGAGGTGCAGGCTATGGACGTATATATGTACGAAAGTAGGATTCAGTTAGCTTTGGGAACCCGCATACCAAATTTCTTGAAGATGGGCCCATAAGTAACAAAGACCATTGGAAAGTGCAATATGGCGGCCGACAGTGGCGTCATACCACTGAAATAAGTACGTACATCGGTTTCGGTTAGCGCAGGGAAGCTGCCTACCAAATTTCGCGAAGTTGGGGCCATAAATAAGAAAGTTTAACATGGCGGACGTTGTCGACCGTTATGACCGTTACGGGTAGAATTTCGAAATGAAACCTGCTTAACTTTTGTAAGTAAGCTGTAAGGAATAAGCCTGCCAAATTTCAGCCTTTTACCAACACGGGAAGTTGGAGAATTAGTGATGAGTCAGTGAGTCAGTCAGTCAGTCAGTCAGTCAGTGAGGGCTTTGCCTTTTATTAGTATAGATTCTTGTTTGCATCAACTGAACAGCATTGTTAAAGAGGTAGGCTCATTTATTATACCCAGGTCACATACAAGTCCAAACAAAAAGACATTTTCTTTAAGACATGAATACAGCAACACATTTCCAGTTTTCCTTCTACATGTATGTTTTATGTTTAAATGTACTTACAAGATTTCCGCTAATTTTTAGCATACCATTAAAAAATTTTTATTAAATCCATACTAGAAAAAGTATATTATCTGCAATAGCAGTTAATGTAGCATACTAACCATACTACCTAAGATCAGCGTTAAATATTCAGGAGACTGTCCCATTCAGCATTGGCTGCTACCGCTCTGTGATGTGACACTGGCCTTGCATAACTTTATTAAAAAAAATAAATAATGTTCATCTAAGCTAGCTACACTGTGAATTTTCAGGAAAATATTTAATGACCACAGTCTTTGGTAAACCCAGTAAATTCTCTGGGAAAAACTATTTAGCAAATTTTGACGATAAACACTAGTTGCTGTTTTAAGCATTTATTTTTTTGGGTGTCACCATTTTGTTTTCCCAAACTTGTTGGTTTCTGCCATTTTGTGTGATTGGTCACTATGATATTGCACTTTTGCTACCCATGAGATGCACGTATCATGTGACTGGTGAGATCACAGTGCCTGCTTGTAATTAATCTAAACCTTAAAATAGTAAAAGAAGGACTTCTGATAAATAAAGGAATTGTTAGGGAAAGGTTTTGTAGGCATTTTAAACTTATCTAATTGCTAAGCTTTGGCTTCTACTTTTTATTTTGCTTAATTTTTCTCTGTGTACGAATCCTGGAAAAATCTCACTAATCACTTGTTGTATCCTTAGGGTTTGTTTACATCTCTGCCACTTTGAAATTAAACAGAATAGAACATACTTGTAATAATAAAAGGGATTGTCAAATAGTAGATTAAGCAAATTTAAAACATTATAGAGGTAATAAAATATATTGATATAGTATTAATAAATGTATTTCATACATATTTCTCTGAATTATTCACCAGTGAAGAGGTCAGTAGTGTACTATAAATTTCAGGGAATATTTTAAGGAATAAACATGTCTAGAGATATGAGTGTAAAATTCTAAAAATATTTTAAACAGCTAGTAACAAATTATTACGACCAAAGGGCATCTGTTCTGTACTCTTATAGAAACTATTGATTAAATAAACAAAGCGTTAGCATCTGGCTTTGGAAGTTATTACCAATCAGGAAGACTTGAAAAGCCTGAATAGCCAATGTTGAATGTGAAAATAGAATACAATGGCAACCCATCAAATTACAGGCTTAACTTGAATAAGAGATAAATTAATGGTTTTGTTTAAAATAGACACAGTGTTTTGTAATATGCTAGAGTTTTATTTTTGGGTAACAATATATCTAAAAGCAACGCTGAATAATTCATAGGTTCTTATGTGTCATAGTCTTCTGGTAGCCTAAACTCACACGCGCACACATAATTTATAATAGATGGTAAAGGAAAAAAACACTCAAATAATATAGAATAAAAGGCACTTAGTTTGACTTATAGTGCTGTTTTAACTTCACATATACAAGAACTATTTAAATAAGGAGCATACTAGTATCATTGTCATCAGAATAAGAGTGTCTAGTACAAGAGCATCCATCCATCCATCCATCCATCCATCCATCCATTATCCAACCCGCTACATCCCAACTGCAGGGTCACGGGGGTCTGCTGGAGCCAATCTCAGCCAACACAGGGCGCAAAGCAGGAAACAAACCCCGGGCAGGGCGCTAGCCCACCACAGACAAGAACATAGTTTTTTTTGTTTTTGCATTATTTTTTTTTGTTTGTTTGTTCTTGAGTTCTTGTTTTTCATCTATGCTTAGGTGGTTTGGTTTGGAGAACAACTGTCCAAAAATTGAATAAAATGTTCTGAATAGCACTTTGATGTTACAAAATAGACATAAACAGCATGCAGCAGGGCATAATAGTTCCTCTTTTATCATCATATTCAAATATTATTCAGATTCCTTATACTCCCTATCCAGCTCTGTTTCTTTCTGTTTTGAGAATATTTAAACAGGATTTTGGTTATAAAATATGCTGTGTTTTAACTTCAGCTATGTCTTAGTTGAGATTTTCCTCTGGATTTTTATATTTTAAAGGTCTCACAGTTCATGCAAAGCGCCTTGAGCATGGGAAAGGCGCTATATGAATAAAATGTGTTATTATTAATGTATTATTATAATCCAAGTACAGGCTAAAGTAGTTTTATACAGTGGTGTGCAAAAATATTCAGTTTCCTTGGAATTAAAATATGGCCCTCATAAAAGGTGCTTTTATATACAGAGAGATAGAAAAGACTCAGAAGTCTTACTTAATTATGGTTAATTGTGATCACCTTCAATTTTTCCTCTTCAGTTAAATATCTACAGAAAGTGGTTTATTTTGACTTTGGAAATGTATCATTACAATAATTCACATTGACAATACTGAATGGATAAATATGTGAATACATCTTTTTGTCATGCAGAAAATTAGGATGACTTTCAAGGGGATCGAATACTTTTGCATCTCACTGTATGTGTGGGTAAATGCAACTTCAACCTTAGTAAAAAAAAAAAAATCTGATGTGTTCTGGTTACCCCTTTTAAAGCACAAATCATTCTAAGGTACTAATAATTGAAAACTACAAAGGTATCACATGAAATATTAGTAATCAAACAATAAGCAGCAGAACATTCAGAGATACGTGAAGAAGTAGCTAAACATCTAGAAGATAACAATAGCTTAAGGTGCAGGGACCAAAATTAAGCAGTGTCAGTTGTTTTTAATTTTTTTATTAATGATTTACCTAAAAATATGATTTAAAAGATGGCAGAAATAGTGCTTATGGTGCTTGTCTCTCTACTCAAAGAGCTTCACATAGAAAGAGAAGCTACTTCAGCCCTCACCAATGTGTAATACCTGCTTGGATGATGCAACGGCAACCATTAATGCACCAGTATGCTCACCACACATTAACTATTAGGTGGTGTAGGGTTGCGAGAGAAAGCCATTTCAGAGACAGGGGATAATTAAGGGGCCACAATAGAAAAGGCCATAGGGCATCAGGATAAACCCTACTCTTTTTGAAAAGATGCACAGGGATCCTTAAAGACCACAGAGAGTCAGGACCTCGGTTTTGCACGAATCTAAAATACAGTGCCATCTTTACAGCACAGTGTCCTGTCACTGCACTGGGGCATTGAGATCCACGCACCGGCCAAAGGGTAAGTCCCCCCCAACTGGACTTACCAACACCTCTTCCAGCAGCAGCCCTAGCTTTTCCTAGATGGTCTTCCTTCCAAGTACTGGCCAGGCCCAAACAGGCTTAGCTTCAAATTGATGATCTCTTCTGAAGTGCAGGTTGCAGGCTGTTGACAGATTAAATTAGATAGAACTCCTACATTCAGGGATATCCTTAAATGGATCTGAACAAAAGTCAGATTTGGGCAAATGTGTGCATTTAACTTTAAGTTAAGTTTAACTTTACTGTAAATAAGTATAAAGATTTATTCATATGTGGCTATACTATTAAGTAAAATTACCCAATGAGGAGGCTAGCACATGTAGAATAACTAGCAAAAGGGATATAAGAATTCTAGAGCAGGCCAATTTGTTAACGACAATACAACATTGAGAAGTAGTGAAAAGGGTTAACACAAAAACATTTTATATGACACTTAAATGTTGTGTATCACACTTGTACATATTGTACTCAATATTAAATGTCAAAGGTATCAGGGCTTGAAGACTGTACTTCCTAGATGAACACATAAGAACATTAATGATTGATGAAGTTGAATTGTTAGAGCATTAGTAAGGAGGGAAATTGTAGAAGCATTTTGTTATGACTTAGTTCATTGTAACCCTTTTTGCTATAGCAACACTGTGTTTTTCAAGTATTTTTCATTCTTATTATGGGTTTTGAAGCAATGGTGATAAGGAATTTATGATTTAAAATTTATTTATTTAAAATATTTCCATGTCTTGCTTTAATGCTGTTTTGTTTTTCATGGGCGCTGCAATTTTGTTTATGGTTGCCATAGCATCACTAAGACAGTGACTTGGAAGTGTGCAACCTGTGATGTCATCGCCATAATGAGACAAAAGATCAGATTGGAGCTTTTCCTCGCTATCTGACATTGAATAACTCCTTAAATCTTTTTGCAATTTTCTTTGTTTTTGAATATCTTGGTAGTGCACGTTAGCTTTAACTTTTACGTATGTTTTTAGCTATCTTGGTTTTGTATCTTTTGAGTATGTCCATCTCCAGATGTTTTTTTGCCAGTTTTTTGTAGTGGGAAAGTTAAAGTTTAAAAAAAGCAGGTGGGTTTGCATATGGTGCATCCCAGCTGAACTACTAGGGTTTTCTTCCTGTCGCTTTTGAGATGTTCTTCTTTCTGCCCTTTCTGTCTGACAGGACACATTTAAAAATATGCACAAAATAATGATTATTATGTAGAAGTTGGTTAGCTTGTAGTTTCACATAAATGATATAAAGATGTATACGGTATATTCAGAGAATGGTGGATACATTAAATATGCCATTTAGCATAAATTATTCAGGACCTCCATTCACAAATTTTTTGGACTTGTGTATTGGATATAAATTACAAACTGAAGCATATATATATATACTTTATTTGTCTCAAAGGGAAAGCAAAAATTCATAGAGGCTACCAAATATATATATATATAATAAAAAGTAACAACAATCCTGCAACACACACATAAAACTTGGACTTGGATTACAGAGAGCAGCAGCTGTCAATAGCAGATTTGTAGCTTTCAGTAAGATGAGCTCAGAGCTGCAATTGTACCACAGGTTTATATTTAAAGTCATTAATTTTCGGATAGAGCAGGTCCAGCTTGTAGTGTCCATGAATGGAGCATGCCTAATAGAGTCTTGACTCCGTGCATTCAGAATGAGTCATCATTAACGTATTGGTACAGAGTGAATCATTTCTGTTGTCGAGTCAGCCAGGATGATGTAACTTACGTTCCTGGGCAGTAACATGGATGAGTTCACTCTGGATTTCAATGTCTGGATCATTTAGTTTTAATTGTACCATGTTCCCTTTTTCACCATTTCATGATCAGAAAAATCTCCAGAAGTAAAGCATAATCTAAAGCTGACACGTACTGTGTGAGTGAAGCACAGATAAAGCACATACTGTAAGCAGAATTAGTATGACAAACAAACCGCTAATTAAGTGACTGATTCCTGTGAAAGGTCTAGACATAGCGCTGTGCAGGACCACTTTCCCCTGTGCATGTTTTCATAAAAAGAAAGCACTCCTCAATTCTGTTTGTTTCATGATTAACACTTTTGCCTCATACAGTGCATTCGGAAAGTATTCACAGTGCATCACTTATTCCACATTTTGTTATGTTACAGCCTTATTCCAAAATGGATTAAATTCATTTTTTTTCTCAGAATTCTACACACAACACCCCATAATGATAACATGAGATTTTTGCAAATTTATTAAAAATAAAAAATTGAGAAAGCACATGTACATAAGTATTCACAGCCTTTGCCATGAAGCTCAAAATCATCAACAGGTGCATCCTGTTTCCCCTGATCATCCTTGAGATGTTTCTGCAGCTTAATTGGAGTCCACCTGTGGTAAATTCAGTTGATTGGACATGATTTGGAAAGGCACACACCTGTCTATATAAGGTTCCACAGTTGACAGTTCATGTCAGAGCACCAACCAAGCATGAAGTCAAAGGAATTGTCTGTAGACCTCCAAGACAGGATTGTCTCGAGGCACAAATCTGGGGAAGGTTACAGAAAAATTTCTGCTGCTTTGAAGGTCCCAATGAGCACAGTGGCCTCCATCATCCGTAAGTGGAAGAAGTTTGAACCACCAGGACTCTTCCTAGAGCTGGCCGGCCATCTAAACTGAGCGATCGAGGGAGAAGGGCCTTAGTCATGGAGATGACCAAGAACCCGATGGTCACTCTGTCAGAGCTCCAGAGGTCCTCTGTGGAGAGAGGAGAACCTTCCAGAAGGACAACCATCTCTGCAGCAATCCACCAATCAGGCCTGTATGGTAGAGTGGCCAGACAGAAGTCACTCATTAGTAAAAGGCACATGGCAGCCTGCCTGGACTTTGCCAAAAGGCACCTGCAGGACTCTCAGACCATGAGAAACAAGATTTTCTTGTCTGATGTGACAAAGATTGAACTCTTTGGTGTGAATACCAGGCATTACGTTTGGAGGAAACCATGGCACTGCTCATCACCTGGCTAATACCATCCCTACAGTGAAGCATGGTGGTGGCAGCATCATGCAGTGGGGATGTTTTTCAGCGACAGGAACTGGGAGACTAGTCAGGATAAAGGGAGAGATGACTGCAGCAATGTACAGAGACATCCTGGATGAAAACCTGCTCCAGAGAGCTCTTGACCTCAGACTGGGGCGATGGTTCATCTTTCAGCAGGACAACAACCCTAAGCATAAAGCCAAGATATCAAAGAAGTGTCTTCAGGACAACTCTGTGAATGTCCTTGAATGGCCCAGCCAGAGCCCAGACTTGAATCCGATTGAACATCTTTGGAGAGATCTTAAAATGGCTGTGCACCGACGCTTCCCATTCAACCTAATGGAGCTTGAGAGGTGCTACAAAGAGGAATGGGTGAAACTGGCCAAGGATAGGTGTGCCAAGCTTGTGGCATCATATTCAAAAAGACTTGAGGCTGTAATTGCTACCAAAAGTGTATCGACAAAGTATTGAACAAAGGCTGTGAATACTTATGTACATGTGATTTCTGTTTTTTTTATTTTTAATAAATTTGCAAAAACCTCAAGTAAAC
>JANRMT010062837.1:60393764-60430304 GCA_026402145.1 Polypterus bichir lapradei
CTTAGTAGAACATGTGCTGCAGATATAACCTGATTGTTTCTTGCATGCTTGCTGTGCACAGCACATTTGGTAGCTGGTGACTATTTGAAGTCAGTGGACAGAAGAATTTCCATTTAGTGCTGTCCTGACACTTGTGACAGGTTGGACACATTGTGATGAAGAAACACTTTCAGGGCAACTGTCTGACATCACGTCCAGGGCCTACAGGCTCCACATCATCCAATTGATTGTCACTACCTTGAACACTGTCTTTATCATCAAAATGTTAATCCCGCAACAAATCTAGTTGTTTCCAAATATCAGCAGCTTTATACCTTTTTTGCGACAACATAACTACAAACTGCCTGTTTAAAGCACTATTTTCTGCAAGCAGCTGCCACCAGAAAAAAATAATCTATTGCTATCCACTAGATGGCAGCACTGTAGTAGGTAACTGAGATTGAAAACAAAGTTCACCAGCAAGCTGTGTGTGTCTACAGTGGTTGTATACTGAGGTACAAGTTCTCTCATATGTTGTGTCTTGATAGGCTCATGTTCAAAGTGTAAATAAAAGGACAAATGACTTTATATCTGTGCATCTGTCCAGTTGCCGTGTCTCCATCATTCAAACAGATGGCACATCACAAACATTTTCAGCAATATCCCAATAGATGGCACGTAACAAAAAGTCATACTAAATGGCATATAACAGAGCGAACAAATGGTACATTACAGACATTTGTAGTAATACATTTTATTACTACAAATGTTTCTGATGTGTCATCTGTTCGAATGATATATGCAGTGCATTTTATTACTACATGTATTACAACAGGAGTCCTCAATCATGGTCCTGGAGGGCCACAGTGGCTACAGGTTTTCATTCCAGCCAGTAGAACTCGGACCTTGCTGATAATGAAACTTGGTATTTACTATTTGGTTTGTTGGTGCTTTCCTTCATCCAAGAGAAATTTTAATTGCACTGTAGAGTTTCCTCTGATAACTCTAAGAACATTTCCTTCTCTGAGACATCTTGAGTCCTGAAGATAATAATTAAAATAATATATTTAAAATAATATAATAAAGTGTAAGTAATGTTTTTTAATGGTCTCATTGAACAGGTTGAGTTTTGGGATCATGATCATGTCCAATATTTTCTTATCTACTGGAAAGAATGCTGATACTTAGCACTGTTGGTACTGCACCATGGAACCAGATAAACGCAATAGGCCTCATCATCAACTTTTCTATTTAGCTTTCTGACCCTGATTTTAGAACCTATATTTTTGAACCAATAGTTGCTTCATATCATTAGTTGCTTCACTTAATTTTTCTCTTTCACTTTCCACCTCTTTCTCTTTCACTTTCAGCTATTGGTATCTCTGGTGCTGCTCTTTCTTGGTTCACATCATACCTCAGTGATCGCCAGTATTATGTCTTCATTAGAGAATACAAATCTGCCACTACTTCACTCACACAAGGTATCCCTCAAGGGTCAGTTCTAAGTCCAATCCTCTTCAACATCTATATGCTCCCATTAGGTGAGATTATTCATTGGTATGGTTTAAGCTTCCACTGCTATGCTGATGACACACAACTTTATGTAAGTGTTGATGCAACTGCAACATCTTCACCTGTTGCACTGACTGACTGCATTTGAGAAATCAATAATTGGATGACAGATCATTTTTTGCAATTCAATCCTGATCAAACAGAAATCTTATTAGTTGGTACCAAATCTGTCCTCTCTACCCTTTGTGGGCTAAAAATTGACATTGATGGGATCCTGGTTGAACCTTCAGTATCAGTCCGTAATTTGGGTGTCATCTTTGATCAGATTCTTACTTTTCAATCACACATGAGCTCAATAGTACAGACAGCCTTTTTTCATCTTCGCAACATTGCTCATCTGCATTCTTTCCTCAGTGTGAAAGATACTGAGTCACTCATTCACGCTTTCATCACTATCCATCTGGACTATTACATTGCTTTGTTTTATGGCCTCCCGACTAAACAGATAGATAAATTACAATATGTTTAGAATTCTGCTGTGTATTTACTTACACACACTAAAAAATCTGCTCACATCACTCCTGTCCTCTATGATTTACATTGGTTACCAGTTTCTTCAAGAATCAAATATAAAATTATTCTTCTCACCTTTAAAGCCCTTCATGGGTTAGCCCCTCATTAAAGCTGCTGCTTCCTTACACTCCTGCCCGTGCATTATGATCATCGGATGGTAACTTACTCACTGTACCTAAGCACAGGTTAGTAACTATCAGGGGCAGAGCTTTCAGTGTGAAAGCCCCTAAAATTTGGAATTCTCTCCCTCTCAGCCTTTGCGAGGAAAAATCTATTATTAATTTCAAACTTCTGTTAAAAACACATCTTTTCAATGAGTATTATTCTTTTTCTTGTATTTAATTTTTATTGTCTTGTTAATGTGTTTATTGAATTGTAAAGTGTCCTTGAGTGTATGAAAGGCACTACATAAATAAAATGTTTTATTATTATTATTATTATTAGTTCACTAGTTAAATCTGTATCTTGGACAAACCTGTTGATGCCTCTGCGTTATAATTTATTAGCTTGTATCAGGGGCACTGTCCCTATCAACCAGGTGAGGTCCATAGCAATTTATTGCAACTTTTTGCCCACTTGCAGCAGCTTTCAATGTGAGGATGAAGCAGTTAGAGATAAAGCAAAAAAGAATTAAAAGGTCTTTCAAGAAAAAGAAATAAAATTCAAACTAACACATGACATTTTTGAAACACAAAACTCTTGTAAAGTAATAAAATAATTCAGATCCCAAAAAAATTTAAACAAACAAGACAGATTTCCCAATTTTCAAAAGAGAGGACAGTGTTATCCGCAGAAAGCATTGCTTGGGTCCCAAACTGGATACCTTCCATGCTTGACTGTACATTGACATTATGTTCTGGAAATTCACAAACAAGAGAGTCTTGAACATAGTAGATGTGGCATTGTACCAAGTATGCAAACACAATTCTTGCTTTGTAATTATATATGGCAAATGTTAGCAATGTCCCTGGTGTCTGAAACTCTTGGAGTCCCTTCCACATGGAATCCCATGCACCCTAGATATGGTCAAGTCTGTCAAATATACTGTATGTAGACAAATGTGTCTCTGTCTGTTCAAGTTCAACGGTCCACTATTACACAACCAGGATGTAGTCCTGATTTTTTCTCTTGCTTCTGAGGTCCCAGTACTGGAGGGATTATGCATTATGCTATTTTTGAATATTTTGTTTTTTTCCATATTGTTATGCTAGAGAAACTCTTCTAGAGTAAAGTTATCCGCAACAGATGACAGCTTTGTTCCATTCCCTGTATGTTCTCAATACCTGTTTGTGTCTTATAGGTTTGTCCTTCTGATGCACCGTTCATCTGAGACAATGTATTGTCTATCAGCTGACAGTTTTGCCAAATATAGCTTAAAACCTCAGGATCAGGCATCACAACTCCAAAGGCAGTCTTTGACCTTTGGAGTAAAGTACTCAATACAAAAGGTACATTTATAAGCAACCTTGTGTTTATCATGGATGAACCATGACCAACATAGCAATCCAGTGGCCATTCCTCTCATGCTTATATCTTTTACACTGTCCAGCACTATATAGCTCAATCACCTGGGGCTATAGCCTCTTTTGGTTGGCTTCTGGAAGCAAACCACACTCACTGAGTGGTTGCAGTCCATTTCATGTGAAGTCAAATGTGCCAAACCAAGTGGTAACTCTTTCACTCCTGCATGAAAGGAATGGTTCCTTTCAAGTCTTATTATGGTAAAATTCCTACAGTGAACAGCAGCTGTTTCCTGTTCCTGTTTAGAGAGACATGTAGCGAAGTGTCAGTGGTTTTGCTTCTGTCCAATCAGCAAACTCCCTGACAGCCATTTTTCCTTTTATTCTAACCATTTGTTCAACAAAGCAGTGGCTGTCTACTGTCTGAGTAGCCATCCATCCTATAACTAAAGTATAAGCTGCTTTGTCTCTTTCTTATTTATGTTGCCAACCAATCCACAATCTCATTGATTGCAGCCTTGGGTTTGCCAGTAACAGCATTCTGCCATTTTCTTAACCTAAGTGACATCTGCCTTGTGTCAGTCCTGTGTGTATCAAAGAAAAAAAATAATATGGACAGCGAGATGGAGTCTCTACAAAAGGACTCGACTTTAATATATAGTATATAAGGTTGTGTTCCTGCGGTGGGCTGGCGCCCTGCCCGGGGTTTGTTTCCTGCCTTGCGCCCTGTGTTGGCTGGGATTGGCTCCAGCAGACCCTTGTGACCCTGTAGTTAGGATATAGCAGGTTGGATAATGGATGGATGGATGGAAGGTTGTGTTCTTTATATAAAAAGACAGTTAATTAAAAACATAAAGCTGTAATTTAAGAGCTTTTTAAGAGCTTTTGTGGTGTTTGCCTCTACTATATAATGTTTTAATTAGTTACATATTTGGGTTATTCTTGGTTTGATAAAATGTTGACTAACTGAATCTTTTTGTGGTAATATTTCTGACAACTTCTGCTAGTGTGTTGTTAAACACACTCTTTAGCTTAATAAACAGATACGAGAAACTACCCCGATATGTTAAAGCAAGCAAATGTATATTTTGTCTTCTCAACTTGTGCCCTTTTTAAAAGCCTTATTTAAAATGTGGATTTTTTTTTCAGTTTGTGATTCCAGGGTATGTGTTTTCATAATATTAATATTATTTTCCATTTGTTGTGCTTATATCGTTCTTCTTTTTAATTATGTAGATAACTCAAGAAGCAGGGGAATTTATGATCACTTTCCCCTACGGCTACCATGCTGGTTTCAATCATGGCTTTAACTGCGCTGAGTCAACAAATTTTGCCAGCGTGAGGTGGATAGACTACGGGAAAATAGCAAAACAAGTAAGTATTAAGATTTTAAAGCCTTTACTTAAACATTTTGTCTTAAATAGTTAATTTTACTGCTTTGATGATAAAAAGCAGGAAGTTTGATTATTTTCTGTATCTAATGGCATTCTGTAAACAAACACTAATCATAGCTTGTGCTCAAGGCTCTTTGGTCTGTTAACAATGATCCGTACATCCGCACCATAGATAGACCAATGAAGTTAAATGACAATATAACTGTCTTCTGGGTTTTAAAGTTGCTTTAAAAGACCAGAAATTTGTTGTCTGTGAGTATGGTATTGAAACATGTAATTAAATGCTCTGCGCTGCTGAAGAAAAGGGAAACATCTGTTTAAACTTAGATTCACCTCCAAATCTATAGCTGGATTGGTGAGATTGATTAGAGATGATATTTACATGTGAATGAAGATGTAAGTACCGTGATTCTTAAAAAAGAAAAGCATTCGGATTGGTTTGTGGTTTCGAGTTTTAAAAGAAAACTGACAGACCTAGTCAAAGTATTTCTTAATTAGTCTGCATTTAAAATTTCAAACCACTGACGAACCCAATTAGATTTTAAGAGCTCAAATGTGGGATTTATTACACTGTTCATTGACCTGCATTGCATGGATTTCTTAGCCCAGCAAGAAAAAGATGGAAATGTGGGGCTAGCATCTGTGCTTGTTCTGAGGAAATGCTATGAGGGCCTTTTCTTGATAGTTTTAATACATAAGAGAATAGGACACATTAAAACTGTCATCTTTCACAACTAAACAATTCATTGATATCAGCTGCTTATAGAGGATACCAATATACACTTTAGTGACAGTCTACACTGAAACAACAAGGGTTTACTTTGTATGACAGTATTATGAAGTTGTACGGCTTTGTAGGTAAAATTAGACAAAAAGAAGTGAATTTTGTACATTATTTCAAATTTGTGAAGAAAACTGTCTTTTGATAATTATAGCATCTTTGACTGTAGCTGTTTCAATTATAAGAATTGAATTTCAGTAATAGGCTCAAATAAGAGATTGATAGATAGATTGATTATGATGTGGCTAAAGGTAAAAAAAAAATCTATGGTTTAATTTAAACATCTGCAAAAATGCTGTGAAAAATAGTTTATTTAGACGTTCAACGATCAGTTTGGTATTTTTTAGTTCAAAGTTATTTCTTCATAATCTTATGTTAGCAATGTCCCTGGTGTCTGAAACTCTTGGAGTCCCTTCCACATGGAATCCTATGCACCCTAGATATGGTCAAGTCTGTCAAATATACTATGTAGACAAATGTGTCTCTGTCTGTTCAAGTTCAACGGTCCACCATTACACAACCAGGATGTAGTCCTGATTTTTTCTCTTGCTTCTGAGATCCCAGTACTGGAGGGATTATGCATTATGCTATTTTTGAATATTTTGTTTCCAGGGTGGCTGATCTTTACAGCTGGTTTTGTTACTTACTTTTGAACAGGTTTTTTTCCATATTGTTATGCTAGAGAAACTCTTCTAGAGTAAAGTTATCCGCAACAGAGGACAGCTTTTTTCCATTCCCTGTATGTTCTCAATACCTGTTTGTGTCTTATAGGTCTGTCCTTCTGACAAGATATTTCTTCATAATCTTATGTACACACGTTTAGGCCAAAGTAGGTTTACAGTTTTTCGTATGTAAAAAGACATGCAGGTTATGATTATTACAATGGCTTTATTAACTCAATAACTTTATTAATTCTATTAACTCAAAAGAATGTCACAATGTCCCGGTGCACTTAGGTACCATCTCGTATGTGCTCTAATTTCTGGCCTTGTGTACTCACAGCTGTAAACTTACTTTTGCCCACCCTGTTCTGAACTGAAGACTATTTTATAATATTTTTTTTATAAAATGCCTAGTCTGCTTTTGTGCTTTAAAATGAAAGTGAAAGGTACTGGGGTCAAAATGTAAAAAAAAAAAAAAACGTAAAAATTACCAAGTATGATTTAAGAAAATGTGCCTACATTTCTAAGGTATGATTATAACAACAAAAGTAAAGTGGAAATACCACATTTTATCACAGATTCTTAGTACTATTTTTGTGCAATAAGAATATGTTTTCTGTTTGCTTGAGTGCTTACAGTATCCATCACGAGTGGAGTTCTGACATTTCTCCCATCGCATCCTAAATGCTAGCACACATACTGAATTATATAGAAGCCTATTCATGCCACTCAAAAAAAGGTTAAAGTTTAGTAAAATTGGCATGAATGTTTTAGTAAAGGCAGAGTAATACAACAGAGCTGCTTGGGCTGCCTTAATATACGGGCACAGGCTGAGGGCCTGAAAAGCATAGGGGCCCGTGATGTTTCTGATGCCTATGTATGTTTCTGTTTTGCTATTAAAACACGGGCCCCAGTGCACTCCTTTCCTGGGGGCCTATGATGCTGTTAAGACAGCCCAGAGAGCTGCTATTCCTGCTCCACAGCAGCAGGGTTCGTATTGAGTTTGCACATTCTTCTCATGTATGTATGGATTGATTGATATCAATCAGTATGTTTAACCAGGTAAGATTAATTTCTTTAACACTGAATACTGAAGCATTGTCAATAATTGTATTATTGGGGAATGAGGGACGCTCAACACGTTCATTACTTGATTGGTCTACTCTCTCGCCTTAAGATTAACATACAGAAAGATGCACACACACACAAATCCTATTCACACAATCATGTATGAGTGATGCCTAACTATCAGTCACTCTGTAATATTCCACATAGGATCCCATCCACATAAGTAGCTGTGAGTGATGCCTAATGCCTATCACTTCTCAGAGCTCCACACAGGAACTAACTATCTCCGTCACTAACAATGTATGGGGGCCCATACACTACATGAAGACTCATACATTTTTTGTTTGTATGCCACTTACCAATCAACAGTGTATTCTACTGTACTTGTTCTTCCTATTGAAGTGCAACCACTCAGTCTTGATAAACCCTAGAATTCAGAGCAAATGGAAATCTCGCCTGCACTAAGCACCTTAATATTTACTTTATTACTTCAGTTACTCTAGATATAATCACAATATATATATATACAGTATATATATGTAAAAGCAAAGTGGTATTTATTAAAGTATAATTATACCAATAGAAGAAAGTACTGTATAGTGGAAAATAAAATAGATAGCAAATGTTTGAATATATAAATAGTCTTAGAAAAGCATAGTGAAAATCGGCAATATTAAGGGCGGTTGTTGTTCTGGTCGACTTTTTGATTCAGCAATCAGTGTTTGTTATGTCCTTTGACGTTCAGATGATATGGTCACTCTTTCTGATGTGTCTTGATCTCTAACGTCGCTTCCTATGTCGTTCGCTTCCTATGTCATTCTCATTTTTGGTCCCTCAGGTGAGCTTTATTTATGTTAAAATCAAACGTGGGATTCGGGGATATGGGACATTACGCACATGTGATTGGCTAGTTATCACGAAGATTGATTGCTCTACCCAAAAGCTTTGATTCTGCGCATATCTGTAGAGTCCTTGGACACTAAGTTGTCCATCCATCCATCCATTATCCAACCTGCTATATCCTAACTACAGGATCACGGGGGTCTGCTGGAGCCAATCTCACCCAACACAGGGCGCAAGGCAGGAAACAAACCCCAGACAGGGCGCCATCCCACAGCAGGGTGCACATACACACACCCACACACCAAGCACACACTAGGGACAATTTAGAATCGCCAATGCACCTAACCTGCATGTCTTTGATTTGTGGGAGGAAACCGTAGTACTCGGAGGAAACCCACGCAGACATGGGGAGAACATGCAAACTCCACCCAGGGAGGACCCGGGAAGCAAATCCAGGTCTCCTAACTGTGAGGCAGCAGCGCTACCCACTGCACCACTGTGTCTCCCCACACTAAGTTGTAAACCAACTGATTATTTTAGAAGAAAAGCACCATAAATTCCTTGGATAACAACACAGATGCATTAAAGATATACATTTCTGGTATAATATGGAAAGAATGTACAAATCTATTTGGGTCATATATTATTAGTCCACAAGAGAGGATGCTTTCATTGTAAGTAGCTCCTGTATATTATTTAGTTAAATTGCCTTAAAGGTCTTATAAATTCCTTTGCAAAGTAGTTCAGCATGGTTCGTTTGACCAAAATTTTAAAAATTAAATAAGCAGTCTATAGTTTTAAAAAAGTATTATTTTATTCTCAAGGACAATAATAATTGTCAGTTACCAAAAAATTTTAGTCCTTCATGTGCTGTGATGTTAATTACATCCATCCCCTTTTTTTTGGGAGGGGGGGGGGTACAGTTTGTTATCTATGAAAGTGTAGTGAGTGATCATGTGACATTTTTTCAGTGATTTTTTGTCTAGTTTTCTATGGAACAGAGACAGCAATTTACATCAACATAAGCATTCAATAATATCAATAATAGCACTTGGCGAAAACATTTTTATATGTGAAAAATGTACACTGGAGGAGGCTGTGGCCCTGCTGCTGGAATGTTGCAGTGGAAGTAGAAGATCAGTGAGATGAAGTGCACAATCAGCCTTCATTTAAAATGACTTATCTCACAAAAATATTTTGCTTCTTGTTGTTTTTCCTCTTACTCTGTTTTATAATATGTGTGCAATCTCAAGACATGGATCAATACTTGATAAGACTCTTAGCTTGAAAAATTGGGAGTATTTGTGAAGCTTAAGGTTTTTGTTTTCACGTTAGGACCCCGGTACTTTTCACTTCCAGTTTAAAACACAAGGGTATTTTTAAAAGTTTATATAAAATGATTCACTTTAGAATACAATTTCATGTGGTAAATAATTAATATATACATGCTTGTGAAGAAATAAATTTGACTTGAAAAGTCCCAAACTTATCCTTTAAGTCCTGAAGACATACAGTATATGGCTGTAGAATTAAACTGTATAGATGGTCCTTGTGTGTGTAATGTACAGAAAAGAGAGGGCATAGATCAAGAAGGATTACTTGTATATTTCCCCCCTCTTTATTTTCACGTATCTTATAAAGAGAAAATTGCAATAAAACAATTTTTTTCTGTTACTTGAACTTTTTGATAAAAGACATCATATTCACATTTTAACAAGGCCATGCCAAAATAATAAAATATTGGAATTATTAAAAAATGTCCAACAATATTGAAATGCAAGAACCATACTACTATGTTTAATGCACTATCTCACACCTTTAATGAAAAAGTCCATCACATGCCTCAGTAGCATGGACAAAAAGCTGCTGTTTTGAGAATGTGAACTGATTGAATTTCATGTGAAGAAGGAAATTCCTGCAGCTGGCATTTGTGTATGACTTTGGTATGCATATGGGAGTTAGCAATATTGTGTTGATGGGTAAAGCATTTTAAAAAAGTGAACAAAGGCATCAACAATCAGCCCTATATTTGTTGCCTCTACCTAGAGAAACAAAGAACAGAATTGAAAGAGCTTATCACAGAGAAGTGCTGTGTTTCATTCAGGAAAATGAAGCTATCTGGGCAGCAGTGTATCGCTATTTACTCATGGCTAGATGAGAGGCCTGTAGTGTGGTATTTCATACTTTAAGAATGGCAAAAAAGTGAAAGTTGATTGACATGTAGTGTTTTTCTAGACAAAACTTTATTCACTGAATATCCTTTTTGCCTTTGATTAGTAAAGTTAGTGTTAATATTGTATGGGCAAACACTTTAGTACCTGCAGCTTCACAAATTATTCTGTTACTTTGGGAACTTAAGCTTCTGCAATTAACAATAACAATTCGAACAAAAAAGAAACGTAAGTGACACTTCTGGCTGCTTGTGTTTTGAATCCCACTCTGTCTTGTTGGTTAGAATCATCATAGAGAAGAAGCTTACATCTAGAATAAGGATATTTATGAAATATCAATGATTCAGCTTTTTAACAATTTTTTCTTGTGTATATTATAAACTGGAGTATTTGTGTTTAATGCTTAATGGCTTATTGATAAAGTTATTTAAAGCATGCAATTGTTTTGTGTCAGAGTAGAATGCTGACAGTAAGCAGCAGAGCAAATTTTCTAGCATGAGGCTGTTTTCAAAGTTTGAACACCGTGTAGGGGAACTTAGATATCCAATGTTTATATACTTTTACCAACAACGCCATTTATTTCTGTCTTTTTTCCCCCAAAGTAAAAAAAAACAGTGTTTAGTACTTCGGTTAAAGTAATTTGTTAACTTTTATACTCACAATGTATATGGACTGGCAATCAGTGCAACTTAATTGTACTTAGATTTTGCAAATTTACTGTTAAAGACCATTTTAGTAAAATTGTGCATCTTCTATTCTGCAGATAATTCTATTTACACTGATATTATTCTCTAATTGTGTTATAGCATGAAAGCTTCTGTTGTGATATTTTCTATCTATTTTCAAATTTCTCACAATTAAACCTGGTGAATCTGTATGAACTTTCCAGTGTATGTTGAATATGTGGCAAATTTAAGTGGTGCTGTAAGTATTTTGTGTAATTATGTATTTGTAATTATCCTTAAGACAAAATATGTATCATAGGCTTTGAATTATTTAAAAGGGAATAAGATAGTCTTTAACCTTTCGTGCTGCTAAAAATGATTAAAACTTTTTTTTAATCTGTTTGTTTGTAAATCTAGAAGCAGTACAGTAGTAATGAGTGTTAAGGCTTATTTACAAAGGCTCAAAATGAGTGATGTTATTCTTTAGTTATTTGAAAATAATCATAAATATGAATCCATTAGGGCGGCACGGTGGCGCAGTGGTAGCGCTGCTGCCTCGCAGTTAGGAGACCCGGGTTCGCTTCCCGGGTCCTCCCTGCGTGGAGTTTGCATGTTCTCCCCGTGTCTGCGTGGGTTTCTTCCAGGTACTCCGGTTTCCTCCCACAGTCCAAAGACATGCAGCTTAGGTGGATTGGCGATTCTAAATTGTCCCTAGTGTGAGTGTGGATGTGTGTGTCCTGCGGTGGGTTGGCACCCTGCCCGGGATTGGTTCCTGCCTTGCGCCCTGTGTTGGCTGGGATTGGCTCCAGCAGACCCCCGTGACCCTGTGTTCAGATTCAACAGGTTGGAAAATGGATGGATGGATGAATCCATTACTAATCCAAGCAATAACAGAATTCCTGGAACAATCAGTTGCCATTGTTGGTCTAAAGATTGAGCTTAACAACAGCTTGTTATCAATTAACTTATTTATATCTTTATAGTAGTTTTAAGAATCCTTTGAAACTGTAACATTTAAAAATGTGTCTTTATTAGCCCCATTCTATGGGACTAGCCATATTTTCCATTAAAGAAAGTTCTTTAGAAAGATGTGGTGAGAAACGTAGTCCTACTTGAAGTTACATATCCTGTAGGAAGCTTTGGGCAGACCTCAGTAATTATCAATGATGGTTCAATCCTGCAACATCATTCATCTCCTTATTGATGAGTATCTGTTTGGGAGCCTTATCTCTGGGATTTTGTGCAATAGGTTTTAGTTTTGCGTCCAAGAAGAATATCATATTTGCGTTTGCTTATTTGGGAGGACCTTGCAGCATTGTGATACAATATATATATATATATATATATATATATATATAAAAACTATGCAGTCCTTTTAGCAAACCCCTTTTCCCATAAAGTGAGCTTAATGCACTGCCGGACGGCATCGCACACAGCTGCAGTCACTTACATTGGGCCAGTATAGAGTATTCATTTAATTTAACTTGCCTTTGGTAAAAGAGAGAAAATTTGAAATAACAGCAAAAAAGTCACGTGGACACCTTCCTGACATATTTTTAATGTAACAGGAATCAAGTCAAGCTAAGTACTTCATCCTTGTGATGCTTCAAGTAAACTATACACATATATAGAAATAAAATACAGAAAAGATAGAGTAGTGCAATGTTGTTAGCACTGCTACCTCAAAACTTCAAGAATGTGGGCTCAGATCCTGGCCCAGTTATTTTCAGTTTGAAGTTCATCCATTCTTAACATGTCTACAATAGGCTTACCCTTGCTATCAAGATCTTTTTACCTAACATACCAAGAGATTCACGTTGAGCTAGTTATTAACATAAATGAGATGTCATGTGCATTTGTGTGACTGTGCTCTGTAGTTTGTTCTATACCTTGTGCTTTGTTGGCTCTAATGATAAGTGAATGCTGCTGAATTCACTTTGCTTTAAGTTTATTTAGTGAAATCACAGACAGATACGGGAACTCAAATGTAATGAAATGTATTGAAGTCAATGGAAAAGGAGAAACGGAAGTAGTTTTGAGTGCAATATAACAGTGGAATGAAATTTTAAGTGTTTCTGAGGTTAGGACTATTGTGGCCAAAAATGAGACCTGGGGCCTTATGCTTAATGCTGTGCATAGAATTCACACTAAAACATGGCGAACAGACAAAAGCGGAAATGTGTGTAGGTACAAAAAAATACAGATGATTAAGTCTGTGCATACGCCAACTTCCATGATTTTCCGCTACATAAATCCCAGTCAGTGTGAAAAGTAACAATTGTGCATGCGCCTGCCACCCCACCGAGAAAATGGCAAAAGCACAGGGGAAAAAGAAGAATTTCAGTGAATACCAAGTAGAATCAAGGAAAAATGTACTATTTGTTGGTTTAAGCAGTGATATAAACAACAAAAGGAAGTTGATTCGAGTGACAGAGTGGCGGAGAAACACGAAAGTTCAAGTTCAGAAGGTCGCACAGTGCCTGAAATAAATAAGAAATGGCCAGATATCACAGTCGCCGTGAAAAGGCAAGTCATAGCCTACCTTCGGAGTGTCATATGGAAGTGTATTAAGATACAAAGAAAAGAAAAAAAAACTGGGACACTGTAGGGAAAAAAAAGGTCGAAATTTTCCTTTAATCACATAGTTTATTTTGTCATTAAAGTAGAACGTCATTAATTTCATCTTAAAATCGTTTAATTTACTAGTTTCTCAAATCCCATTGTAACTTAAGTAGCACGTTAAATGCTATGTATTCTATGTGTTCTTCTATGTACTCTATGTGTTTGAATCACTACGTTCCTCTTAAATAGGCTTTCTCTTCTGCCAACAGGAAACAGAATACATTACATTCATGATATTACATCTCTGAAAAATTTAAATACTAAGATGTATACTTGATATTTTCACACTGAAAGAAATTTAAGAATGTATTAAACATAGGGACACGGTGGCGCAGTTGCAACGGCCAGGTGGCGCTCCGTCCAGAGATTGTTCCCTTTTCCCGCAAGATGCTTACTGCATCGTGCGTGACCTTCGATGAAATAATTTGTTGCAGCAGTACTGTCTCTCTCAAATGTACTAACCTCCAATTCCTGTCCTTCCTTTTCTTTCTCCAAGTAACCAATCAACACACAAGCAGCTCTGTAATAGATGTCAAGCCATCTGTATGCGTAGAATGCCAAGTCTTCAAAACGTCTATGGAACATTGAAATATCTTTGTATTACATGTTTAATTATTCCATCCATCTATCCATCTAGGGTTGTGCCAATCCCAGCAAGCATACAGGACGAGGCAGGAACAATCACTGAATGGGGGGCCAGCTTGTCGTTACTGCTGTGCCACCATCTCCTCATATGTTTAATTATTAACAATATACATTATTTAAACGAAGTAAAAAAATGTATCTGTATAATGTAATATACATACTTTACTGCATTTCATCTTAAAAAATTATATCAAGAGTTCCAAGAAGATAGCACATGGAAATCTAAATTGAGTCAGAAGCCAGTTGTCATCATATGTCAAAGTGGCTCAGGTTGTGCAATATTATAACTGTAGTGCAAGTTTACAGTGAGGTACTTTGTCCCAGGTGGCTGGGGGGGGGCGACCCGACTGGGACACCCAGGAGGACAGGAAGAGGGCTTACACCTTCCTTAGACCACGTGGGGGCAACCGCCCTGGTTGCTAGGGGGACCACGGGTACAGGGCTTTGAAGCTCAACCCTGTAGGGGCCCGTGGTCACCGCCAGGGGGCGCCCTGATGCCTTGGGAACCCTGGACCTTGGCACTTCCGCCACACCCGGAAGTGCCGAGGGGAAGACGAGCAGGGACACCCAGAGTGCTTCCGGGGATGCAGCCGACACGTCTGCCACACTGGGGTGTGTCAGTGGGAGATTGTCGGAACATACCTGGAGCACATCCGGGTGCTTATAAAAGGGGCCGCCTCCCTTCATGAGATGACTTGAGTCGGGTGGAAGCAGGACGAGGTCTGGGAGGAGATCAGGAGGCGGCCTGAAGAAAGCGAAGGCATTGTGTGTGTTGGCCAGGACTTTGGGGACTTTTGGGGTTTGAGCACTTTCTAAATATGGAACAGTTGTATAATAAATGTGTGTGGGGTGATTTTAACGTGTCCGCCTGTCTGTGTCCGAGCCAAGTTCCACAACTTCTACCAGGAGCCCTTGATGGACTGATTGAGTGCATTTAGAGCTCTTGGATGAAACTGTTTCTGAACTGCGAGGTCCCTACAGGAAAGGCTGTGAATTGTTTGCCGTACTGTATGGGAGAAGTTGAAATAGACCATGCTCATGGCTGAGGCAGCGTGTGCTAGATGCTGTGGGTTAAATACTCGGAGTGGTGCACTGAGAGTGACAACACTGAAGCAGCAATGGTATTTGGAATACTTTGGCCATTCTGTGCACCATTATATAGTTACGGGTTGATTACAATCAGATGCCTTAAACTAATAAATGATATGCGGTTAATTTCAGTGTATTTGATAAAGCCACTTCAGGGACGTGGATCTAAAAATAAAGGGAAACCACTTAGGAACAGTAGCACTGCTTTGACGCTGGGTGCCGCCATTTTGCAAAGTGGCGAACTTGCGTACGCAAGGGATTGAGCTGGCGTGAAATTGTGCGTGGGTTTATGCCAAGTTTAGTTTTTTTACATTGCAATGTAAGCGTGGAAATGGGAGTATGCAACATTTTTGTGCGTATGTACCGTTTATACATGAGGCCCCTCAGCTGTTAAGCAGCAGTGATCACAATTGCACCTCTCGGAGGCTAACTTACACTCTGTCCTTTAAATCTCTCTGCATCTCCATTCCTCCAAAAGCCAGGGAGGAAAGCACGGCCAAATCACAAGAGGTCTTTCTCTGCAACATTATACTCTGCCATATATTTGGTGCAGTAAGTAGGAGCTTTCTGATTGTAGTCAGAGATCACATCTGTCATAATGTCACCGTGCCCCCATGTTTAATACATGCTTTAATTCCTTTTTTGTTGTTTAGTTTATTTTTTGCACTTGTTCTATGGGTCATTTATGGTTTTATACATATGATATATTTACAGTATATCTTTGTTATCATGATGTTATTACATTGCTGTTTGAGCATTTTGGTTTAATCATTGCAGCTTGGGGGCAGCCATATTGTTTATTAGCAATGGTGCCATTGGCATTCTCATGATTGGCTTTGTTGCAAGTGACATCACTACAGTTATTTAAGTAGGCCTCCTAGGTTGCATTTTGCCCTAGTGTTGGGATTCAGATGTTAAAAATAAAGACCCTTGTATTGTGCTTTTCTTATTTTTTCATTATGTTTGTGGTTTCTGAACTTCCTTTGTTTCCAGACTAATGTTTTCCAGTTGACAATCAGTATTTCAAAGCTTTTGTTTGTAAACTAACTTTTTGCCCAGCTTCAACTTGATTTTTGTCTTCTACTGCCTTTTGGACATTGTTTTTGTTTAGTAGTAAGAATTCTTGCTTCCAAGAAAACGTTTAATTTTGCTTACTGCTTTCCGTTTTAATCTAATGTCTTCTGGTCACAATCTTGAGGGTTTTTTTTGAGCTCCTATGTGTGTTTTGCACAATCAATGTGTAGTATGCTCTTATTTATTAAATTATTCTTTTACTTAGAGGTCAGAGATGACTCCTGCACTACATCTGTCCTTCTGAAATGCACACACCCCATTGTTCATTGTGAGCTAGATACAGTACTTAACATCTTCTGCTTGAATTTTGTTCCTTGTTGAAAAATGATTTTGTTGATCTTTCGTATTATCTTTTGAGTTTAAGTCTTTAAATCTGACAATCTATTAAAGTTTCAAAAAGCCATATTTCATTTTCCAGAAAGAGTGCGGATGAAGATGGTTTACTGAATGTCATGATAAAGAAGTTTTCACAAGGTTCAGGTTGATCTTCATGATTAACTGAGTGGAAGAAATCTTTTGAGGTTAAACAAAAGGACAGTCAGAAATGGCCATTTCTAAACAAACGGTTCTTAAAGTTTTTTTTTTTTCTTAAGACATTAAGAAATGCTTTCTAGGAAAAGGGCATCAACTTTTAGGCTTACATAAACCTTTGTAAGTGAAGAAGAGTATTGATCAAAGAGAAATTAAAAATTCATATTAAAATTATCAGATAACTCAATATCATTATCTTTGTAAAATGTGATTAAATTCACACAAAGGTAGGGAGAATATGTACATCTGATGCTGCAGTGTCTGAATTGGGATCCAAGTACTGTGAGTAATAAGACATTCCCACATCATCACCTGTCCACATTGTTACTAAATTAAAAATGACTGACAACCATGATACAGTTCAGAATGGTCTGTTTTGATACTAAAGTCTTGAAAATTGTGAGAAAGAAGTCATACAAATGAAATATTCATCGAAGTTCAGCTTCACGAATGTTGGAGCAATTGTTACTTTCGACTAAGTCTAATTACAAGTACAGTTATAAAATTTAGGAACAATCGCTTTAGAATAATGTAAGTACATATAAAGATATATAAAAGAGAAAATCTAAACTTTGTACATTGTTGTCTTTTGTGTGTACTTTTTCTCTTCTATTTTAGTTTTAGTAAAAGAAAAAAGTCAAGCAGTGTTCCACATAACTGAGTCAAGATCAAATGGCTATTACAAGAGTAGCTATTATCTTAGTCCAATCTCTCTTGAGCTAAGAGTGGAACTTATCTCAGACTGTAGCAACTCTCATTCTGTCCTATAATTTTCTCCCAGTCCTGATAAAAAGTGTACAATTAGAAAATACCTATCATCAAAGTTCCTGCTTGCTGACACTAATTGTCTTTGATTTGTTGCAGGATGAACTGCAATTGTACAGAGAGTATAATATTTAACTCTCTCAAGTGAACACACAGTTGGAAATTTGGAGATGTTGCCTTCCATGAGAAGCTGGCCCCACAATCCTCAGTGTTTTAAGTGTGCTACACGACTGTAAAGGGACATTTAGGGAGCAGTACACTTTACATTGTAAGTTAGCCCCAAAAATGCTAGATGGGTGTGTATCCGATTATAAATGTACATTTAGGAGAAGAGGTAAACCTCAGGTTATTCTATTTATATGTCGGTTCTGGAGACACTAAGAGGTTGGCAATTGGTGCACCCAAGGAAAGGACCTCCTATGGAATTCTTCCTTTATAGGGGTCAAACCTTGTTAATGAACATGAGAAAATGAGCATCATTTTAAGTACATGTTAGTCGTGCTGCATTTTTCTAGCATCAGCATACTGTACATAAACCAGAATGTGTTTCTTAGTCATGTTTCGGTTTGACTTAATTTACAATCATATATTTCACATCCAAAATGGAAAAATGGCTTTGGACTTTAAACCTGGAGATTGTTTGTTCAAATTCCACCACCGGCACTGTGTGACCTTGAATACGTCACTTAAGCAGCCTGTGTTCCAGTTGGAAAACCAAAAACAAAAATGTAACCAGTTGTATCATAAATGTTGTTAAGTCATCTTTGATAAAGGCATCAGCCAAATAAGTAAATGCAAATGTAAATATCTGTCATATTGGCATGCATGGGCATTTTGTTGAGAAGATTACATGGATTTATTTTATAATTGAAATGCTATACACATAAGTGGCTGTCACGATCCTTTGGGTTAGGAAATAATTTAATTTGCTCCCTATTAGGAAATGGTATATATTTTATTTTAATATTCCTGTCAACATTTAGGGTCCTAATATTTCACAATTGTGTTGACAATCGTGGTGTTTTTGAAATAAGTTACCTTACTAAAAAGTATAGATAGTGTGGTCTGTATTGGGGAGGCCCTTTCTCTGGAGCAATAACAGGTTTGTTGGGCAGATAAGGTCCTGAAATATCGAACAAAGTTTGGCTAATTTAACTAGCAGGTGATACTTTATTGGTGGCTTGAAATTAGTAAAGAATTTAACTTCAGTTGATAAACAAATATATCTTTGTATTTCATAATAATTTTTAAAAAAAATAATAATTAAATAATCTGGTGGCATGGTTGCACAGTCCTAGTGCTGCTGCCTCACATTAAGGAGACCACGGTTTGCGCCCGGGTCCTCCCTACATGGAGTTTGCATGTTCTCCCAGTGTCTGGGTGGTTTTCCTCCACGTGCGCTGGTTCCCTCCCACAGTCCAAAGATATGCAGGTTAGGTGGATTGGCATTTCCTAAATTGACCCTGGTGGTTTTTGGGATGTGTGTGTGGTTGTGTTTGTTTGTGTGTTTGCTCTGTGATGGACTGGCACCCTGTCCAGCAGACCCCCGCGATTCTATTCAGGACTAAGCCGGTTTGAAACCAACTGACTAATTCAATAATTGTGTTAACTAAAAAAGCAAAAATAAAGAAGAGCATATGTACAAAACTAAAAGTAGCACTATACCCATGTAACTAGAATTATTTAAAATGTGTAAGTAAAACTAATACTCAACTAAAGAAGTGGCAAACTAAACACTAGGAAAGGGGCACAGAATCAGAACATCTACAACAGCAAGAGAAACATCTGTAAAAGGGGAGAAACCAGAAAAGCAGCACCAGAACCAAAATAGATGAAAAAGGCTTAAATCGAACAAATCACTGGGATTAGGTAACAATCTATCCTATACTACTTAAAGAGATAAGTGAGTAAATATATATACCTTTGGCACATAGTTTTTAAAAAGCACTGAACACTGGGGAAATTTGTTACAGAATAGACGATAACAAATATTGTCCCCTTGTATAAGAAAAGTAATCAAGCTGATCCTGTAGGCTTTACAAGCTTCACAAGTAAATTATTGGAAGCAATTACTGTATTATGGAAACGTCTGAGAGTCACATATCAAGGTGTATTAGTGAATAGTCAGCTTTAGTTTGGGGGGGTCATGTTTCACTATTATGATGGAATTCTATCGGGAACAACAAAAGCCTATTATGAGAAAGGTGCATAAGGTATGATTTAGTGTTAGTTGATTTAATAAGGCCTTTGTTAAGGTACCACTTGAGAGGCGATAGACTAAAATAACTGGCAGTTCAAGGCGTAGTTGGAAAAAATAGCAAAACACAGCAGTACAAAAAATCAGGTAAATCACTTTAAATGAGGAAAACATTATTTTCAGAATCCTCGATATTCAAGACATAAAATTGTAATAGGAGGAACCACAAGAAAAATTCATGAAGCTTAGAAGAAACTACAATACAAACAAAACCATCACACTTAGAAATGAACCTTTTATACACTTTCTCTCTATAATTCCCCAGTAATTATTATTATAGTATTGTATAAGAGCATAGCCTTAAAGCAGCGTTTTCCAAACTGGGAGGCGCGCCTCCCTAGGAAGGCGTGGACTAGTCTAAGGGGAGGCGCGAATATTAGCCAGGATTGACAAAAAAAAGTGCACGTGCAGCTAATACAATACGTAACATATAGGTACATATTAACTACTATGCTACTGATGCTACCCTTACCCCGTAACAAACAGTACGGTTCAGAAATATATCAGCACCGTAGGCTGTAGGGCTTGTATTGTCTATGCGCATACGCGAAAATATTTGGCGGCTGCGTATTACTGCGTAAATATTCAGACGCGTTGTCGGACTTCTCACTTTCTTACCTACGATATCCACTCATTGCAAGGATAAACCACCAGCGGTATGACACGTAACTTGGCCGACCAGTAACTCTCCAAAAATCGAGACAATATCGACTTCAGTTTAGTTTAGCAGTGTTAGATTGTGTTTCTTATTTTATTTTGACGTACCTAATTACTCACTGATCACAGTAGTAAGTAATTTAATTAAGTTAAATTTTTTTAAGAACAATAAATTAATTATCCTAATATTTTTAGAGAAATGGATAAGTTCTTGACTGGTTATAAGAGAAAATCCTCTAATAATGAAGAATCTGATGTTGGCACAAGTAGTAGGAATCAGGAAGGAAGAACTCCCAAGACAAGAAAATACGATTCGTCTTATTTATCGTTCGGATTTACAAGTGTTATTACTGATAATGTGGAAAAACCAATGTGTTTGTTTTGTTCGAAAGTTTTGGCTGCTGATAGTATGAGACCCAGAAAATTAAAATGCCACATTGAAACTATGCATTCTCAATACGTTGGCAAGTCCCAAGAATTTTTTCAAAGAAAATTGGATGAGTTCACTAAACAAAAGCAAACGTTCAAAAAAATAGTTCATATTCCATCAAATGCGTTACTAGCATCGTACTTAGTATCTTACAGAATCGCGAAGTGTAAAAAACCACACACAATAGGAGAAACATTAGTTTTGCCAGCAGCTATTGATATGGTCAAAACAATGTTTGGTGAATCATATGCAAAACAGTTGCGACAAATACCGCTTGCTGATAACACTGTTGGCAGAAGAATCGATGATATATCTGACGATCTTTGCGATCAATTAGTTTCTCAGATGCGCACTTCAAAATTCGCCTTACAAGTAGATGAAGCAACCGATGTAGCTAAAGACGCACATTTAATTGCATATGTTCGATATGTTGAAGAGAATAATATAATTGAAGATATATTATTTTGCAAACCCATTCCTGGCAAAGCCACATCCAGTGAAATTTTTAATATAATCGACAATTTTTTTGATGAGAACGGCATATTGCGGAATAATTGCATTGGGCTTTGTACAGACGGTGCACAGTCAATGTCAGGACACAAAACTGGCCTTCAAGCACTGATTAAAAGGAAAACACCCGATGTTCTCTGGACGCACTGCATGCTCCACAGAGCAGCTCTCATATCAAAAAATATGAGTGAGGAACTTAACTACGTTTTTACAAAAGTAACGAAAGTTGTAAACTACATAAAAAACAGTCCATTAAAAGTTAGGTTATTTGCAAAGCTGTGTGAAGATATGGAAGCTGCTTACACCTCACTTTTGTATTATTGTGAAGTGCGCTGGCTATCTCGTGCAAAAGTGATTCAGAGGGTACTTGAACTCAAAGAAGAAATTGCAATTTTTCTCGAAGAAAATCATAATGAGGATGCAAATATGTTTAGGGATGATAATTTTATTATTAAACTTACCTATTTGGTGGAAATTTTGGGAAAATTGAGTGTTTTGAATAAATCGATGCAAGGGCCACAAATGCATTTATTGATTCAAAAAGATAAAGTGAAAGCATTCATTAAAAAAATGGAGATATGGAAGACAAATTTGGAAAAAAATAGGTTCGACATGTTTCCACTTTTAAATTTATGCGCCCAAGTTAATATAGAAGCAAACAAAAATCTATTTGTTGAACACTTGGATGGTTTGTTAATTCATTTTTCGAATTATTTTGATGATCTTGATTTTACAAAATATGCGTGGATACAGAATCCATTTATCGACGAAGAAGATGACGAATTTGAATTAACAAGTATTGAGAAAGAAAACTTGATTGAACTATCTTGTGATACTTCTTTAAAACAAAAATTTCAGAATGTATCTCTGATTCAATTTTGGCTAGATATTAAGAGTGAATATAATATTTTGTCAAATAAAGCTTTAAAAGTATTGCTGCCGTTCGCAACATCTTATTTATGCGAAACAGGATTTTCTGCATTAGCTGCAATAAAATCGAAATATCGTGCTCGTTTGGTTGTAGAAAAGGAGCTTCGTGTAGCTATCTCATCAATGACACCGAGATTTGATAAACTTTGCGCTAATAGGCAAGCACATCCATCTCATTAAGCGACAATAATAAAATATTGTTATTCGTTTTTTCTTGTGTATAAGAGTTTATCTTAATAAATTTTTTAGTACTAAAAATTTTTGTGTTTGTAGTATTTTATAAAATGGAAGAGAGGCGCCATATGATCAAATATTTTTAAGGGAGCCGTGATAAAATAAAGTTTGGAAACCACTGCCTTAAAGTGAAAAGCCTGGAGTGAAAGGAATTTTCAGAGGCCTAATTCTAAAATGGAACCTTTGCAGGATAATTTAAACGCACCACGACTGTGCAACAGTAAGTGACTGAATCTGGAGCTTTACCATTGTCATTTAGGGAGGGGGCTGCTGCAGTACTTGCATTTTTCTTTTCTTTTGTTTTTTGAAAGATCCACATACTTAATGAGGAGAATTATGCACAAGATCCAACTGCTTGCAGGGGTTTTTGAATCAATATAGAAGAAAATGATATTTGGAGAAAAATCTACCACTGCTTTTACTAATTGATTTTCTTTGTCTCTTCTGTGGAACACCTTTATAGTGGGCTACAGTGCTTTGAGAAAGTAGAAACCCCCACTTACACAGTTCAGAAGAATTCTTACATGAACTTTATATCCTTTTTTAATGACCATAATTAAAATCTGAATCAAGGTAACCAGATAATTGTTGATTAGATTTAGCGGTTTAAAGATTTTCTTCTGTGCTTGAATAATATGGCATTTATCTCAGTTTTCTGTAATCATCTGTTTGAGGATTTAAAGAGTGAACAGTAGAAAAATCCACTTAAACGCAGAAAGGAAATGGTACAAGGAATTTTTTTTTTTTCAAAATTAAATGATGTTAAAATTGCTGTCTGTCAGGGATTAATGCTGGAGTCACTGCAGTATATACAGTAAGTCTGTCTTATGCAACAATATAAAATAAATATCAATAATATAAATAACAGTCTGGTCAAGTTTGCAGGTGATACCAAACTAGATGAAATGGCCTATAATGGAAATATCAGTTGAATCATTATAAATGGATTTGGGCAAATGTACTAGAAGTGAAATTTAATAAAAGTACACCAAAAGTATTACACATAGGAAAAAAATGTTGGTAACACTTTAGTTTAGGTACTGCAAAAATACATCTTTTTCTCATTTACTATTATGTAACAAAACCTTAAAAAACACTTCTTTTGCTCTTTATAACACTTACAAAGCATCAGTGAAGTGTTTATTCATCTCTGCAATGTGACCCACTAACAAAACTTCACTTTGAAGTGGTCTGAGGTGGCTTAACTGAGACACATTTCTTTTGATATTACACATTTAGTGCAAGATATGTGAGTCCTTCATTTTAACAAAGAAATATACCACAGTATCAGGTCAACATGCCACACCGCACTGTGTGAGCCCTGCAGGGGATGGAGAGGCATCCCAGAGGGTGATTCATTGCCCGGACAGGACGCCATGATAAAGGATACTGGAAGGACAGGCTGTCTGACTGGATGGCAACAAGAATCCTTACCTGGTACGGAGGGCAGTATGTTGGATGGACCGGGTGAGACAACAACATGTAGGTACTGTATCCCCTGATATGCTACGGGGTAGTGTCCCAAGTATTTGGGTCCACTTTGGATACCCACATGGGAGTTGAAGTCCTGTTGTACATCCTTGGTTTCTTTCGTGGGTGTCACCAGGGGACGCTGCGGGGGGGGTAGGATACCTAGTTATTACGCTTGTCTGACCAGGAAGTTCTTCCAACAGACCATGACGTAGCACTTGAAGTAAGATAAAGATAAGAGGGTCCACTTCACCTTGACCAGATAGTCGGAGTTGGAAGGTGGTGGATGAAGCTTGGTGGAAGGAGATAGAAGGAGGAATAGGATTGTATTTCTGTACTGAGTATATTTTGATCATACTTACATCTCTGTTTAAGTTACATTATTAAGAAAAGGGGCAATATTTGAACCCAGGACTGCATTGGGTGTGGCTTTTTCTGCGGTTTGGCGGTCAATGGTGCCCCTTTTAGTTAAAGTAGACATGACTAACCTATCTACTGATGTTTTGTTGAAGCGTTATGAAGACCAAACGAAGCCTTTGTAAAGGTTTTGTTATACAAGAGTAAATGGGTAATAGATCGATTTTTTGCAGTAACTAAATTAATGATTTGCCAAAATGTTAAATGAAAATATACAATGAGAAGTGGCACATTGAAAATACATAGTAGGAATTGTAGTGGACAGTGTACAGAAGGAATTAATAAAGCTAAGAAGATGTTAGGTCATATAGCCCATATAGCAGTGTACATGTTACTGGAGGTTATGCTTAAACTGTATGACACAAGTGGGGCCTCATCTGGAATACCGTGTACAGCTTTGGTCTCCCATTTACAAAAAAGACATAGCAGCACTACAGAGAGTAAAGAGAGGAGTGACTAGGCTGTTTCCATGAGTCCAGGACAGGAGGTAAGAGCTCTGAGGAAAGATTGAAGGAGCTAAACCATTTTAATTTAAGTAAATTATAATAACAAGGTGACGTGTTTGCAGTGTTCAAAATTATGTAGGTGATTAGAACAGTGTTTAAAATTAGTTCTTCAACAAGGGCATGGAAGCAGATGGAAATGGGCTAGAAATAAATTTTGCACAGATATATCAGGAAGAAAAATGCAATTTTATTCACCTCGATAATCATAGATGTATGAAGAAAGGTAACAAATGGCACAGTAGACAGTGGCACATTACTGATCATCAAAAGTCAACTTGATGTTATTTTGGGGTGAATAAGCTTGGTGAGGTTTGTTGAGCTGATTGCCCTGTTCCCATCAAAATTGTTCAAACATTTTAAATTTACACTTAGTACAGTATACACAAAATCATCTTAATATTATTGAATTGCTGAGAGATTGTATTGCTTTGTTGCTGAGTACAAAATAAAATAATTTATATTTGTTTAGTCAATTAAAAATTCAGTTGTACTATTGTAATGTGTGGTTTCATGACAGATGTGCAGAGTTTCAGCTTCAAGAGGCATTGAATTCCTTTTCATTACAGTTGATTGCAGTCATAACAGCTGATAATTTTAACTATTATACTGTATGCTTTCATTTGTTGGTATATGCAGCTAGAGACCTTTAACAGTAAAGTGGAGGTCTGAAATTTGTGAGACAATTAGAGGGAAAACATATGCTAAGCAGGTGTTTTATATTTAAATAAATGAAGAAGGAAATATGCTGTCTTGTTATATTCTTTTTACAGTGCTTGAAGAGACATCTGCACTGTAAACAGCATCTTTCTCCATCATCCATTATTAATTGAATATGAAAGGGCTGTGTAACATTACGTATGGTTCTGTTTGTGCAAAAATTTGTTTTTAAAGTCAGATCGTAGCCTGGCTGTGTATCATAAGCCCTAAAAAGCACTGTTTTTTAAATTTCTTTTACTGAGTAAAGCATTTCTGCATTTGTTCTTCACAAATGTCAATAAAAAAGTTAACTGTTTTGGTCTTACATAAAGGTTCGGGCAGAAAGGTTAAAAGAACCAGATTGAGATGAGGTGGTTTAGGACAAGAACAGGAAGAACAGTGTCGACAAAGCTGAAATAAAAACACTGAGGGACATAAAGATCAGCAATCAAGTCCAAAGGATCCAAGTCAAGAAGTTTGCCAAAAATAAAAGTCCACACCTTTTTAAAGAAGAATTGACCAGAAAAACTAACATTCTCTTGTTAAAAGTAAAAGAACTTTATTTACTAAAACAAGGTGCAGATCATTGCTAAGATTCTATCTGTAACCATTGTGATGGACAGCCGGGGATCCTGCCCAGATGGGACACCCTTTCCAGGAGAAGACCGGGGGAATGGGCATGCTATCAGGAGTACCTCCCCCGGGACACAAGAGGGCAGCACCCTGGGTGTACATCGGGGCCATGGAATTGGGGCTTGGAGGCTCAACACAGTAGAGGTCCATGGACACCGCTAGGGGGTGCCTGGATGGCTTGAAAGTCTGGACATGCAGCACTTCAGCCACACCTGGAAGTGCTGACAGAAGAGGAGCCGGGTTCTGGTGCAGCATTTCTGCCACCCCCGTAAGTGGTGCCGGATTTTAATCAAGGGACACCTGGAGCACTTCCGGGTGCTCTATAAAGGAATCCGTCTCACTCCATTCTGGAGCCAGAGTCGGGAGGAGGAAGACAAAGCTTTGGGAAGGAAGCAGTAGAGGAGAAACGGGAAGAGAAGGACTGAGTACTGTTTGGAGCACTGTGTTGTATGCAGGGTACTGAAATAAATAAACGTGTGTGTTTTGGACATACAGCGTCTGTCTGTCTGTGCCCGGGGCCTGATCTTCTACACCATTTAACAAGCTGGTCACCATGTGTTCATGCCTCAGTGACTCACTCATAAAATGTTTCAGTGACGAGTGGCATCATAGTAACCAAAATTCCAAAATGGCAGAAGGATGACATGTTTTTGAGTTGCAAACATAGCTAAAGGTGATATGAAACCTCCAAAACACCTGTGAAGATGGCAAGGACCTTCACTGTTCTGTTAGGCAGAGCCTCACCTTAACCTAGCTAGACCCCAAATACTACCTGCTGACTACAGCTGGAGTAGGCCTTAACAATAGGGAGCTGGCAAAGCAACTATAAATAACTCAAAAACAAAGCAAAATCCTATGTGTTATATTTCAGCCTGGAGACTGGCTTGGGTTTAAATTTTGTTTTTTTGTCTGGTTTGTTAAGTTTTTTATGTTATCAGTATTGATTGTTTTGTTTATATATGTTTTTTGCATTCTACCATGTTCTTTGTGTTTTTTTGGGTGGCCTCCCAACCTGCCCATCACTGCAAAGGAGTGCCCTCAGCCATATTGTCATGCTTGGGTCACAGATTTGCACAGAAACACAGGAGGTCATAGAGACAGGAACTTTATTCAAACACTGCAAACAAACACGTCTCTTTTTCAAAAGTTTAAACCTGCTCCTTGACAAGACGGAGATGACAGTTCCGTCTCACAATTAAAAGAATGCAAACATATCTTCCTCTTCAAAGGAGTGCGCCTCAGGAGCAGGGAAGGGCAGAGAGAGAGAAAGGCAATCAAATATTTAAAAATTGACAGGAGCTGTTCGGACTTTTAAGTCTGCGAAGTACTGCGCGGATCGCGCGATAGATCAGCCACAAATAAGCCCAGCAAGAAAGGGAGCAATGTGAAGGTAGTCTTTCAGCATTTTTTTTAAACTGTAGGGGTGCGATCAGCCCCCCAGCTCACAACATATAGACCGTATATAGGCTGAGAAATTATCCCAAAGTCCATTGTAGTTCATTGTGAGTGCACTTGTGGTGGTGGTGGTAAGTTCTCCTGTGTTTGTATAGTTTTGATCTTTTTTGATTTACTGAGCTTGTGTTTAGATTATGAGTGGAAACCACAGTTAACAGAGCAAACAAACCTAAACACAAGGAGGAAATGCAAGTTCAAACAGAAGTAGCAGCATTTGAAATGCTTACCTTATTTTACATTATTTACTTGGTAATTAAAAAATGTATAATACAAAATATGTAATTTATCATTTATTTACCTGGTTGTACACATATACGTCTCTTATGGAGGTGACACCATCCGGATACATTTGCTTTACAGAGGCTCACAGCTCAAGACAAGGTGGAGGAGTCGAAGTAATTGTTAAATCTGAGTTTAACATCAAAAAAATCCCGATTGAATTTAAATTGTCTTTTGAGTGTCTAGCTCTTAAACTAATAATGAAATCTTGTCCTATCTTACTTGTTGTTCTCTATCATCCCCCAAAATACAATGTGTTTTTCTTATCTGATCTGACTGGACTATTAACCCACTTAAGTTCCCTTTCCCAGATAGTCATTCTTCCTGTCGATGTCAAAATCAATATTGATATTCCTATGTGTAAACAGAGAAATGATTCCCTGTCCTTACTTGACTGTTTTGATTTGGTGCATCATGTTAATTTTCCTACCCACTCTGGTGGTCGTATATTGAACCTGATTGCCACATCTGGCTTAACTGTCGGCAACACTTATAGCAGTGACTTGGGATCCTCTGACAATAAAGCAGTACATTTCACTCTCTCCCCTTACCTTTAAACGTCAAATTTCTTTCAGAAACCATAAAAATATCTTGTTTATCCTTGCTGGATACATTTCTGATCTTTTTCTGTCTTCCCCTATTCCATTTGCACTTGATAGTCTTGTTGACTACTATAGCTCATTCCTTCGTTCAGTACTAGATGAAACAGCTCTTTTAAAGCATAAGGAGGTTTCCTTTAAGCGTTCATCTCCATGGTACAACTCAGAATTACGGTCTATGAAAGCAGCTGGTTGACACCTTGTAAGACTGGCCTCACAGTGGACGTCCAGGTTTTCTCTGACCATTGAAGGGCTTATAGAGATACACTAACTGCAGCCAATAGTACACATTATGGCAGAATATTAGACAGTGTCCATGATAACACAAGAGTTTTGTTCTCTGTAGTTAATAAACTTCTTGAACCCAATTACTTCCTCTACCAAAGTCTGTGAAAAATTCCTCTGCTTTTTCCTTAATAAAATTAAAGATCTAAATAAATCAGTTAATATAAACCCATAATCCATTTATATATTTCCCTGTCTTCCCACTCCATCCAGCTCCTTTTCTAAATTTTCACCAGTCACATCTGCATTTGTTAACGACTTGCATTGTAAGATAAGGCTGACTACTTGTGTATTGGACCACATCCCCACCACACTTCATAAATCCTGCCTTCATGCCATAATCTCCACTGTTACAACAATAGTAAATACATCTGTTGACACCGGCTTTGTGCCAGCCACTTTTAAAATCACTTCTGTAACCCCAATGTTAAAAAGTCTGGGCTTGGTCTTGATGCTGACAATCTTAACAATTTTTGGCAAAAATTTGTGAGTGTGTTGTAGCCTCGCAACTTACCAATTACTTGACTCTTGATACATTGATGGAACCCTTTCTTTATGGTTTCAGAGTGCAGCACAGCTGTGAAACTGCTCTGCTTCGGATAAGTAATGATTTGCTTATGGCAGCAGACTTTGGGCAAACCAGCATGTTAATTCTATTAGACCTCAATGCTGCATTCAACACTGTGAGTCGCAACATTCTACTGTCTAGAATGTAGAACACTCTGGGTGTTTCTAGCACTGCCCACCAGTGGCTTAACTCCTACCTGTCTGATAAGCAAGAGTTAGTTAGTCTCAACAGCAGCAGGTCCAGCTCAGCACCGGTCGCACAAGGAGTTCCTCAGGGCTCTCTCCTCTGCTCTTCTGTATCTATATTCTTCCCCTTGGCCATATTATTCATATCAATTGACTGGGTTATCATATTTATGCAGATGATACTCAACTCTATTTCAATGTTAAAAGTGAAACTCCATCAGAGCTTTCTCAGCTCACAACTTGCCTCAGTGGAATTAAAACCTGGATGAATGAGAACTCTTTAAAATTAAATTGCCACAAATCTGAACTCCAGCAAATTGACACTAAAGCACAGCTTAAGAAAATGAGTTCCTTTGAAATAACTCTTGATGATGATCTTATCCAGTCTTCTTCTAATGCAAGGAATTTTCGTGTCATTTGTAAAATGATTCCTTCCTTTCTTATTCCACATACATAAACCACATTAAGAAACGTTCTTACTTCCACATCTACAGTGCATCCGGAAAGTATTCACAGCGCATCACCTTTTCCACATTTTGTTATGTTACAGCCTTATTCCAAAATGGATTAAATTCATTTTTTTTTCCTCAGAATTCTACACACAACATCCCATAATGACAACATGAAAAAAGTTTACTTGAGGTTTTTGCAAATTTATTAAAAATAAAAAAACTGAGAAATCACATGTACATAAGTTTTCACAGCCTTTGCTCAATACTTTGTCGATGCACCTTTGGCAGCAATTACAGCCTCAAGTCTTTTTGAATATGATGCCACAAGCTTGGCACACCTATCCTTGGCCAGTTTCGCCCATTCCTCTTTGCAGCACCTCTCAAGCTCCATCAGGTTGGATGGGAAGCATCGGTGCACAGCCATTTTAAGATCTCTCCAGAGATGTTCAATCGGATTCAAGTCTGGACTCTGGCTGGGCCACTCAAGGACATTCACAGAGTTGTCCTGAAGCCATTCCTTTGACATCTTGGCTGTGTGCTTAGGGTCGTTGTCCTGTTGAAAGATGAACCGTCGCCCCAGTCTGAGGTCAAGAGCGCTTTGGAGCAGGTTTTCATACAGGATGTCTCTGTACATTGCTGCAGTCATCTTTCCCTTTATCCTGACTAGTCTCCCAGTTCCTGCTGCTGAAAAACATCCCCACAGCATGATGCTGCCACCACCATGCTTCACTGTAGGGATGGTATTGGCCTGGTGATGAGCGGTGCCTGGTTTCCTCCAAACGTGATGCCTGGCATTCACACCAAAGAGTTCAATCTTTGTCTCATCAGACCAGAGAATTTTGTTTATCATGGTCTGAGAGTCCTTCAGGTACCTTTTGGCAAACTCCAGGCAGACTGCCATGTGCCTTTTACTAAGGAGTGGCTTCCGTCTGGCCACTCTACCATACAGGCCTGATTGGTGGATTGCTGCAGAGATGGTTGTCCTTCTGGAAGGTTCTCCTCTCTCCACAGAGGACCTCAGGAGCTCTGACAGAGTGACCATCGGGTTCTTGGTCACCTCCCTGATTAAGGCCCTTCTCCCCCGATCGCTCAGTTTAGATGGCCGGCCAGCTCTAGGAAGAATCCTGGTGGTTTCGAACTTCTTCCACTTACGGATGATGGAGGCCACTGTGCTCATTGGGACCTTCAAAGCAGCAGAAATTTTTCTGTAACCTTCCCCAGATTTGTGCCTTGAGACAATCCTGTCTCGGAGGTCTACAGACAATTCCTTTGACTTCATGCTTGGTTTGTGCTCTGACATGAACTGTCAACTGTGGAACCTTATATAGACAGGTGTGTGCCTTTCCAAATCATGTCCAATCAACTGAATTTACCACAGGTGGACTCCAATTAAGCTGCAGAAACATCTCAAGGATGATCAGGGGAAACAGGATGCACCTGAGCTCAATTTTGAGCTTCATGGCAAAGGCTGTAAATACTTATGTACATGTGCTTTCTCAATTTTTTTTATTTTTAATAAATTTGCAAAAATCTCAAGTAAACTTTTATCATGTTGTCATTATGGGGTGTTGCGTGTAGAATTCTGTGGAAAAAAATGAATTTACTGTGGTGTATTGTCTTTTATGCTACTCAATGAATTTTATATCCTGTATATATCAGTTTTATCTGTATTTATCAGTTTTTAGTGTTCCATACAGATATTATTTGTATTTAATGTTATATATACTCTGCTGTTCTTTCTGAGGCTCTGTGATGTGCCTTGAACATGGGAAAAGCGCTATATAAATAAAAATTATTATTATTTAGATTTTTATCAAGTGCAGAACCACTTGCATTTAAATTCCTTAGTTACTTTAGCATGTTTTTCACAAATATATAGTTTTTCCAAAGAACTTAGCCACTTTACATATATAATTAGCAGCATTTCGTAATAATGGAACCACTGATTATCCTTTTTAATAAAATAAAATTAAATTATGGGAAAATTCATCCATCTATCAATCCATCCTCTTCCGCTTATCCGAGGTCGGGTCGCAGGGGCAGCAGCTTGAGCAGGGATGCCCAGACTTCCCTCTCCCCGGCCACTTCTTTTAGCTCATCTGGGGGAATATCGAGGCGTTCCCAGGCCAGCCAGGAGACATAGTCCCTCCAGCGTGTCCTGGGTCTTCTCTGGGGCCTCCTTCCGGTTGGACGTGCCCGGAACACCTCGCCAGGGAGAGTTATGGGAAAATTATAAAAAAAAAAAAATCAGTCATTTTTAAAGTAAGTATGAACCAGTACAACCTTAAGTGACCCCAGGGTTAATTTATAAATGTATCTTGGATGACAGGAAACATTGTAGAAAAAAGTGATCTGTTAATTGAGCTTATTGACAGCTAACAGTGTTCGTCACTGAACTGGTTTGCTTACTTTGTATTGATCATCTTGGTTGATTGAGCCATACAAAATTTGTGATGGCTTTATGTGTGTTATAGGTGATGACAATTAACTCATTGGTTAATGGTGAAACCTTTTAATTTCATTGTGCTTTTAATCTTCTCTTTGGAGAATACAAGAAAACAGCAGAGTATAGCTGGTAACAGCCAGTGTTCTTATTTTATGATAAATTATATAAAAAATGTATTTACTTACAAATATAATTTGGCAGGTAATAAGGATTAAAATGATGCTTAGGAATAATGAGAAATGAACTGACTTAAGGACTGCATGATGCAATTTTTTAAACTTGCTTTGTTGATGTTCTTTTGCTGTTGTATCAATTTGTTGCTGTGTATTTGCAACATCTGCCATTTAATGGTAAATATCTGTACGGTGTCTTCAAAGGGCGAGTTTGAAATGATTAAGAAAGAAACTTGCTGACTGTATGCATACGTACTAACTGAAAAGGGTTGTATACTTTCTTTGGGTTGTAGTAAATCCAATATTTTTAGTATACATGTAAGTGTGAAGCAATGCAAGTATTATGCATAAGTGTGGAGAAAGGGAAGATGTTAGATCTATGAATCCCCTAAGGATGAAAACCTAGGTAATGGGACAGACAGGATTTAGATTAAAAAGCTGAATGGAGATCAGAGAGATGGAAAAGTCAGCTGAGAATGGTTTAATTTAGATAGATGGATTGATCGATAGCTCGAACTAACTAACTAACTTTCTTTCTTTCTTTCTTTCTTTCTTTCTTTCTTTCTTTCTTTCTTTCTTTCTTTCTTTCTTTCTTTCTTTCTTTGTCCCCAGGAAGAAATTTGGCTTTTTACATTAGATAGATAGATAGATAGATTAGTGTTGTGATGTGAGATTTTGCATATAACTTGATAAATGTTTTGTATGTCTTTATTTGTAATTTAGGCAAAGCAATGTAATTTAGTGTTACTTTGGTGAGAGGCATTTTTGTTTCCCCCCCCATTTACGACTAATTTTACGACAGGATTTGGGGGATGTATCTTAAACCAGATTGGCGAGTGTTTCTTTGCTAAAGTCTTTCTCTCATCCCCACACAAAGCCAGTTTAGTTTAACATATGGTCTTAGGGAGGGTTGCAGGTGTTAAGATGTACTATTTCCCCCCATTGGTCTGAGATATGGCTGTTTGGAATTGGCTTGTCTCAGAGGCCTTTAAGTACCATGATGTCCTATTGGCTGTAGGGGTTGGACAGAAAACCTATAAATTTGCTTGCTCAACCACATTCTCTCTAACCAATATATGATGAAGAAGCATCTCTCTTGCTAACCTGTGATGATGTGTAAGTATCTGTCTCTTACTAACATCTGAAAAAGCAGTATTTCTTGCTAACAACTGATGAAGACTATCACACCATGAACTGATGAAGACAACACAATGAAGAGTACAGCTCAGCAGATATATTGAACAGACATGTGGCTGAAAGCTGAGCACCAATGATGCCTTAACTAGAGACATTTTAAGTAACTACAAGTCTGTGTGCTACCTGAATTACACATCACCATTTAACCAGGTTGTATGGTTGCCAATATTCAAATGTACTTTGCATTTTGTTATCATTAATGAATATTATCAGTAATACATTATTTTATGTGTAACTTAACTCCTGCTTGTCCTTTTACTACATCCAATTACCCGAGGTTATAGATATAGAAGGGAAGGTGGGGATAGGTTATATAGAATAATACCTTATAAACAGTGGTAAGTCTGTGAGATTAGGCATTCTAATGCTACATATTAATAATACAATAGGGGAAAGTAGAGCAATATATATTACTCTACGATAGATAGACAGACAGACAGACAGATAGCTTTGCAATTTCTTTTTATATAGTTCCTCTGTATTACAAGACCAGTCCAGCCTCTCATTGATATGGACCACCAAAGTACCCGCAGGAGTGGACCACCTCTACATTCAATTTCTTAGTAGTTTCCAAACATAGAGACTATTTGGTGTGTATAGTTGGTTTTGCTGATGTTAGAATGCAGACAATTCTCTTTGCTGAGACTTATAACTATAAGATTAAAAGCCACCTGAACAACGACACACATATTAAATGTGTTGCTGATCTCTGTCTGCTTTCAGAACTGCAAGAAAATCCAGGTTGTTTGGTGTGGATTGCCACACTGTATTTGCTTTTGATTGTGACACTAGCTATAATATTTAAAGATTAAAATGTATTAAGTCTATTTGTCTGCTTCCACGTTTTGTTTTATTCTACTGCCAGAGGCTGGAGCAGCCTGGAAAGGAGAACATTCCTAAGAAATAAGCTACAGTAACAATTATATCTGGGTAAATTCTGAAAGAGCACAATGAACAGAAGCTAGTGGATTGTAGTCCTGGGTGTAAGTGCATTGCAACTGTCAAGTGTACAGTATATCTCTAATTGATATTAATTGTAAGAATAGGAAAATGAGAGTAGCGAAAGACATGTAACATATAAATGAGGGTCTGCAGGAAAGGAATCTGTGTATGTAATAAAAAGGAATTAATGTTTTAAGGAAACATGTCCCCAAAAGACTTTCCCATGATTAAACATGCAATATTCTTAAGCAGCAAACTGTAGATAAACTTGTGTAATCCGGTCATCTCAGAATCTTTATTTGTCATGACCTATTTGATTGGTTCAAAAAATCTAAATTACTGCTACAAAGCACTTTAGTCTCAGGTTCATAGACTTTATGTAAATCTACATTTCATAGAGTTTATGTAAGTCTACGTTTACAATCAATTTCCAGCCAATAATATTCATGCATTCTATTTCCAAACCCTTGTTTTCATTTAATCTTTATAAGATGTTCCACCAAACTGCATTGTGCATTAGGCAGAAACCATCCCTACACAACAGGCCAGTCTATCAATGGTAGACATATCCGCACATGTTAAATTGTACACAATATTGAAAATCACCACTTAAATTAACTGGCAATTTTTTGAGTGGCAAGGCACACTTACTCTATACTGACTGCGCCTAGGGTTTGAATTTGAAACCCAGAACTCTGGAACTGTCAGTGTGGATTCTATACATCATGCTTTGTTTGTTTTTTTTCAATTTATACTCCAAATTATTCTTTATGTATTTAATCATTTCAACACAATTTATTTTTCCAGGTCTTTGTGTTATTTTTCAACCAAAAGAACTAAAAAACGTTACTGCGTCTTTTCTGCTTCAGAAGGTCAAGTTTCTCCACCAAAATTAAAAGGGAGGTGGAATCTTTTTGACAAAGATGTCTTTTTATCATTTTTATGTTTCACTAGCCCTCCCAAAACTCCTTTTTCTTTTACTTTTCTGTTACAAGCTGGGAGTGTGATGGAAAAGTACTAAAGACACTGATTACCATGTCACTTTTTAGACAGGTAGCTATTAGCACTTCTTAGAGTGCATTAGTTTGAAATGTACATTTGATGTTTGTTTCTTTTTACATTTCCCTTTGAAAGACAGAAAAGAAAAAAGGGGAATTTTTAGATTTCATGTTTTTTTTTTTTTTTTTTTTATATATTTTCCTATTAAAGAGCATGGCGGTGCAAGACTTAGAGTTATTTCCTCCATCATTTTACAGTTTGCATGCTCAGTCAGTTTAATTTTCCTCCTAAAGAAAAACAATTAGGTTAGGTGACTGTGCTGATTTAGCTGGGTACCTGTGTGTGCCCTGCTGTAGATCGTCAATGTGCAATTCATTCTTAAGCCT
>JANRMT010062837.1:60441303-60518623 GCA_026402145.1 Polypterus bichir lapradei
TATTAGCTTGACATTAGACATAGTGGGACTTGTATCATCCAGAGGCATTCTGCTTTTGACTTAACATTATTCCTAAAGGCGTGTGGATCATTTAGGTGTTCTTTTGCAACTGATGTTACTCTTGGAGAACAGAGGTGTTTGTCTTGCTACTCCTTCAGGATTCCTGCTATCATTCAGTCTCTTTCTTATCATAAAGTTGTAAACATTGTTCTTAATTGAGGCTGGTGAGACTCACAGGATTGTGATCTTCTTAGGCTTCATTAATGAGTTGTCACTTTGCCTTTCGATTAATTTTGGCAGTATGGCCTGTCCTGGGAAGATTGACTACTGTTCAAAATGTTCTCCATTTGGAGATAATAGTCCTTACTGTGGTGCAGTGAAGTCCCAGAAACTTAAACATTGCTTTGTAACCCTTTCCTTATCTCTTCTGGCAGTGGAGGCATATTGTTCTTCTAGAAAACTTATGGGGACTACTTCATTCTTATGGCAAGGCTTAATACTGCCCCCAGTGATATTTGTTCACTGCTTATAAAATGTCTGTAAGCTCCTTTAGCTCAGCACTTTAAGCCATATACGGGACTATATAATAACAGCAGATAAAAATAACCTGCTGCTGTTAATGCATCGATGTCTAGAAGAAAGAGTCTGTATTAATCAGGGTTCTGTAAACCTATGCAGACAATTTTCTTTCTGGGTTTCCATTGCCAAAACCTGCTTTCGTCACTGCTAAAAATCCTACAGAAAGAACAGAGTTCCAAATCTGTGTCAACGTCAAAATCATCTAATTTTAGTTAGTGCTAGCAACTTGGCACTATCAAAATGAACTAGGAAGTGCTTCTGAAAATCTTGAAAACAGACATGTGCGGTATGGTTTGTTAAAAGTGTGGTCATTTCCACTATTTGGGAAACAGCAATGTTTAGCTTGAGGAAGAAAATGACAATGCCCTGTGCCTCAATTATACAATGACCATCTAAAGAAAAATGTGTTGTCACTCAGACAGTCTGCAACTGTCTGAGCTATTATTTCATGTCAGCTGCCCCAAGATATGTTTCAATGTGTTATATCAAAAACAAAATTATATGTCCACTTTTCCCTGTTGTGGCAAATTACTTATTGAGTGACCATATCATCCATTCATTCTTCTCTCTATTTATCAGTGTAACATACCAGGGGCTTTTGCCTCTTTAGCTCTTTGATGTACAGATACAAATATCTGCTTTCAAAACTTGCTTATCCTATTTGGGGCACAAGGATATATATTTTTATATATTTTTCTTTTCTGACACTTGGACATGCACTCATACAGTAATGTACAGGTTAAAATGCATTCCCAAGAAGTGAAAAACATTTCAAAGAGAAAGTGTCATAGAATTCCTCTGTGATAAATATTATTATAAACTGTACATCAAAGTGACTGACTGTACAAATTCAATCATCTTATTGTTAAATTGTAAGTGGTTCACATCATCATACACAATGCATATTTATTTCTGTGTAAAGCCTTCAATATCTTCCTAGCATAATAATGCTCACTGAACCTTTTCCTAAGTGACTGTGCAGTATGATAAAATCAGGACCCATTTAGACTGAGAACTGCACATTTCACCATTGGATATCAAATTAGAAAATACATACAGATTTCTGCAAAACAATACAAAAAACTTCATGGGCTGCATCTGATGCTTAAATGAGTATCGTGTAGTAAAAAACTTACAAGATACAGTATGTCCCCTGTACCGCTAAAGGTGGACAGGTAATTAGGGGTGTCCTCAATGTGTTAATTCCTTGAATTGATGTAACTGTTTGGAAGGAGACATGCTTTTGTGGTTTGATACCTCACAGATGCAGCATCTTAGTTTCAAATTCCACATTCACTCACTGTTTGGATTTTTGTACATTGTCCCCAAGTCTGCATGTATTTCTCCTCCAGGTGCTCTGGTTTTCCTCCCAAATTCTAAAGACTTTCATAGTAGAATAATCAACGACTGAAAAAAGTGATTGTCAGTCAGAGACTGTATTTAAGTCAGCACAAATGGACTGGCACATCATTTAGGGTTGCTTCCTGATTTCTGCTCAGTTATACCATAATAAGTTCAAGTTCAAGTTTATTGTCATGTGCTCAGTACGGAAACACGTTTCCCTGTACAATGAAATTCTTTCTTTGCTATCCACACCAAATGACAAAACCAACGTATAAAGGTAAACATAAATAATAAGTAGCAGATAGATAATAAGTAACAGAAGCAGCATAAAGTATAAAAACAGAATAGAAGTATAAAGTGTAATTGTGCAGGTAGGTGTGTGATGGACAAGTCAAATACAGTTGTGTGAGGTAGATAGAATGAGGTGGCCCATGGTTATAAACTCCAGTCAGTTATTTAGGAGTCTAAATGGCCTTGGGAAAGAAAGAGTTCTTTAGCCTGGAAGTCATGCATTTCTTACTCCTATACCTTCTGCCTGAGGGTAGAAGTATGAACAGTTCGTGTTGGGGGTGGGTGGGGTCCCAGAGGATCGGGGTGGGTGGGGTCCCTGAGGATCGAGGCAGTTCTCTTGCGGACTCTGCAGTTGTAGATGCTCTGCAGAGAGCACAGTGGGGTCCTGGTGATCTTCCCAGCAGTCTTTGCCACTCTCTGTAGGCGTTTGCGGTCCATAGTAGTAGTGTTGCCGTACCACACAGTGATGCAGCTGGTCAAGATGCTCTCAACAATGCAGCTGTAAAAGTTGCCGTGGATCTTAGTCGACATACCAAACTTCCTCAGCATCCTCAGAAAGTGCAGCCGCTTTTGAGCCCTCTTGACCAGTTGTATGGTGTTAAGAGTCCAAGTGAGGTCCTCACTGATATAGACGCCCAGGTATTTAATACTGCTCACCCTTTCCACTTCAAACCCTCCGATGAACAGTGGCCGGTGAGGTCTCCTCTCCTTCAATCATGTCCACTATCATCTCCTTCGTCTTGTCTGTGTTGATGGTGAGGTTGTTGTCCTCACACCATGACGCCAGACTGTCCACCTCCCTCCTGTAGGCCACCTCATCCCCACCAGTGATGCGTCCAATCACTGCGGTGTCATCTGCGAACTTCAGGCTGATGTTATCTTTGTAGGAGGTGACACAGTCATGGGTGAACAGGGTGTAGAGGATGGGGCTGAGGACACATCCCTGTGGGATGCCTGTGTTTGTGATAATGGTGGCTGAAACCTTATTACCAATCCTGACAGACTGGGGCCTGCCAGTCAGAAAGTCTAGGAGCCAGTCACAGAGGGTGGGGTGCAGGCCAAGTGCAGACAGTTTATGGGTGAGTTTATGGGGAATAACCATGTTAAAGGCAGAGCTGTAGTCAACAAAGAGCATCCTGATGTAACAACAACAACATTCATTTATATAGCACATTTTCATACAAAAAGTAGCTCAACATGTTTTACATAATGAAGAAAAGAAAAATAAAAGACAAAATAAGAAATTAAAATAAGACAAGATTAGTTAGCATAGTAAAGGAGTAAGGTCCGATGTCCAGGGTGGACAGAAAAAACAAAAAAAAAAAAACTCCAGACAGCTGGAGAAAAAAAATAAAATCTGCAGGGGTTCCAGGCCACGGGACCGCCCAGTCCCCTCTGGGCATTCTACCTAACATAAATGAAATAGTCCTCCTTGTATTGATGTGATCTGATGTAGGAGTCTTTGTTCTCCAGACGGGAGAGGGAATAATATAGTGTGGCCGCGATGGCATCTGAGGTGGACCTGTTGGGCCGGTAGGCATGCTGCAGAGGATCCAGAGTGTCCGGCATGCTGCTCTGAATGTGGGCCAGCTCCACTCTCTTAAAACACTTCATGATAATTGGAGTGAGTGCTACCGGCCTGTAATCATTTAGGCAAATTGGTGGGATTTTTTTAGCAAGGGGGACAATGATCGTAGTCTTATAGCAGGACGGAACGATGCGTTGATTCAGGGAAAGGTTGAAGATGGAGCAGAGAACATTAGCCAGCTCATTGGCACATGCTTTGAGAGCCTGCCCAGGGATGTTGTCTGGTCCAGCTGCCTTACGGAGGCTGATCTTCCTTAGTGCTTTGTGTACCTGACCTGAAGAGACCGCTGGGGGAGGGGAGGGGGTTGTGTGGTCCAGGTGTGTGTGTGCCTCCACTCTGTGCTGTTGCTGGATGTCTCAAAGCGGGTGTAGAAAATGTTGAGATCATCCGGCAGACTGTCTGTGGAGCTGATTGTGCTGGTGGTGGTCCTGTAGTGTGTGATGTGCTGTAAGCCCTGCCACGTATGAGCTCCTCTCTGTACTGTCTCTTGGCTGCTGTGATGGCTTTTCTTAGTCTGTATTTGCAGCTTTGTACTCCGTCTCAGTGCCTGATCTAAATGCAAGAGAGTGGGCACACAGCATGTGGCTTACCTGACTGTTTATCCAGGGCTTCTGGTTGGGGAACTTCCTGACTGGTATTGTGGGCACGATGTTGTCAATACAGGTGCTAATGTACCCAGTCACGTACTCAGCATAGTCCTGTATGCTGACAGAAGAGTCCTCTAGAGTGGCTGCAACCCTAAACACATCCCAGTCTGTCTGAGCAAAACAGTCCTGCAGGGTGCTCTCAGTCTCTGGGGTCCAAAGTTTAACTTGCTTAATGATAGGATTTGTTTGTTTCAGCCTTTATCTGTAGGCTGGGTACAAGAAGAGAGGTCTGACATGGTCTGATTCTGCGAAGTGGGGGAGGGGTGCAGCCCTGTATGCACCACATATGTTGCTGTAAACATGATCCGGTATGTTCTTCTCATGGGTGGGAATGTTCACGTGTTGGTGGTATTTGGGAAGTATAGTCTGTAAATTGCACTGATTAAAGTCGCCAGCTGCAATAAAAACAGCACCGGGATGAGCTGTCTCTAAGGTGCTGATGACATCATGGCTGCATTTCATGTGTATAAGAATGTCATGATATGTTATTATTAGTAATGAACAAATCTCATTGAATTCACTTTGCCTTGAGTTTGGCAAAATCGCAGAAATGTTCTTTAACTTCAATGATTTGGTGAAATGTATTGAATTCAATGTGTGAGATAAAACTGAACTATTTTTGGTGGATTATGGTGGTGCAATGGTCTTTAAAGTGTCCCTCAAAACTAGGGAAGCATCTGCAAACTATGCTGGACCAATCATTGAGAACAAAAATGTGACCTGAGCTTTACGAAAACTTGGAGAATAGGAGTAACCACTGTACCACCACACCTCCGTGAGATAAAATTGATAAAATTAAAGATCAAAACGGCAAACTTCCTTTTAGACAGTTGTAACAGGAGCAGAAAACACAAACTCACTGAGACTTGACCTCCTCAGATTCAATAGCTAGAACTCGCCTCTCTCGAACTTTTTTTTTTAACCCCCAAAACGTTTGCTTGTTCATTTTTGCTACCACCAAATAAACACAATACTAAAGCATGTGAACTCTTCAGTCCTTCCTGTTTGCATCAACTTCACAGAATTCTGGGTAATATTAAAGGAGTACGCTCATTATTACTTTACTTTTACTTTATATTACTTTTAAGACATGAGTACACACTTTTCCCGTTTCCTTCTACACCTGCATTTTGAGTTTAAATATATTTACAAGTTTTCTGTTCATTTTTAGCATTCTGGTGAAACAGTTCTTGTAAAATTTATACAGGAAGAAGAATTACAACCAGTATAATGGTTGATGTGACCTACTGCCAACTACTAGGTTCAGTGTTACATATTCAAGGAATGTCCCATGTAACATAGGCTGTTAGAACTCTGTGATGTCTGTGCAAAGAATTGGGGAAAAAACTTGCCCGTACCAGCTACAGAGCCGTTGTTCAAGAAAAAATTCAGCGGACAAGGTCTCTGTTGAATCCCTTAAATTTGCTGCAAAAAACGCTTTGCCAAATTTCATTTATCAACATTAATTACTAGCGTTTGACTGATACTCACCAGTGCACTGTAGGGTGGATTTCTTAAGGCCTTCAATATAGCCATCTAGCCAACTTTTAAATTAATAGAAAAATTCATGATAATTGCAGTGAAAATAGCAGTAAAATTTACAGTAATGTGTTTAGGCATTTGCTGGGAGGCTGCTCAGTGTGTTCTATGACAACATTACCTAGCGTTCATAAAGTGTTGACAGTGCTTACAAACAAACTTATGGACTCATATTGAATTGCTTCATCATCTTAGCACATTTAAACAACATATCTTTTTTTTGTATTTTTTTTTTTTGCATAAATAAAATGAATTAAATAAAACCTTAAACAGTCGAGATTATGTTTTTGTATTATATTCAGTAATTAAAATATTATTTAAATTTTTAGGCTATAAAAGTGAAAGGACTTGCATGGACAGTATCTGAAAAGTTTCTTAAATTAATGGCTAAATTGAGGCATGGTACCTTAAACAGTGCAAGTGACTTTCTATTTAGGTGCATTAAAGAATAGCAACCCACTACAATTTCAGTATTAGATGTGGTTCATAAACGTTATGGGCAATTGTCCATGTGGGTAATGTTAATCTTACGAGCCATCTATGTATTCAATATTAGGATATTATGTGGAGCTGTGGATTCTGACATTATAAGTGGAGTGCAATAGGAGGGATGAGCAGAGGTAGGCTATAAGAGAAAGTCAGAATTAGATAGAAAGCAAATTGGCTGCTATGTCAAATGAGTTCTCTATTAGCTCAACTGGCCCAGGGTTCGAGTCCCAATCCGCCTCAGGATGGATGAGGTTCTGAGAAGAGGGCACCTCACTGAGCAATTTCTTATTAGAGACACCATGCTAGCCTCAGTTTTTCTCCTCAATTAAAAAAAAAAAAAAAACCAATTAAGGGGACTTGCCCTGTTATACTGCATTTTGTTTAATCAAATAAAAAAAGGAAACATGTAAGGCTCTCACTCTGTTTAAAACTATGATGTGGATTAAGTGGTAGTGAGACTACTTGCCTAGAAGAGATTGTCATTTTTCATCTCTGCATAATTTTTGAACTCAGTCACATACAGTACTCATATTTTGATAAAAGAAGAGGTCCAGTGTGTTTCCTGCCAGCAATTTATGATAAGATGACACCTCACTGAACAGCCCAAAAATCTAAGTGCAGGAGCTACAATGCTGACCGATGATACCAGAAAAGTTAAAAAGGTGAAGTGCCTTCCAGTAAACCTATGGGAAAACCACTAAATTGTGATGTGGCAAATCTACTGCGGCAGTGTAATTAAAACAAACTTAGTAAGACAAATATTGATTGTGTTACAGTGAAAATGAAAAAGTTCATTATTAGTGGGAGTAACTGGATTTTAAATTAGACAGCAAAATGCAACAAGCCCTAAAGAATTTGCTAATTTTTTGGAAGGTAACTCCAAGTTAAATTAGGCAGTAATATATACAGTACTACAAACCTTACACATTGGCATAACTTTCTGATATGCATTCTAGACTTGATTTTTAAAAAAAATGAATTGCATATGAAGTGCATATCATTGGTATGACTAAGGCACTCTTACAGGACTGTCCCAGACACCACCTCTTTTCAGGGGCCTGCACTGCTTGAATGACGTGATCAGATCCTGCTAGAGAATGTTCAGGAAGTCGCATGCACTCTGCACAAAATCATAAAATAATGAAAAATGTTCAATTCACAAAATAACAAAAAATAATTTTTCATTAGCATGAGTCAGATTGAAGCAGAAAGTCCTAGATACGGATCATTTTTGCAGTCGATTCTGACATTTGATTTCCTGTCTCACATTCTTCAGTTTGCCTGTGTGTTGGCACAATCTCCTCCTGAATGCAAACAAAAACAGCAGAAGAATTAACAAGCAAAAACAAATATCTGGTCTAATTTTCCTGATAACTTTTGGTAAGAAGTAAAGAGTACCATATACGACTTTTAAAAAATGGCTAAAAGACGGCCCTGTTTAGATTTATTTAAAATCTGCGGTCAACAGTATGAACTTCTGTGATTCTTCCAATCTGTGTCTTAAAGTAATGAAATAATTTTTCATATATTTGCTCATTTTTAGTTCCATTTCTTGGTATCCAGTTACTACACTAAAAAATCTTTCCAACCAAATAACTAAAGCTCAGTACCTGTATATTTTCTTTAAGCATGGCATGTGTTGTGTGTAAACTCTGTGTTGTAAGATTATATGTGGAATAAATATATTTGAAGAAATTATAATATATCAATTTTTGGTTTAAAGAAGGAAAACTGTAACTAGGTCTGGAGCTTGCTGACCACCAGTGACTCCAAACATGGCTTACTGGTGAGAAATGCACATGCACATTCAATACGTTTATCTTTGTAACCTTTGCATGCATGCACCTTTGGATGCAGTCACAGATAAAATGCTGCAGTGTGCTCTGTGCCAGCTCAAACAGGCTTAGGTATGCTGTGCTCCTGCTCATGTTCAGTGGAAACCAATCCATGAAAAGGATCGATTGAAGGTTAATCAAGGAAACTGTGAGAAGAAACTGCACTAATACTGTATAGTTCTTATTAGATTCCACCCTATGGAATCTCCCTCACTACATTCATATTGACTTTTGTGAAGCTCAAATGCACTTTTTTAATGTGATGTAGGAAGCATTTTTAAATATCGAATAAAATATATGAATGTAGTCATTTTTGTCTACCCTGTTAATTAAAAAAAAGGATATAAATCATTACATAGAAGATGCATTACATTATTATTCTGCCGACAATCAATAAAATAATTAACCTTAGCATACTTTCTTTGTTGCATCTAGAAATAAAAAATGCAGAATTGCAATGACATGTTTTTGTAAGCACAGCAAAAATAACAAAACAAATCTAAGTTTAGGGACTGAAAGTTATCAAGTTTACTCTTCTGTTGGCTTCTAGTTCTGAATGTATTTACAAAAGAAAGTATTGTACTTTATTCCTACTTCTTGAAAGTAAACACTGTTTTCAAAACTATATCGTACAGTTGAACATAAGAAGATAAGAAATTTGACAAACGAGAGGAGACCATTCAGTCCATCAAGCCTGTTTGTTTAGCTAAGCTATCCCAATGTCTCCTTCAGATTTTTCTTTAAGGATGTCAGGGTTTCTGCATCAACTCCAGGTCTCGGTAATTTGATCCAGAACGCACCACAACACTTTGCTTAAAAGAGTGCTTTCTGGGTTCAGTTTTAAATCGCTTCCCCTTAATTTCCACTGATATCCTTGAGTACGTGATTCACCCTTAAGCTTAAAGAATGTTTCTGGATCTACTTTATCAATTCCTTTGAAGATTTTAAATACCTTGATTAGGTCCCCACACAGTCTCCTCACCTCAAGAATAAACAGTTTTGATTCTCTGAGTCTGTCACAGTAGGACATGTCCTTAAGTCCTGGGAATGCACTTGGGTGCTCTCTTCTGCACAGCTTCAAGTGCTGCTATGTCTTTTTTGTACTATGGTGACCAGAGCTGCACATAATACTCCTGTTGCAGTCTTATGAGTGTTTATAATTGCTTTTATAAACACTATTTGATTTGATGTTTTTTATAATTTTATTACCTCAGTGCTTAAAAAATATACTTTAGGAACAATTTTATTTCAAAGTTTCCTTATAGAAAAAGTACTAGAAAATTGTTAGCTTTGTTGTATATATCAATATGTATACATTATGTACACACAATTGATAGTTTGTTATATTTGTGCTTAATGAACTCTCTGTACATATAATCTTTTTTTAAATCTTGCATTGTAATATTTTTATAAATTTCTTTGTTATTTCAAAACAAATTCTTTCACATCCATCCATCCATCCATCCATCCATTGCTTAATGGAACGTCTTACAGTTCTAAATAAATAAAGATTCTTTTTGGAACCTTCATGTGGATGGGTCTTTTGGGAACCAAAAATGGTTCTCCAATGGCATCACTCTGAAGAACCACTCTAGCACCTTTATTTTTAAGAGTATAGTGCCATTTTTCTTCCTCTGGTGGGATGAAATAAAGTTGTAAAAAAGTAATCGGAAGTATACAAAACAATATAATTTAAAAACCAATTAAGACAAAATGCATGGATCAGCACAAAATCGGACACATATTCTTTTGAATGCAAACAAAATAATGAACATGACCTGAATGAAAACCACCCTTTTCTACTGAAGAGTTTTATTTTTGTTTTAGATGACAACAAAGTGTTATTGTTTACTAAGGTATGCTGCGGCCTTTTTAAAATGAAGAAAAAGAAAAGTGGGATGAGACAGTGAAGAGAAGACAGTGTAGACAGTGCCTGCATATCACAGCCAGGCCACTTTGATACAATGTCTATAAATGGTCACCTGTATGATCAATGCTGAAAACCTTAACAGCAGGTGTAACTGAGCTCCTAGCGTCTGGGTGTACGATTGGCCAATGGTTACAGCCCATTGATTTCACTTCACTTAAACAATGTGTGTGTTTTAGTCTAACTCTTGTGTATCTATTAAACCAATTAATTCTTTGCAGAGCAATATACTGAAATTGTGTCTCGTATCCTACATATAAAAGTTCATAGCATGTTTTATTTGGCTAATTCAACAACCTGGCTTTAACAATCTCTGCAGTTTAAAGTGGTATGTTCCAATAGTAAAAAGATATTTTACAGCAAATATTATCTAGTAGAATCTATTTGATTCTTCTTAAATTCTTTCCTATTTTCCAAATGTAACATTTCTAAAGACTCTTAAACCTAGCTCCATTTCAATAATGTGGCTTTTTCTTTTTGTTTATGTTGAGCGGATATGAGAAATTCTAATATTTCAATTATAGTGTTTATACTGTATGTGAATCTAGTGACTTTTGGACCTGCTTTATACTGTTAAAACACATTCCAAGAACAGACATTGGGCTTATTCTCAGAACTGCTGACAACTGATATTTTGGAACTTTTTTATATTAAAATCTGCATAAGCTCCTCATTAAATTCAGACGTATTCTACAACTAAAAATAATCAAATGTGTAAATCCTTTACAAATATTCATTGTTAGAGTATTTGCTGAATAATGTCAAATAACAAATGCAGTGGAGTTAAATCACAACACTCCCTACTGATTGGAATGGTTGCAAGAGAAATAAACTCCCTAAGCTTCATCATTTTGCACTCAACTCCTAAATTGAGCTTCAACAGTTTTATGTTTAAAAGTCTCCTCTTATTTCAAGTGTTTATTAATTAAATGCAGAATAAGCAGAAAAAGTCAACACTTCTAAGTCTACTACAGTACACTGAAACAGAAAAAAAAATCCCTTGCGACTGGGAGAAAATTTGCCACAAGCCTGTTATTAATTACTGAACTGTACGGAGTCTGTTAAGAGCAAAGCTGCTGGGTAAAAACGACAGGTGATCATTTAAAAACAGAGAGACAGACAGAGAGTGCAATGCCTGGTTACTGTTAAATTCTTAGTCAGAATTCTTCAGTTTAGGTTATAGGCTCATCATTCTTTATAAATAAACAGAGAGCAAGTAGCCTTCACTTCTCTCTCATCAATTCACATTTCTTTTACATGCACACACCACAAATATGTTTAGTTAGAGTGTCACTCTCAAAAAAATCAGAAAAAAGTTTTGTTTAAAAACAAGAACTTCTGATTTTTAGTACATTTTAAGATATTTTTCCCTAACACTGATATCAATTCACATTTTCAAAAGATCTTTTAAAATAAGTAAACAGCATTTTAAAATTAGTATAGTAATAGAATTATATAAAACTGATATCTTGTCAGCCTATGAACCAAATAGTAAATGAATGTGTGCTTTCCTTCCATTTCTCCATTCTTTTTTTGAAATATTACATAGTTTCAGGAAGCAGATGCTCATTACATCCACATCAGCTGAAGGGCAGGAACATCCCTGGACGAGATTCTGAACTACCTCTGTGCCATCCATAGTGACTACATTTTCATACACATCTCTGAGATTTTTCCAGGAACATTGAGAACTCATTGGACAAATGCATCACAAACAATGAATAGGCTGTGATTTTGGACCAAATGTCTCCAACATTCATCACTACACCACACTTAATGCATAACAAACATGGCTGTATTAACACCTCCACAGTCTCCTTGGTGTCCAAGCTCAAACCCCGCTTCATTCGGTCCCATCCCAAGACAGCCCCCTCACTACCCCACTAACCACATGCATATACTCTGTAGAGAGGAGACACAACAACATTAAAGAACTGGGGCACCATCTTGACAACCCTGTATGTTACCAGAGTAGAAAACACAAAAATACTCGCAGCAATGACAGATGTGTCTTTTGAGAAGCAAGCTCAAAATAGAATTGAAGTTAACATGGCCGGTTCTGAGTTATGTGAGTTACTTGGCAGGAAAGGGTGGGTCCAGAAGGAAAATGGAAGCGACGGCAGCGATGAAGTGACTGTCAGTATTCCGTCAAACAGAGGGAGGAAGAGAGACAGAGAAGGCATTATAATCACAGCACCAACCCCTGGCTTGGCGTGTAGTTATCATCACCAGAGCCCTTGAATTGTTGAACCACCTTACCTTTTTAATCATTGGTGGACCTCTCACTGGTATGGGGCCCCATCTGGCTTCTTAACTTGCTCATATTAAAAAACTGCTCTGTGAGTTTGGCATTTGTGTTAGATTAAAGAACAGGTGTGCCTCAGCAAGGCCAAAAGGCTAAAAGTGCACAGTGGTGTATATACTGAAGAAAGGTATTGCAAAGCTTTAATTTAGCCAGCTGGCATAAGGATTTGCAAGTTAGCGTGTGGAAAAGGATTCTAATGACTAAATTGCTTAAGAGGCTGTTAGCTAGAGGAGGGCTTATTAATGTTTATTAATTCATTCAAAATACTTGTTTTCTCCTGTTGTACATTTATAGAAATTATTCACACTCCACATAAACAGCAAAGATTTTATAAGCAAATTTTGCAGACAATGGAGATTTACAGTGTTTAGAATAATATCAATCCCTTAATTAATCAAAAGTCATTTTCATGTCCTCAGGTTAACAGTTTTCACTGTAGAGTTTCATTAATGTGTCTAAAAAATCTCAGAATCTGAGATGAATTTAGGTGTCACAGAGCCCCTTTAGGGTATAAAACAGATCAGTCAGCCAGTGCTGACAGTGACTAGAACAGGCTCTCACTTCATCATGTCCAGAACAAGTGATTCAGTTGGGACCTTACTGTTTATCTGCTGTGAGAGACAGATAGGATAATCAAAGGGGTGATTAAGACATTTGAAAACATACACAGTGGTGAAAAAAGAAACGGAAAAACTGTGGGACAGTTGATTTATAGTTAACAAATGGGACTGCATAGGAGTGGCCCAACATTTAAGTGATTTAAGCAAATATTACAGAGAGGAATGTGATGGTAGCCAGGTAAGTCTTAGGCTTTGATGCTTATGCCACTCTTAAGAAAAATGAAAGAGATCCCAAGTCAAAGACTTAAATTAAAGAATAGGCAGGGTAGTGATTGAGTATTTTAGAGAAATCATGACCTATACATAAAAAAGACAGAATTATGGAGGTGATGAAGAAACTGGAACAGTGATGAGGTTAGTTAAGTGTGCAATATATCTGATCTTAACAGGAAACATAACCAATACTTTGTGGAACCAGCAATGATGTATTTTGTTTTATAAATGTACTACTTTTTTACTGCATTCTGTTCCCAATAGTGTTGTGAACCACAGAAAGAAAATATAATAAGCAACATTTTACTTCCAATTTATTGCCATAGGGCAAGCAATTGTTATGATCCTTTATGTTTGCAAATTTTGTATACATGCTTAAGCGTCTTTTTTTATTAATAATTAATGCCCATTGTGTGGTTTTCAAGGTGCTAAATCAGATTTTTGCATGTATTTTTATTGTAGAAATTCTTGTCAGTTGTTAGAAAATATTTTGCATCGTTTTTATTGCCATTTTGTTTTCCCCTGGGCTCCCAAAGTTACATTGTAGACATCATTAACGTGCCGATTCTTGCAGTGTGTCACTCTCCGGGTTTGCAGATGCTTAAAGAAAAAGAACGTTCGTGTGTTCATTAGTTTTGCTATTTAGACTTTCCAGTTCTTGACTCTTGCTTTCTATTTTCTCACTTCGATTCTTTGATTAGCGTAGTGCCTCTGATGAGAGACAGAATGGATTTTTGCTTTTGATTATTTTCTTATCTTGCATTTCCTCTCTTGGATATCCCTTTAAACTCAGTAGGTTAAGCAAGGCTAAAACCAATGATCTTGGATATTAAAGGTTGGGTTTATGAAGCTGGAGGTGACATTTTAATAGGATGCAAATTCTAAGATTTAAGCAAAGCCACCATTTAAATGGTAGCAGTTTTTCAATGAAACTGCCTACAAATTCATGGCTAATGCAATAATCGAAGCTTCAGGCCTGAAAATAAACTGCTTTCAGATCTGCGGTATTTTTAACTTTTTATCTTTTTTCTTATTGATTACTTTCATTATGAATCCAGTTTGATGGTTGGGGAGTACTGATTATATTAACAGATATTCAAAATGCTAAATACAGTAATCCCTCGCTATATCGCGCTTCGACTTTCGCGGCTTCACTCTATCGCGGATTTTATATGAAAGCATAACTAAATGAATGCTAAATATAACGCGGATTTTTCGCTGCTTCGCGGGTTCTGCGGACAATGTGTCTTTTTACTTCCTGTATATGCTTCCTCAGTTGGTTTGCCCAGTTGATTTCATACAAGGGACGCTATTGGCGGATGGCTGAGAAGCTAACCAATCAGAGCACGCAGTTAAGTTCTCCTGACTGAGAAGCTAACCAATCAGAGCACGCAGGAGCTATGCAGTGTTAACCAGGAAGTTTCATCTTGCTCATTCAGCATCAACGTGCTTCGCTGTGTAAAGAGTTGTGCTCTTTAGTGTTTATCTTTGTGCATAGTCAAGCCCTTCATTATGGCTCCAAAACAATCTGCTACTGCTTCAGGTGCCGTGCCCAAGCGCAAGAAGAAGATGTTAACGATTGCCGAAAAGGTAAACGTTTTGGATTTGTTGAAGGCTACGATTCTTTTTATTTAAAAAGTAGGAAAGGAATATAAGATCTACGGCTGCAGCGTCCTTTTAACCAGGGTGCAAAACGAGTTGCAAGTGGATGTAATAAGGCAGTAGTCTGGATGGAATCTGCTTTAGGGATTTGGATTGAAGACTGCCAGAAGAACAACAACGGCAGTGCTACACAATCGCCTGAAGTGGCTCCTTTACAAGGGCTGTAATGCTCTCCTTTGTTGTGCAGTAAAATTAAACTCATTGTTATCGGACAAGTCATTGTGTCATTGTTGGTGAGTAACCATAAATAATTAATACATTTACTGTATACTATTTTTCTTGCAATGTACGTATTTATTGCTGGTGACCTGTCTATCGTAATGGCTGTAACATATGTGATATCGGAGACACTCAATATCTTTAAAATAATATTTAGGTTTTACTGTATATAAACAGTGTGTGTTTATATACATAATTTCAATGAATCTTACCTAATATCTAAGAGAATACAAAGGGATTATGCTGTATAACGCTGCGGGGAATATTTATAAACAGTGCGGGAGAGTTTATAAGGGCTTAAAATATATAAAAATAACCATACAAACATATGGTTTCTACTTCGCGGATTTTCACCTATCGCGAGGGGGTCTGGAACGCAACCCCCGCGATGGAGGAGGGATTACTGTATTCACTGGATTAAGTGACAACAGACAGCATAAAGAATCTTCATATGGCCTTCCAAACACAAATGTTCCTCACTGAAGATACTCAATAAAAAATTGCAGTTTATACTGTGTCTACTGGAGAGTGAATTTAACATTACATTCAAATCATTTTGATCTGGAGTTCCTAACAAGTTATTTCACTGGAATTGCATCAACCTTTATTGTTAGGAATGGTGTGTACTGTTGTTTAATTAACTGCATCTGAATTTTAGGGTTTAGTAAAACAATGGCAACTGAAGTGTCTCTTTAGTGTTAATGGGGTCACAGCAAAAGGTTCAGTAAGATTTATATGATTTTAAGACTTAAGAACATAAAAACATTAATTTAAGAGAAAAGAATATACACTGAATGTGTCATGTGGTCAAAGTTGGTTATGGCAAGATTTGTGATGCACAGATTCTTTCTCTGTAAAAGTTCCTACCCTTTCCTATAACTGCAGAAAAGTAATGAATATCTTCTGAAACAAATCGTCTTCTCATATGGGCTTCATCATCGCAATCTGTTTGGGGAAGCAACAGCTGTACATAATAGTGAGCAAAATGTACATTAATGAAAAGTTTTTAAGCCTTGGGTTGTTGTTGTGAAATCAAGGCTGGTGGTGATGCATAGGCCAGGACACCCAAAGCAGTCAGTCATGTCCCTTGAGAAGCCATGTTGGCATAACTCTGAATAAACTAAAACTGTCAGCCATCCCATTGATAGTGCATCTGTCAACATACATGGCGTGTTTTTCTTTCTGATGGCTATCAAGCCCAGAATGATAAAGAGAAGAAGTGGACGGTTTCCAGCAGGATATTCAGGAAAAGTTGCCTACTATCATGAATCTGAATTTTTTTTTTGTTTGTTTGATTGTTTTAACATGTGTTGCACAAGTTTTTCATACTTTTAATTATTTTTAACATTATTGAGCTGATGTCATTGCACCCTCATTTTAAATAGATACCTCTGGTATTTTATCATTTTCACAAAAAAGAGAAATGACCAGAAGATGAACACTAAAACAAAAGAAAATATAAACATTATTGTTTAAGGGCAGGCTAACATCAAAATCTCTCTTTCTCTCTCTCTCTCTTTTTCTTAACGCCATGCCCGATGCAGATGCTGGCGACGGGACATGGCACTGGGTGGGGGGATTTTAACATTAGTCTACCCTTAAGCGATAATGTTTGTATCTTCTTTTGTTTTCGGATTCATCCCCTGGTCATTTCTAACTTTTTTCACCTTGTACTTGTGTGCTTTTTATCAAATCATAAAACCCTCATTGACATCAATACCAACAAAAATTTGATACTCACAAGACTGTAGATCTTAAACTCTGTTACTTAAATTGCATTTTTTCATTTATGTAATATACAATAGGTAAGGTGAGACTTTTAGTATCATTTGCTCATGCACAACAACTAATGGATTTGTTTAATTAAGGCATTCTATGTTATTTACACCAGTATTTCACCAAAAAGGTGAAATAATATGACATTTTTAACTTTTTATTTCGTATTTTTTAAATAATATTCATGCTAAAGACATTTAATTGGTTTAACTGTTTTGGAACCTTAACATAATACCAAGACATTATGGTGTTAAAAGACTGTACGATTTATTTGTATGGTGACTGATCTAAACCAGGGGTGCCCACACTTTTTCGGCTTGCGAGCTACTTTTAAAATGACCAGGTTGAAATGATCGACCTACATTAAAAATGATATATATACTAGCAAAATACCCGCGCTTCGCAGCGGAGAAGTAGTGTGTTAAAGAAGGAAAGAAGAAGAAAAGGAAACATTTTAAAAATAACGTAACATGATTGTCAATGTAATTGTTTTGTCACTGTTATGAGTGTTGCTGTCATATATATATATATATATATATATAGCAAAATACCCGCGCTTCGCAGCGATGTCATGTGTTAAAGAAGTTATGAAAAAGAAAAGGAAACATTTTAAAAATAACGTAACATGATTGTCAAAGTAATTGGTTTGTTTATTTGGTGGCAGTGTCACGAAGTTGTTTTCGTCTAGCTGCATCAGAAAATGTACCACGACGTCTGACACGCCTCCTTTTTACACATATATATATATACATACCTATCTACATCATATATACACACACATACATACATACATACATACATACACACACACACACACACATATATATATAATTTGTGTATGTATGTATGTATGTATGTGTGTGTGTGTATATATATATACAATGTAGATAGGTGTGTGTGTGTGTATATATTGTCAGGGATGCCAGGGTCCATGACCCGGCCGGGACGCCATGAGGGACCGGATGTGGGTCTGTGCCCACCCTGGATCACGTGGGGGTCGCCTTCCTGGTTGCTTTGGGGGCCACGGGTACAGGGCATGGAAGCTCCACCCTGTAGGGGCCCGTGGTCACCGCCAGGAGGCGCCCCAATGCCTTGGGGACCTGTTACCCCAGCACTTCCGCCACACCAGGAAGTGCTGGGGGGAAGAACTAGGACGGCGCCCGGAGAGCTGCCGGGAGGACAGCCGGCACTTCTGCCACGCTGGGGCATGGCCAAAAGAGGAATGCCGGGAACACCTGGGGCTCATCCGGGGATTGTATAAAAGGGGCCGTCTCCCTTCATTCAAGGCTGGAGTCGGGAGGAGGAAGGGCGAAGCACAGAGGAGGTGTGGAGGCGGCCCGAAGAGAGGCATTTGTGGCCAGGACTGAGTATTTGGGGATTGTGCACTGAATTGGGTCTGTGTGACCATTGTAAATAGTGTAAATAAACGTGTGGTGGTTTGAAAACAACATGTCCGCCTGTCTGTGTCCGGGTCGGCTCCACAATATATATACACACATACATACAAACATACACACATGTATATATATGTGTATATATATGTATGTGTCTATATGTTTGTGTATAGCTTTGGTCACTGAGTGCAAGGGAAAAATAATAAAATGTAGTCTATAAGTTATTAAACAGTAAAACATTAACGTTTTAAGAAGTAAAGGCACATTGAGCACTACTGGAGTGGTTGCGGGTAAACTACATTTTAAAGACGGTGTAACAGAACAGGTAAGTAGTACTAACAGCAGCTAAAATGTATATGGATCATCTCTCGATAGTTGATCCCTTTTGAAAGGCGCTACACGACGGCTATGGTATAGAAATTACATTTTCTATGTGAACGTCCAAATTTCTGCCTCTGGTAATGTGCCTTACCGGCATTACCAGCAGTTAAAGAAAATTAGTTTTATGTCTTCTGCAGTGTTAAGAGAGAAAGGCTTTGTTTTGGGATAAAAGGAAAAAAGGTGTAAAGAAAGGAAAGTCGCCTTTTTCTTTTATATAGTGTAGAGAGATGTTTTCGCTGACGATATGATTGCCTTTTGGGGACAGTCGCGGTGGGTCTTGTGTAGACTGGTGAGACGTCCCAGTTATTGATCGGCTGTGATGGCACTGTCAGTCCTCCACTCCTGTGCGTGTCTTGATAATCCGAGCTGACGACCTCATAATCATATACGTGCAAAAGAAACTGTGAAGCACCTTAATATTATTTTACCGCGGTGTAGAAAAGGGGTCCCTTGTTTGCACTTGTCTGGGCTATAGCTCAGGGGGAAGATGAAAAAAATTAAAAGTGCTCACTTTGACTTAAGGCAGACGCGCAGTCAGCGTCTCAAAGGCCGGCACAGCTATGCGCGTGCGCCAGCTGCTCGACTTTTGCAGGAGACGCCAGTTTTTGCAGACACGTTCACATGATCAAAAGTCTCCTCGCTCTTTGGAGGTCATTCATATATATTCTTTAGAAATGTTGGCCCATATTGATAGGATAGCATCTTGCAGTTGTTGGAGATTTGTGGGATGCACATCCAGGGCACGAAGCTCCCGTTCCACCACATCCCAAAGATGCTCTATTGGGTTGAGATCTGGTGACTGTGGGGGCCATTTTAGTACAGTGAACTCATTGTCATGTTCAAGAAACCAATTTGAAATGATTCGAGCTTTGTGACATGGTGCATTATCCTGCTGGAAGTAGCCATCAGAGGATGGGAACATGGTGGTCATGAAGGGATGGACATGGTCAGAAACAATGCTCAGGTAGCCTGTGGCATTTAAACGATGCCCAATTGGCACTAAGGGGCCTAAAGTGTGCCAAGAAAACATCCCCCACACCATTACACCACCACCACCAGCCTACACAGTGGTAGCAAGGCATGATGGATCCATGTTCTCATTCTGTTTACGCCAAATTCTGACTCTACCATTTGAATGTCTCAACAGAAATCGAGACTCATCAGACCAGGCAACATTTTTCCAGTCTTCAACTGTCCAATTTTGGTGAGCTTGTGCAAATTGTAGCCTCTTTTTCCTATTTGTAGTGGAGATGAGTGGTACCCGGTGGGGTCTTCTGCTGTTGTAGCCCATCCGCCTCAAGGTTGTGCGTATTGTGGCTTCACAAATGCTTTGCTGCATACCTCGGTTGTAACGAGTGGTTATTTCAGTCAAAGTTGCTCTTCTATCAGCTTGAATCAGTCGGCCCATTCTCCTCTGACCTCTAGCATCAACAAGGCATTTTCGCCCACAGGACTGCCGCATACTGGATGTTTTTCCATTTTCACACCATTCTTTGTAAACCCTAGAAATAGTTGTGCGTGAAAATCCCAGTAACTGAGCAGATTGTGAAATACTCAGACCGACCCGTCTGGCACCAACATCCATGCCACGCTCAAAATTGCTTAAATCACCTTTCTTTCCCATTCTGACATTCAGTTTGGAGTTCAGGAGATTGTCTTGACCAGGACCACACCCCTAAATGCATTGAAGCAACTGCCATGTGATTGGTTGATTAGTTAATTGCATTAATGAGAAATTGAACAGGTATTCCTAATAATCCTTTAGGTGAGTGTATATATATATATATATATATATATACAGTATATATATATATATATATACTGAGTATATTTTATACATAAAATATATGTTGGCGTACCTTGCATAACTGAATAATCTTTTCAATACAATTCAATACATTTATGGTCACTACAGTATTTGGATTTAATAATCTTCATGTGGACAAAGGCTGACTCGCATAAATAAGTAGAGCCGAATAATGCAGTCAAGGAGCTTTTGAATTCAGTCGCGTGAAAAATGACAGCTGTCCAATTAACTGCGATTTTAGTTCCCTCTCCTTTCTATTTCTCAGATCGCTTTTCGGAAGGAAGTCAGTTTCGTAGTTTTTATGAACAGTGCGAAAGTGCCTTTCCACATTTTCCTTCTTTGGAATAGCAATGATAGATTGACAGATCAGACAAACGCACTTCGATTGTGACATTGTGAGAAACAAAATCCTCTTCCAATTCCACATCCAGCCCATACCCTCCCCAAACAATTTTTTTTTTTAAATCCCTTCTTTAGTCGATATAAATTGGAAGGCTAACTAGATCACAGCCAGAGTTTTGCAGTAGCTCGCGCATTTGATCGTGCGTGCAGGATGACCAGTGTGTTAGAAGACAAGAGATCTCAGACTGGTTGCCCTGTATGTCAATCAAGTGGCAAATGCAATAGGGAGGATATATGATAGACTAACGTTTAAAAATTTTTTTTTTCGAATGCAACGCGATCTACCTGCACTACCTTTGCGATCTACCGGTTGATCGCGATCGATGCATTGGGCACCCCTGTTCTAAACTGAAATGCTTCTGGACTGTATTATGCAAACTGGTCTTGTTTGAGACTACTGCATTGTTAGATTACTCAGTCTTGTCACAGTAAACTGAACAATTTGAGTGACAGACTACAGCAGTCTTGATGTAATAAAGACATCCAGCAGAAGGAGCTTTTTGTAATGGTGATTTTGACCCCCCAACAACTACCCAGAAGTTTCAGAGAACGTCGATAAATAATTCTGAATATAGTGACTCAATCTTTGAAAGGGTCAAACAAAAGATTCTGTATTACTCTTAATCATATAAAATTACATTATCTTATCATAAAGTTTAATTGATTTTAAGACCCTTTTCTTAGTTGGTAAGGGATTATGTGATTTAGCTCCTGGATATACTGTTTTTAGGAACAATCCAAAACTATACTGTCCAAACATTTATCTCCATTTTAGCTGCGCTAAATTTTTAGCACCTAGATTATTGAATTTTTTATCATGGAGAGCTAAGAGACTCTTCTGCTCTTAGTCTCATTTATACATTTTACTTGTTTTGCTTTTCCTGATTTTGATTTTATGTTAGTTTTGTATAGTTGTTTAATATTTTATGTTCTTTATTTTATTTATGCATTACTTTTTGAATTTATCTGGTTGTATTTTTGTTTTTATTGTATCTAAAGCTATCCTGTGATGCAATTATATACAATAGGTGTTATGTAAATAAAGATATTATTATCAGCTTGAATTCTCTGCTCACCTTCTGTCCAAAGTTAGGAGACAGGCCCATAGGTTAGCTCAACTGTATTCACTGGTTAATGTTAGAAGGTCTTTCTAAATCCGGTAAGTATTGTTCTTGGCAGAAGTTATTGGATGCTGTAGGTGATGAAAGAAAAGCAGGAGCCAAAAAGGCAAGTCGGTTGCTGTACATATTATGGTGATGAATCTAGGTTTTGGCTTCGTGGACCTCTTATTTGTTTAATTTTTAAAATTTTTGGATTTGGCTGCTTATCTTTACCATTATTCTGGGAATGGCATTTTGTATTTTGGCGGCTATGTGGCCATCGCCATTTAGTGGATCCTTGAAAGGCCATGGTCATATTATTTACTATTACTACGCTAGTTGCCATTCACATGGGCCTGATGCTTGGTGGGATTGGCTTGTGCTTTCCTGCAACCGTTCTCTGGGTAAGCTGGTTTTGAAGATGGACGGATGAATGGATGGATGAAATGAATGTCACACGATGTAGTATGTCATCCCTCCTTAACTATTTAAGATGGCTTCACCTAGCTTCAGGCATCTAAGTATTAGAGTTGTTATTCTATTTCAATTTCCAGTTAGAATGATGGCTAAGGACTTCGAGTTAGGAACTTCAGCTATGTTTATTTTGACTGTGATTTGAATCAGTGTTTCTCATTTTAGTGTTTAAATCTGAATGATTCTTGTAACAGTTTTGACCCTAGCCTGTCCACTGGCTAAGACGTCTGTTCCTCCTTTGTCTCTCTCCTTGTCCTTTTCAGAAATTTTGTCTTAGGGCACTGTCTTATTTCAAAGTGTCCAGAGTAATTAAGCAAATAGAGTACTTTCTAATTTTCTAGCTATACAATTTACTAGGTAAGTACAAATTTCTGATTCACTATGAGTCATACGCATTGGAGGTTTCTTGTGTTATACTTAAGGAATGAAGTTGTCCTCAGTTCAATGAACAGTCTTGGGTCCCTGCCATACTGTGACCATATAAATTATTAAAGATTAAGATAGCAAGTTGTTCCATCCACCATTAACTGGGTGTTTGTGAAGTTGTCCTACCAGGAATAACAAAGTGTGCAAAACTGCTACCTTTGCTATGATGACAGACAAACAGCAATTTATATTATTGACATTTTTTGTTCATAAGAATAATGAATACCTTAAAATCCTCCACTCCTAAGTTACGGCTACAAGAAAACACCCACATATAATATACCATTCGGATCATCTTGATGTCTAGTTATGCAAGAGTTCAAACTTTTTGGGATTCCCCCTTGTTTTTGGACTCTAGACCCAACAAACCCACATTTTAGGCCATTTTTGGACAATTTTGCAAGAAATGAAACCCTTAAAAGTAAAAAGTAAACCAATAGGTGTCTTCAGCAAAGATGATCAGAGTGTCTTGAAGCTGTGTGTTCTGTCCCACATGCTGTTAACTAATCCTGTTATTTGTTGAACTGTACTCCTCCTTTGTCTTGTCATTTATTAACACACCTGTCAGTCATGTTTCACACTCACAGTGGTGTTATAACTGTTTATGAAATTCACATAAAGCACGTTGGTCCAATAATGAACATTTAAATACAATGCACCCCATGTGTCTCATGTAGGCAACTCTTGTTTCAGTCATGTCTGAAATGTATCTTTAAGGTGTTTAAACTCATGTGTCTGGTTAGTAGTGGTACTCAGCAATTTGAACCTCTGTCTATATGCTTTTCTTTGTCATGTTTCGACCATGGAAACCACTCTGCTTGTAAGTGTCTTTTAAAGCCTTATTGTTTAATGTATACTGTCTGCTATGTATTGCTTTGTAAATCATTATTCGTTGTCTTTGGTTGTACACCTGTAAATACGTGTAGGATCCCTTTGTATATATTTCCATTTACAAGAGGTACGTCTAGTAAAAGACTTCAAGAAAGTTCACCCTTGTCGTGTTTACGTTGATGTGCTGTGTTGTTTAAACTCCCTGTGGCCGCACGGCACAAGTGTCGTGGAGTTAGGCAGATAACAGTGCTTGCCACGTAAACTGACCCTAGGGATTCCCTCCATGATGGAATATGAGAGTCCAAGTTACTCCTATTCACAAAACTTTGAAAAAATGAGGATCAATAATACTGTCATGTGGAGTGTCATTTTATGCTGTTTCGAGGTTCTCTCCCTCTAAGATCCTCTCCCAGAAGGCCACAAATGATAAGTTTCAAACATAATCATTTTAATAATAATAATACATTTTATTTATATAGCTCTTTCCTATGCTCAATTTTAGACCATGTGAAGGTCAGTGATTATGAGTACAGTATGTTATTTTTGATTTTTAATCCTTTATTAAAGATCTAACCCTCTATGTACGTCCATCAGAGGGAGAAGCATTATAATTTTTTATTACAATCGAGAATATATAAACTTTAAACATTTAAATTGAAGCACACATTTTAATATTTCAAATATTTGATATAACTATTTCTGTTTATTATGTACTTCTTCCTTATGAAGTAACTCATTACATTTCTTACAAGCACCCTGAATTAGGGAGGCTTATGCTAATTCAGACTTTTTAACATAGTGACTTTAAGGATTATATTAAAATAAACTGATTAAGTTACAGATCAGTAAGATATACAGTGCAACATCTTGTTGAAATCCCTTGCGAACTAATTTAGTGAACAGACAAATAAAAAGATGTAATATGAAATACGTATTCAAATGAAGCATCTAAAATATTTGCAGTGGTTTGCCTGATTACTTGAGGGCAAAATTAAAATTGCTTCCCAGATTCTATAGAGCTTTTGAAAAGGTCTTTGTACTTTTTAAAATTTTAAGTAGAATCCTACATTTCTTTTCCATTGTGTTAAAGTAGGTGGACTAGGATTTTTCCAAATAAAATAAGATGGTGTGTGCACTGCATACTGTCAGTTATCACAATGGATTGTTAATTATGTATAAACTGCCTATCCGAAACAGAGCTGTTACAGGAATACGAATTTTAGCTATAAATGTGAAAAGCTTTTCTTCCAACAAGGTCAGAGTAGGAACCATTTCCAAACCATGACCCAAAGAAGCAAGTGTCTGACAACATCCCTCACAACTGAAATCTAAACCTGGAAATGTTTTAGATTATCTGAGTCAATGAAGTGCAATGTACAGTTCTGGGTTGATTTAGACCAAGTTTTGTGCAAATAATGAATGCATATTATTGATTACTGATGTCCATTCATTATCTTAGAATCAAATTATGAAGTCCAGCACTAGATATTAAACACAAAATGAGTCCCTGGCCTGAATCTTGGTCTGGATTTAATCTGGGTTAGTTTCTGTACCCTCGACTAGATTAAGGATGGTCATGAATGTACACATGGATAAATGGGGAAAGAAAAGAAAAATATAAACAAAATCTGCCTCTAACTAGGTTGCAAAAGGGTGAGATATTGCACTTCTAATCAATGTTATTTTTAATCCTCCTCTCATACTCTAAAATTGTTATTTTTTTTTTTATAATTGATGTGTTTTTTATTTTATACTAGCTGAAATACCCAGCTTTGCCCGGGAGGAAAATAAAGTCTATCTATCTATCTATCTATCTAAAGTGTTTTTTTAATTGTTTGAGGAAAACATAATTTAAAAAAACACAACTTTAAAAATAAAAATAAATTAACAAACAATAAAGACTCACTAATATCCTTGTCTTGCGGTCTTGTATGTATGTTATCATCCAGTTGATGCTCGGAACCGGCCAACTCTATTTAATTTGAAAAGCAACAGGTGCACTGTGGTGCTCAAACATAAAGAATGCTGGCAGTCGTCTGCTGTATACTAACTGTATAAGCCAAGCACGGGATCCTAGAAAGTATTGAAATCGTCAGAACTACTTTGGCCATCTCTCTGCTATGAGGATTTATGTTGCTGATGTGCTTGCATCGTTTGTGCATTAGCAGCTAAGCGACTGTCTTTCTTTGGTTTCCTTTTGCCAGTGTGCTCACCCCGACTCTACATCTCACTTCCGGGCCGGACAGACACACACACTTCCACGCTTAGAACTCTATTTCATTTCAAAAGCAACAGGGACTGTGCAGTGGTGCTCAAACATACAGAATGCTGGCAGTCACCTCCAGTTCGCCCTCTGGTGGTCGTTCCGAGTATCAACTGAATGATAACATACATACCAGACCGTAAGATCACCCACCACCCTACCCAGAAGGGGATGGGTTAGGGCTGATTTCACCCTACAGTATTTTTAGTTGACCATTGAAAAACATGTGTACCAAGTTTCATGAAAATTGCTCCAGCCGTTCGGACATGATGCTGGAACATACATACATATACTCATTGACTTATATATATATAGATTGTGCTCCACAATAAAATTTAGCAGTTTTATGTTTTTCTTTTTGCACTATCTACACTTGCTTAATATATATATATATATATATATATATATATATATATATATATATTTTTTTTTTTTTTTCTTATAGAATCATTTTATTGGCAGTCCCGACAATGTTTTTCCGCTCATGTTTTCCCTGCTTGTCTGTGTCCTACTTTTGAAATTCTAAACCTTACTACACAGCCTTACCAGAAATATTCACATTATAACTGCAAAACAGGTGTCCTCGTTCCCAATTTATTTTCATGCTTTCAAATCTATAAATGATGACTTTTTGAGCTTTAAGAAGAAAACAACCTTCAGCACATAAAATATGACAGGGTTTTATTTTCAATTTATTGATACAAAAGCCCCTTCCCTTCGCTGATAAAAATACATGTTTGGAGGGTACTGTACTGTATATACAGTAATTCTTGTGGCATCAATAGAGTGACTTGTGCTCAGAGTGTTTAGTTTTCATGGAAAATTACTTGTAAACAGCTTCACAGAAAGAGAATTAAAACTAAAACAGGGGGCTAAGGTCTGAAATAAATAAATATATAAATAAATAAAAACAGAAAATATCTCCACAAATGTCTGCAAACAGTCAAGCTGAAAATCTAAGCCAAAGTTTCATTTAACAGCCTGTCAGTTTTGTGATGTGGAGCAAATGAATGTGGTGGCAAACCAATCCATCAAATCCTACATCAGAATAACCAATGGCTGCTGGGAAGATGCAGCTTGAGGGGTGATGGGACCAATCCAGTTTCGAGTTCATCATTTTCATCTAATCTGCAGAGCAAAATTCACACCTCTTGAGGATTACTGACACAATCAACAATCCATTAATTACTGAGGAACACAGGGCAAACACAAGCCTATAAATGAAACTCTGTAAAGGCTTTCATTTTTTATGCAGTTTAAAACTTGACTGGGAGGTGAAGAGGTGGCATGGTGGAGCAGTGATATACGAAAGATAGGATTTACATTCTAAACTGCTGTGTGTAACTACACATTTGACCTGTGTCTGTATGGAATTTTCTCTAAATACTTTGATTTCTTTCTGCTTTATAAAGACAAGCAGGTTAGTTGATTTACATTTGTAAATTGGCTCTGGATGAGTGAGTGTGGGTGTTTGCTAACAGCAGCTTGGTGTTGCATCCATTGCCTGTCCCTGTTGGGATAAGCTACAGCTCCCCACAAACCTGAATTACATCAATTTTGTCCAGAGAATTGATGGATACTTGATATGTAGAAAGTTTATTTATTTTCAAAGCAGAAAAATGATTATTGAATTTGCACAACATTACATTATGATGAAAGTAGTGTCCATGTTTGTGGATGATCTTAGAAAAAGTCACTCTACCAATAGCAGGTGACTATGACTGCAGCTAGAGAGCACCAGCAAAAGTCTTTTATTTGTCTGCCTTAAATCAAAACATCATACATTTGCAAGCATAAAAATGTTAATTCAATGCATTTATTACACAACAAAAGGAAAGGTTAAGGAATGACTTCAAAGAGGACAATTGCAATATGTGGCATTTAGCAACATTTAGTGCTGTTCACACTTTTGCATGTAGACAAATGTACATCACTTTCACTGGGTGCGTTATGGAGTGCTCCACCCAAAGATGGCTCATCTGCCAAGAAGAGTTTGTTTCCAAAGAAAGCAAAATGACACATCTGCTGCTGAGATGCTGCTGTATGGGTTTAAATACCAGAATGGTTTTTTTTTGCTATTTTTTTTTAAATTTCCCTGCAGCTTTAACAAATTATTTTCATCGATATCTCACCCGCCTTTTTTCTAATACACAGAAAAGCAGCATCAGTACTTGCCACAGCAGACTGCTTTCACATACTTGCCACAGGCAAAGCTTGATTCAGCTAGATGAAGAAGATGGAAAACCAGAGTCAGGAACCAAAACAAAAGCAAAGTAAAATCAAAATGCTCCAGGGGAAAAGGCAAAAAGAGCAACAATACAGAATAGTATTTGGTTTCAGATAGTCTCTGAAATTTGACAAAAAAGCTAACAAACAAGGAAACAAAAAGCTAATGGGCTTTGAATGAGTCATGGCCTTTATTACAACTAGTGCTTGTATTTGTACTATCCTGTTATACTTTTTATTACTTTGTTACTTTATTGAATTAAAATGTTAATAGACACATTTTGACACATTTTTATTTTACACTCACAAAATGAAAGGTTACTTAAAATATTCCTTATTTAAGTTTACTGCGTATGAATGGAGGTGCCTGTGTACTTTAATATATATTCTATACACAACCAAACTTTCAATAAATAAATTAATTCATATATACTGTGAACAGCACAGACTGGGACGGAAGCTATAAATAAGGTTGGAGTCCCAGTAAGGACATCCTGGTTTAATCAAAGAGTGAAACATAGGCACATGCCAGAAATAAGGCTTTGTCACCTACAGATAGACTTGATATAGATGATGTTGACTTGACAACAGTCTCCAGTGACAGACCTCTCTGTGTCTATTCCAGGGAAACAGTGTGACTAGTGATATCAGGCTGGCCTACAAATGGACAATTTAATCCTTTTTTAAAGTAGCTACATTGCACAAGCATTTTAACAGTTAATATTTACAGGATCTTTCATTTTAAATATTCTTTAACAAATACTGAGGTGAAAAGACTGAGATGTACATTGATAGCAGTTAAGTCCAGCTATTTAACAACGACAGATCATCCATCCGTATCCCAGCCTAATATCCCTAGTCATACTTTTCTGAAACAGCCACAGGAAGTACCTCATAAAATGACAAATGCACAATTGACATTTGATTCAGCTCATGTTATGCGATCCCCATTCATGCAGCATGGCTAGGATCTCTAATCGATCTTCCCACTGTTGTGCTGTTTCCTTATGATCTTTTACATGGAGTAGCTATCTATTCTCTTCTCTGAAAGTCTCTTCCTGTACTCTTGAATTGTCCAGTTCTTGTAGAATGCAGATCTCCATATAGCTTTCTGACAGATTGCTGACAATTAGGAATTCAGCTCTGCCCATCTTAAGGGCAATCAGCTGGCTGCTACAATACAGTAATATTTTTGTAAGTCAATGCCACAATTTAATATCTACAAATACTGGGATTTTTTCTGTGAGCCAGTCCTGTGACTTTAGCAGCCATAGACGGGTCTGCTATTGTAAGTTTGCAGCCACACTTGATTTTACTTTTTTTTACTAGGTGGCTTTGCCCCCTGCTCACTTCGTTCACCCACCCCCTCCTATCCCCTCCCTGGGTGCGCATACACTCCAACCACTTCGCGTCTCTGCTGCTCGCGTTTTTTTTTGGGGGGGGCAGTCTGAACATATGCTGAGGAGATGCGGTCTGATCAGCTGCTGTCTTTCTGCTGCTGCTGCCTTGCTATGTGTTCTGCTTGTCACGCTGCGTGCCAATCATTTCAAAGCCTGTACAGCAGTTGTCCTTTTGTCTCACTTCCTTGTCTCACGTGACGTTAAAGTGTCTCTAGCGGGACGTCAAATTGTCTTCTGGGAAGATCACGCATCGTCTCCTTCCAAGCCTTCCAACATTTTTTTTTATAATAGAGAGATATAATTTTATTTTTGTAGGAGGATTGGTAATCATATCTAAAGCACATAGTATGAAAATGGTAACTTGCCAACATTTAACAAGGCATGTTTTAAACTGTTACATTTTATGATGAAAATATTGTTTAACAAGAGAGTATATTTTGTTATTAGCTGATTAAATGCATACACAATGTAACTAATTTTGGAGGCGTTTTCCGTTATGGTACAAATATGATAAAAATAAATTAAGTTTTGTTATTGTATTAATATACTTGTGAATTTATGACATTATGCTTATTTTACCGAAATGCAGCCACATTTATTTATGCTCAGCATCCATATTTGCCTTTACACTCCCTGGCCGCTTTATTAGTTCAACTACTTGTTAATGCAAATATTTAATCAGCCAATCACATGGCAGCAATTCAATGCATTTAGGTGTTTAGACATTGTCAAAAGATGACCTGCTGAAGTTCAAACCGAACATCAGAATAGGGAAAAAAGATGATTTAAGATACTTTGAATGTGGCATGGTTGTTGTGCTTGACACCCTGGTCTGAGTTTTTCAGAAACTGCTGATCTATTGTGATTTTCATGAACAGCCATATCTAGGGTTTATAGAGAATGGTTTGAAAAAGGGAAAATATCCAGTGAGTGGCAGTTTTCTGACCCAAAATGCCTTGTTGATGCCAGAGGTCAGAGGAGAATGGCTAGACTGGTTCAAACTGATAGAAAGGCAACAGTAACTCAAATAACTCTTGTCACAACCAAGGCATGCAGAAGAGCATCTCTTAACGCACAACACATCGAACCAGCAGATGGTGCAGATGGGCTACAGCAGCAAGAGACCACACCGGGTACCACTCCTGTCCACGAAGAACAGACAACTGAGGCTACAGTTCACATGGGATCACCAGAATTGTACAACCGAAGATATAAAAAATGTTGCCTGGTCTCGATTTCTGCTGCAACATTTGGATGGTTGGGTCAGAATTTAGCGTCAACAACATGAAAGCATGGATCCATCCCGCCTTGTATCAACGGTTCAGGCTGGTGGTAGGGATGTAATGGTGTAGGGGGTATTTTCTTGACATACTTTGGGGCCCTTAGTACCAACTGAACATTGTTTAAATGCCACAACCTACCTGAGTATTGTTGCTGACCATTTCAATCCCTTTGTGACCACAGTGTACCCATCTTCAGATAGCTGCCTCTAGTAGGATAATGCACCATGTGACAAAGCTCAAATCATCTCAAACTGGTTTCTTGAACATAACAATGAATCTACTGTTCTCAAATGGCCTCCATAGTCACCAAATCTCAGACCAATAGAGCACTTTTGGGATGGGGTGTAATGGGAGATTCACATCATGGATGTGCAGCCAACAAATCTGCAACAAATGCATAATGCTGCCATGTCAATATCATTTTAAAATCCCTGAGGAACGTTTCCAGCACCTTATGGATCTATGCCATGAAGAATTACGGCACTTCTGGAGGCAAAAGGGGGTCCAACCTGGTACTAGCAAGGTGTACCTAATTAAGAGGCCGGTGAGTGTACATTACCATGTCACCCTTTGCCAAGACTTTCCACTTCATACTTCCAACCATAGGCCCCTGAATGATGTTTTTAACACTGGAGGTCTGCAGCCAGACTCTAAGGAGTTTTTTAGGTTCATACCCTATTTTAGGTATATATTCTGATGTTCAGTTGATTGTCAGTCCAGGTCACGAATGATGGTGGAATTATATGATACTTAGAAAAAAAACTGAAGCTTTGTGAGTTACAAGATAGTAAGGCATTGTGTTACACTCCTCCTGTGTCTATGTGCCTCAGGTCACACCTGACCAAATGCTAAATTCAAGATGCTACCTGGTGCTTCTAGATTCTTAAAGAAACATGGCCATGCACTACTTCTCTGTTAACTGCTTTATATTTCTCTCTATTTCATAGCAATTGATACCAAATCAGAAATTTTTACTTCTATCAAATATAATTACCTCAAAGTCAATTCTCTATTTACCACAGAAATGCCACTAATGTTTTCAATATTGGATTTCTTGTTATTTTTTCAGTAACTCCTTATACTTTTTTATGACTTAATAAAAATAGACCAGTTAAGGGTATAAATTGATTGCACTACAGTACCCAGTGTCCAGTGAACTGATATCAAGCCCCAGGGTCAAGAGGCAAACGACAGTATTGTTTCCAGTTACAAAGCAGGCAAAATCCTGCATCTTATGTTGAACCATAACTGAAACCTTCAGAGAAGAGTTTACCAAAACTTTACATATTTTGTTATCACAGCTTCATAAATATTCTTTGCCTAATTAGTTGAAGCTCATTATACCTGACCTTTAGATGATCACAAAAAGTGTTTAGACTTTAGTTTCCTACAAACAATTCCTTTACTTTACAGTTTTCTTAACTGTTCACGCAATAACAAGAGCATGGAAATGTGACCTTTAGATAGTGTTGCTTTGAAACTCTCTGTTCAAAGGTCACACTACTTACCTAAGGAAACTGCTTGCATGTTTTTAGTGGCATCTGGTGCCGCTGTAAGCAATCCATCATTCAAAATACGAATCCACTTGATTAAAAAAGCTTTTTTAAGTCCCTCATAATATATCATTTTTTTAATACTAACAGTCTTAGTCAACACTGTCCAGTATTTTTATTGTGTAGTATACCACTGATTGGAAGTGTAACATAGTAAATCTCCCTTTTGTAATGTCTACTTTTTATTATTCACAAACATAATAGGGTAGCAATCATGATGTTGTTTGCATTGATCACAGTGTTAAATTAGCAATGAAAAGGCAGCATACAAAATTGTGGAAAAAATCTCAACGCTTATGGAGGATATACAGTGATTTAAATGTTTTTTCGCTGTAAATTCAACCCATCTGTTAAATATTACTGCTTATTGCTAAAACTCCTAAGAATATTGAGAATGTGGTGGCATAGTTTACAACTTTTTAGTTGAATAAACAGTATTTTCAACCCCTGTTCCCCGTGTGCTCATATGAATTTTTCTCTCACAGTCCTGTCTGTCTGATAGACTTTCACAAATTTGTCTGTTGTTATTGGCATAGCCTCCGATTTCCTGCAACCATAACTAGGAAACAGCAGATTCAGAAAATGGATAAGTTGTTGTTCTGAAAAAGGCTCATGAAAATTAACATAACTCCATCTGCATTTAGCGTTCACCTGGTGAATGTTTAGAGGAGGTTATAATGCTGGCTAAACCTGCATTGACAGACCAATTATCATGATAGTCTTATCATGAATCTGTTTCTCATAATTGTTGAATGTTTTGAAATCCTGCCTTTTTGCATTATATATTAATTTTATATAGATTATAGGTCTGCCAGTCATAGTAGTAAAGTGAAACTTATTTTCAGGGCTGCCGATGAGTTCAGCTTCTGGGTTATTGTCATCTGTACGTAGTACAATGAAATTCTTATTTGTGTGTCTCCTTGGAATAGTGATTATGATACAATACCAACAAAACACACGCCCACAAAAATACAACAGTATAAATAAAATGGAACCTGTTGTATATACTGTATATGTACAGTATATAATAGAGTTAGTAAAGAGTTTTGTCTGCTTGCATCTGCAGTCGATCCAGCAGTCATGGCAGTGAAATGAAAAACTAGTGCAAGGCTGCTGTTGAGTTCAAGTTCAAGTTTATTGTCATGTGTGCACAGTAAATGAAATTCTTACTTGCACACCTTCTTAGAGTTATGTAGTGATACTAAAAAACACAAACAGAAGACACACATAAAAAAATAAAATACCTGCTGTATATATTTATGGAATGGAGTTGTAGGAAGTAAGTAAATAAATAAAGGTAAATAACATTCGATCTGGCTCTTACATACAAAGGACGGTGTATGTAAGGATGGTGCATGTGCCCAAAGCATTAACATTAATATGTTACTTACATAAAAGCCAGATCGAATGTTATTTACCTTTATTTATTTACTTACTTCCTACAGTGTAAAGTCACAAGTAAAGTGCAAAGCTTCCAATGTACATATACAAAGTACAGCGATGGCAAAAGTGCATTCTTGCTCCGATGCAGAACCGTCGTCATGATCTGAGTTGACCTCTGTTATAGCGCGTCTTTGTGAAAATAGCAGTGTCAAATACGGGGTGGAGGCAGGGTGTTGGGATCATGAATGGGGCTGAGAGAATAAAACTGAATAAAAAAAAAAAACAAAGCTAACCTTTACAAGTATCATAAATTACACCGTCTGTTACAGACTGGAATCAAATGTATGTTTTTATTCTAAAATAGTAAGAATACGTGCAGCTCACTTCTCAAAATGGACTCGTCCAGGATCGAACCTGTGAAGTTATATTATTATAACTTTATATATTATAACTATTGCAGTTATATTCTTGAATAGAAGCGCACTTGTTCTGTTATATTTGTACCTTTTGTGAAAGTGTTTTTTTGAATTTGGAATTCAGGCTTCACACATTATACACTTCATGTCTACATTTTGTCAATTATTACTAAAACATGAAAAACGTTTCTGTTTTAACGATGTGTTTACATAGATCGTTGTAGACACGGAACACACGTGAAATGCAAGTGTTCCAAATAACGATATAGTATTTATAAAAGGTGTCATTTTGCTTGACTTCTCACTTTATACAACTCTATACAACTCTAAGCAACTGACACGCAGGTAAAGAGACTTGAGCTGAGAAAACTGTGCGGGGTGGGGGGATGTGATAGCAGGCTGCTTGCTGTTTGCTGCTTATCCACACATTTACAAGACAAAAGACGCTGACAGAGAGGTGAGAAGCAATTTAAGATGGGAGGATCTACGAGTTTTTTCGTAGGCTCTGGTAATTCTAGTGTTAAAAACACAAACAGAGAGATCGGTTTGGCAATGATCAAGGAATGTGAAGTGTTCTTCTTCAAGCTTTGTAAGGTCTTTGATCTTAAGGGCTCAGAAATGCTCTCAGAACCGGTCTTCTAGCTGTTTCTCTGTTTCACATATACTATATAGATGGCTGGACACTTCCTACAAGAAACACATTAGGTAAGGTTTTTAGACTAGCATTAACATGTTGTTTTCTTTTGAATTTATCAGAGGGTCATGATACAGTGGTATTGCTGGTGATATGCAGATGACCTACAAGTGGCTACTGTTACAACTAAAAGTACCTAGAGGGAAATTTGGCTCAACTTTGTAAAGTGAGTTACAGATGAGATTTTTATGTAACTTAGTGAATTAGTTGAAGCAGGCCAAAACTCCTGTGGAAGAATCAGTCTGTAAAATTGGTAATTTTGCTTTAATGACATGTAGGAGAGATACAGTACAGTATTAGGGTTTAAAGGGAATTCCAACGTGATGTGGGTTTAATTAATGGGACTTGTCTTACAGTGGATTTTCTGAAGTCTGTTCTTGGCTTGACTGAAGGCCCTGTATATAATAAAGGAGAAGTATGCCTTGTTGATGTAGAAGCTTCTAATCCTGAGTGTTTCATTACAGACGTTAAACTTATCATTCATTGCAGAGATGGCAGAGTCTGAGGAACTATGGAGTTTTTAATGTGCTGGGGATGAAAGGAACTGTGAGAAGAGAACTGTGTGAGACAGTTAGCTTGTAATAGAAAGAATCCTGGGAAGCTGATAGAAAGACTGATTTCAAAGAAAGGCCAAATTGTTGTAGATACATTAACGGTAAACCTTAGAGATGGATGAAAACTTGTCAGATTGTTAATGAACTCCTGTAGCTGGTTTCTGAAACAGAAACATAAGAACATAAAAAATGACAAACGAGAGGAGACCATTCAGTCCCTCAAGCTTATTTGTTTAGCTAATAGCTAAGCTATACAGTATCTCATCCAGATTCATCTTAAAGGTTGTCAAGGTTTCTGCTTCAATTACATGTCTCTGTAGTTTGTTCCAGATCCCCACAACTCTTTGCGTAAATAAGTATTTTCCTGGCTTCAGTCTTAAATGTACTTCCCCTTAATTTCAAAAAGGCAGCATTAACAAAAATGTCATATATTTTGTACAGGTCCAATACAAGGCCTAAGCAGAAAGAAAAGAACGCTGCCCTAACCAGCCAATGATGATATTGACATAGCTAGGTCCCAACCCAATAGCCATTTTACCTCACTGACCTGGTGATAAAAGTTGATATCAAAACAGGAAGCATTGAGATTGAGCACCAGTTCTACTGGTCTGTTGAGGGTATGCGTAGGAGGATCCCGGACTGGACATCAGTTAAATGTTTGTCTGAGGGTTTTCAGTTTTTCATTATGAGAAATGACTATATAAAAAGAAGTGATGTCAGTGGTTAAGATAAAACAGTCAGAAACATGAAACCAAAAGAAAAACTGGGGAACATAGTTAATATCTTTTAAATATAATGGGAGGCCTACCACTAGTGGTCTCATTAGACTGTCAAGAAAAGCTGAAATATGAATAGTGGGACACTTGAAGGTAGAAACAATAGGGCACCCAGGTTTGTCCAGTGTGTTGGTGTTGGGGAAAAAAATTAAACCATAGATATTTGTGGGTTTTCAACAATGAGGTGGTTGGCATTAGGAGGCAATTCTTTTCTGTCCATGAAAAGAGAAATGGTACAACTCACCTCCTTCAGTTTCAACTTTTAACAAAAATAGTTCATTTTCTGAACCATTTTTTTCATTATAGTGTTGCAGGGCATCAGAATCTACCTCTGCCACATTCATCTCTGGACAGCTTGCCATTCCATGCACATGTCCACAGTCACTTACACCAGGTCACTTTAATCAGCATATGTTTAGGCCAGAATTCAGATTCACTGCCCTGTAGCTTTGAGACAGCAGTGCTAACCATTATACCATAATGTGACCCCATGTAGTAAAACTGTAAAGTGGGAATAATTTAAAAATCAAAATTGCCTTCCCGTGTAATTCTCTTTGTAATTTAAATTAAGTGTTTGTTTGGTCAATGTGTTTTCAACTGTTATCAGCCAGGGGAGAGGAGACCTGGCTGGCAGATAAAAAGTAAAAAATGTTAAAATCCAGTGGATAAAACCACTCAGATTTAAATGATTAATGAATTAACATTGCAGTGAAAGAGAAAACTCTCTAGAGAATAACAGGCCCAGATTTCAGGAGTATTTTGGCAGCCCAACTCTGTGGATTGGCTTGATTTATTTTTCAGATTAATTAATTTATTTTATTTTGAATTTTCAGTGTGACAGGTATGGTAAACACTGCTTTTCAGACTATTTTACTTTATTTAAAGATGGAAATATATAACTATTCAAAGCCAAGGCAGAAATATTATAGTAATAGACATTTTGACTGATTTCACATTTTGATTGACTGCTCCTCTGACAGAACTAGGAAAAAAGAAATCCATAGTCTGATTTTAATTTGTTTGAGTTTATGACAGGATTTACCAGGTGTGGAATGAGTTTCATGCAGAGACATGTCACGGACTTGTAAGCTACTGTGCGTTTGATTGAGAGAAGGGGTGTGTGGCTACTATCTTCCTGAAGAAATTAAAACAACAAATAATCAAAATAATTGTCTAGGAAGTTAATGGAAATGTTCTTTTTGGCCTGCTTGCTAATCTAGCTTCCAAGAGAGATGATTATTATAATTCAGATTGTCCGGCATTGCTTTCTGTGGTGTCTTACCCCTTTCCACACCCTTCACAACACCTTCCTTCAGACACCTTTCCACACTTCCTGTCCTGACAATAATAATTATAATACACTAGAAATTTTATAAAGGACAAAGATTAGCCACTACCAGCGAACCTATCACCATGTGGAGGATGCAATAAAATTGATCTGTGAAGCATTGTAAGTTGACTTCATTAATAGCATGTCCTTTTTGTTTCATTTTTATTCGGCCTATTCAAAGTGCTTTTACCTAAGAGTTGAAAAAAATAGCACATGATAAATAACTTTTTGTGTTTTAGATTGCAGGATTCTGGGGCCTGTAGAATTCTTTTAAGCTTCAAGGTGTACTCATTAATGCTGTGCTCTTTTTAATTATTTTCATGGATGATTCATTTGCTACATTTGTCCTGCCAATTGGCCCAGTAGCTTCACCATAAGTGACACAAGCAAGTGTTTCTGTTTTTTGCTCTGTTAATAGCATTCTGCTCTTTCCTTTTGATATACTGTAAAAGAAATTACAATATCTTACAATAAGTTTTTCAGGTAGTTTCACATTGATTGAAATAAAAAGTCAAAGTGTATCCATCTCTTCGTTTTTGGAGTCTCTTTACTTCAACGCAGAGTCACTGGCTCCACTGGCAGTTTAGACTGGCCTGGTTATCTCTAGGTCCATTCATCCTGGGCAGGCATTGTCTACCCTTGCATTTAATGCTTCCTTTTAGTCCAACCAGTCAGAATTTAGTTCAAGGCATAAAGCAACCCTGAATGGTGTGCCAGTCTTTTTGAGAACACACTTGCATATACACACCCATACTCATTTATAGTAGGCCAAGTTAGGTGTGCCTATTAAATAATCACAGATACGTGTTGGTGAAAAAAACAACTCCGACATGGGGAGAACACTCAAATTCCATATAGGCAGTGATCAGATTAAGAATGTTATGCTAGGAATACTAGCAAGAGAATTTATTAAGTAACTGGAATAAAATGTTGTCAAAAAGGTCAAAAAAGTGTCAAAGACCAGGAAGGAACTGCACTGTTAAGAAAGACAAATCACAAGGCAAAAAGTCAAAGAGGACTGCAAAGTCACATTGATTCTTAGTAGTAAAGGATATTTTGTTAAAAAGTACAAATGCCGAAAAGGTTTTTGAATAAAGATGTGACATTTCTGAGCATCTTTTAACCCATTAGGGTTATTAGTTAGAGTTAGAAATGAGTACATTAGAGGGTCAGCTCAGGTTGGAAGGTTGGGAGACTAAGTCAGAGAGGCGAGATTGTGTTGGCTTGGACATGTGCAGAGGAGAGATGCTGAGTATATTGGGAGAAGGATGCTAAGGATAGAGCTGCCAAGGAAGAGGAAAACAGGAAGGATTAAGAGAAGGTTTGTGGATGTGGTGAGAGAGGACATGCAGGTAGTGGATGTGAGAGAGCAAGATGCAGAGGACAGGAAGATATGGAAAAAGATGATCCGCTGTGGCAACCCCTAAAGGGAGCAGCCGAAAGAAGAAGAAGAGGTTCATTAGTTAAAAACACAGGAGCAGTCCTGACAACCAATGAACACAACAACAATGATTGTCCTCAAAGAAAATAACTGTAAATTAAAATAGCAAAAACAAAAATGAGTTTCATACAAAAAATAATAATTGATTTATAATCTATAACAACAAATATTCCCAAATTAAGTACTAGATCTCAAAATTTGAGCAATGGAAAGGGAGAAAAAATAGTCCAATATAAAAATTCATTTGAATCGAGGATCTCGGAGTTAACTAACATGCCATCTTACCTAAAATGTTATTTCTATCAAATATATTACAAGATCCCTATAGTTTCTTTATTATAAAAAAAAATCTTGGTCGAAGGGAGACCAGGGAGACGAGACGCTTAAAAGACCTTTGAGACGAAAGAGAATGGCCATGGAGCGTATCGCGGGGACCTTAAACATGAGACTTTATGCCAAGAGAGTGCCCCAGCACCGTCTTGCGGGGATGTGGAATATGAGATTCTTGCAAGACACGCCCTACTTACAACCAACGAGCAAAACTCTCAGCCTTGTAAAGGCTTTTACCGTAGCAGACACAGATCCTGGGCTCTCAGCTCATATAAAGCGTATAAGGGCAATACGTTCTAGATGAAACGTCAACGAGTAAGCGAAGAAGAAAGTGCAGTGCGGAGAAAAGAGACTCAAAAGCATCTGAGAGAATAAAATGCAGATAAGTGATTATGAAAGAAGTGGAATTCGAAAGGCTCAAAAAAACGATGGCACGATACACATGCAGAGAAAGCTGAAGAATATTAAAGTAGTAAAATTTGAAAGTATCAAAAAAAAGATAGTAAAATCGCATTAGCGGAAACAAATGGGAATTATTACTCGAAAAAAGGTAAAATAATCATCACTTACCAGGTGTAATTGAAAAAATGCAGTATAAAGCAAGGTCAGCTATAAAAGACAAAGGGTAGAAAACAAAGTTAAATGTCATAAAGAGGTTCAAAAACGAGGGGGCGAAACACATGCAGAGCAGGTTAGAGATAATGAAAACAGTGGAATTCAAAAGACTCAGAAAGTTACAGAATATAAAAGCAGAAAAAATTGAAAATATCAAAAAAAAGATGGTAAAGATCTCATTAGCGCTAACAAAGACAAATTATTACTCGGTGAAATAATGGAAAGGTAAATAGAGATCGAATATATGGACATAGATGATATGTCAGAAGTATGGAAATATTGTAAGGCTTTGAAGTTTAAGTCGGAGACTTGTAGATCATCTAATTCATGTTGCCATCAGGGAAAAGTAGTGTTTCTACACAAAGAGGATGCGTATCCGCAAGAATTAAAATATTTGATATTTGGGGAAAGTGAAATCTACAAACAGTCAGTCAGTCATTTCCCAACCCACTATATCCGAACACAGGGTCACGGGCGCCTGCTGGAGCCAATCCCAGCCAGCACAGGGTGCAAGGCAGGAACAAACCCCGGACAGGGCGCCAACCCAGCGCAGAATTCACAAACACTACAGGCAAAATATACGAGTCTACAATAAGCTTTTCGCCTTCTCATCAATCAGTGCTCAAAACGTAGATTTACACAATAATGGACCATACGATATACAATTAAAGCAACGTCAAGTTTAATTTCGAAGAAACCACAATTCGGTCAGGTGTATATTTATGATCACGGAGAAGCAATGCAAATTTTAACAGTCGACAAGAAAGGTAATGTTGTATATATTCCGTGAATAACAGACACCAAAGGAGATCTTGATATGCCATCCGTATTAAAATGTTTACAGTTTCCCGTGAGAATAGCTTTTGCTATGATAATTAACAAATTACAGGGACAAACATTTGAAAAAGTTGGATTATTTATTAGAGAAAAAGAAATGACATTCACTCACGGGCAGTTTATACTTTGCGTTGTCATGATGAAAGTCCAAAAATGGAATCAAACTTTAATGCAATCTTGAAGAAAAGGTAATTCCAAATATTGTTTTTACTGAAGCTCTAAAGTAAAAGTGCAAATAATGAAATTGAAACCATTAACAGCTGTGTTTAGTGGTCTTCCAGATGGGCTTAAAGTGGAGAAGGACAAACAGACTGTGATTGCCTTTACTACACTATTAACATGTAGACTTATCATGGTCAACTGGAAGATTTCTAACTCTTCTATTCTAAGTCAGTGGGTAACTGATCTTATATACTATTTGAAATTGGAAAAAATCTAATTCTCACTTAGAGTAGCTGTGCAGAACTTTTTCAAAACCTGGCAGGATCTGATCACTAACATTTTAGATTAAGCTCTTAAAGTACTGAGGAAGCAGATTCTCTCCCCATTTCTTTTTCTTCTCCATGTATCTTTATCTACTTATTAATTCATCGATTTACTTATTTTTACTAGCTTTAGGTTTTACTCTGTTCGTCATGCTGTCTTTCTCAGGGGGTTGATTTGATTTCAATCTTATTTTTGTAAAAATTGATCTATTTGTATGGACTGTTGTGTGATTACAATAAAATCAATACATTTTTTTAAAAAAAAGAATCAATTCCAAAGAAAAAAACAAGCTTTTAAAATTTTATATCCGTTTAACCAAACACGGGGGTTGGCGAGCGAAGCCCCCTAGTACTTTTTTAAAAAAGTTAACTGAATTTTACAAATTGGGGCTCTGCACATTGTAGGATAACAGCGTTGGTTCATACTTCTTTTGAATTGTTAGACCTCCTGTCCTGTCACAATAAAATTGAGGATATTCCGGATAACTTGATGTACATTTTAACAGGTATTAAAACACAGGAAATGCCTTGTGGATTTTGTGAAGTTTGTTTACTTTTGACTACAGCATGATAGCAAGTGGGTATCAATACAATAGCATACAGTATCTTTCTTTAAAGAGGTCACAGTTTCTTCTAGAACAGGACATTACAGAGTGGTGCATTTTGTATCTTTCAGAGTAGCCCATTGACTCATCTCACCCAGTTCAATTCAGAATCATGGGAAGGTGGAACTTATTTCTGCAGTAACCACTGCAAGGTAGGAACCAGCCCTGTACATGACACCAGTTTGTCACAGAGCAGCTCAAACTCACCTACATTGTTCACATTGGGCCATTTTCCAGTTGTCCCTACCTGCAAGTTTTTAGACTGTGACAAAAGAAAACATTCCTGCCAGCCCAAGGATAACATGCAAACTCCACAAAGGGCATTTGCTGGGCCTCACAGGATTTAAACTCAGTCAGCAGCAAAGCTACTGACAACACTAATATTCCACCAGTTTCGGAACATTTTAACTGTAGTTTAATTATAGTAGATTATTGTATTTGTGTATTTTTAATATAGTGTATTCATGGACAGTAAAGCTGGCTGTGACAATTAATAATGCAATTTTAATTTTATTTAAATAATAACTGCAACTCAGCACGTACATAAACTCTTATTTGTGGCTAGAAATCATATTATAGTTATCAGAAATGATTTGCAATCAGTTACCCTGGACAACAATAATTCTGCTACTTGAACACTTTTGGATGTATCTTATGGATTTTGGCCTCTTGATAACAAAAATCTCCTTTAAATATTCCTATCTTGTATCATTTTATTGCAATCACCTATTTTAGTGATTTCTTCTTTTATTATAAGCATACATATACAGTACAACAACAACATTTAGAACATCTGTGATGATCAAAAAGCAGAGGCACTGCTGCTAGTACAGCAGCTTAGATATACCATGTGTCATTTGTGAATGGGACAGTCATGCTAAAGGGTCTCAATACATTAAAAAGCTCCGTAAGCATTTGGTTTCAGGGTATAGAAGTGTGGCACATAAACCACTTGTTGATTCCAATGAAGATATTTTTGCCTCCTCTTCATATAAAACTTGGACTGATGAATGATTCTGAGACAACAATGAACAAGGAATGTCCATCCATCCATTATCCAACCCGCTGAATCCGAACAGGGGGTCACGGGGGTCTGCTGGAGCCAATCCCAGCCAACACAGGGCACAAGGCAGGAACCAATCCTGGGCAGGGTGCCAACCCACCGCAGGACACACACAAACACACCAAGCACACACTATGGCCAATTTAGAATTGCCAATCCACCTAACCTGCATGTCTTTGGACTGTGGGAGGAAACCGGAGCGCCCGGAGGAAACCCACGCAGACACGGGGAGAACATGCAAACTCCACGCAGGGAGGACCTGGGAAGCGAACCCAGGTCTCCTAACTGCGAGGCAGCAGCGCTACCACTGCGCCACCGTGCCGCCCAACAAGGAATGTGAAGGATTTAAAAATTTGAGACAGATGTGTTTGTGAATAACTAATGTTATTCATTGTGGGTCCACAAATCGGACACATCATCGTAACAAGCAGTTCAAAGATCTTCGAGTGGGGCCATAGGAAATGGCATGAAAGGCATTCAGAGATGTTGTTGAGAATTGTATTGTTAACTACAAAGCACCAGACTATGTCCAGCTAGGTAATGGCTTGCTTCAAGCATGAAAAGCCATGAAGTGCAACATGTTGCTTAAGATTCTTTTTCTGCATTCATACTTGTATTTCGTTCCTGCTGATCTTTGTGCAGTCATTGACTAAGACAGCGAGAAATTTTACCAGGACATTGCAATGATGGGTAAGTGGAATCCAAGAACACTGGCTGACTATTTCTGGACATTGAAACAAGAAGCATCAGAAGTTAAGTACAAATGAAAATCAGTAGAAAAATATTGTTAGTTCAGTTGAACCAATGCAATGTGTCAGCATCATTATGCGATTAAAGATGCTAAATTCAATAAAAACTAATTTTGTGTTTCTCCAAATTGAAAGGTGATACAGTCATCCTGATTTACAGTTAGTTGTATTCAGCTTCAACCTATCATAATAACTAACATTTTTTAAGGAAGCAAAACCTTTGAAAAAACGTATTGTGTGTGCTGTAGTAGTAATAGTAGTATTGTTACACTACGCTGTCTACCCTTCTAAGACGGGTTTAAATTTTAAGTAATCAGCATAGACCTTAGCATTAACATTTGCAGTGCACCATGCAATGCATGTGTCTCTGTTATGTGCCATTTGGTATAAGCAGTGTCAATGCCAGAGATGTGCCATTTATCTGAATGCAAATGCAATGCATTTAATTACTAAAAATGTTTGTGATTTGCCATCTTTTGGAATGCCAGAGACATAGCAACTGGACAAACACACAGGCAGACACTTATCCTTTTAGTAAGGGGGATGTACAATGTACAATAAAATTCTTGCATTGCATGTTCAACCTTCATGCACCAAGCTGCCAAGATAAGTTTATTTTTATTAAATAGAAAACAAAGATCATTTTACATGATGTGCAGTTGTTCACCCACTACTCGGTCCATCAGTGACTATTTTTAATCGGAACATGCAGCAGTACAGGGCAACTGGCACAGAAGGCATAATTACATGACATTATCAGATATACACTTTATTAGGTATTTTGTTACGTATACCTTGCTAGTAGCTGGTTGGACCCCCTTTTGCCTTCAGAGCTGCCGTAATTGTTTGTGGTATAGATTCAACAAGGTGCTGGAAACATTCCTCATGGATTTTGACATGATAGCATTACGCATTTGCCGCAGATTTGTGAGCTTTCCATGATGTGAATCTCTCGTTATATCACATCCCAAAGGTGCTCTATTGGTTTGAGATTTAGTCAAGGTGTTGTGCATTCAGAGATGCTCTTCAACATACCTCGGTTGTAATGAATGGTTATTTGAGTTACTGTTCCTTTTTCTATCAGCTCAAACCAGTCTTGCCATTCCCTCTAACCTTTGTCATCAATAAACATTTTCACCCAGAGAACTGCCTCTCACTGGATATTTTCCATTTTTCAGACCCTAGAGACCCTGTAAACCCTAGAGATGGTTGTGCACAAAAATCCTAGTAGATCACCAGTTTCTGAAATACTTAGACCAGCCCGTCTGGCACCAACAACCATGCCACATTCAAAGTCACTTAAATCACCTTTCTTCCCCATTCTGATGCTCCGTTTGAACTTTAGGAGGTCATCTTGACAATGTCTACATGCCTAAATTCATTAAATTGCTGCCATGTGATTTTCTGATTAGATATTTGCGTTAACAAGAAGTTGAACAAGTGGACCTAATAGAGTGGCCGGAGTATGTATAATTCAGTGAACTCGACACAATAAATGCAGGCAAAAGAGAAACATACAATACCAGGAGGTGGTTATGGAACACTCTGGCATATTGTATGTGTATGTCTTGAAAGGAACTTGACACAATGGTGCAATTGTTAGCTCTGTCACCTCACAGTTTTAACCAGAGTGCATGGTTTGAATCCCAGTATGGTCCCTGTCTGTATAGTTAACATGTTCCCTATGTGTTTATGTGGGATTTGTGTCCAAGTACTCTGGTTTTCTTCCATCATTCCAAAGATATTGGGTTTGTGTGTAATTCTAAATGACTTCTGCATTAGGATGCGTGGGCATGTGAGTGTGCCCTGTAATGTCCAAAACTGTTTCTCACCTTGTGTCTGATGCTGTCAAGATAGGCTTCAGCTCTTGTAACCCAAACATGGATTAAAATAGTTAGGAAATGGATGAATTGACGACTGCGCCAATGGAGTTTTACTACTGAAGCTGTTAGGTGACTTTAACAGCAGAGGCACTGGCTTGGAAAACAATGGGATGCAATCCCAATTAGCAGTAGTTTTGTGTGGGTGAATGTAGGGGCCTTAAACTAACATAGGTAACGGGTTCAGCACTGGTGTATGAAAATCCTTTCTTATTTCATATTTAACAAGTAACATTTTTTTTATTTAAAATGATTTCACAGACAACTTACTCTAATTAAGACAGCATTGGGTTCTTAAAACACTCAGCAAGACAATTCCACTTGAGTGCACAAGGCAATTGCAATTGCTAGAAATAGCACCATTTCATACAAGCTGGAAAGCCTTACAGATTTTCTTTGTTGTACACATTTCTTTTGATGTGAAGGTTAACCTTTTAAAGCCAAGAGGCATTTCCTTTGGAGAACTGCTCTAACTATACACAATTATCCTTGGACGTGACATATTTTACACTATGTAACACATCACAGCATCTCTGGAGGGAGTATGTAGTACAAGTAATATGGTGTTGTGTACCATGAAGGGAAATGATTTCAGTGGATAATAGAGTCTATTTTCAGACATTGGTGCTATGATCAAATTTGTATTGATAGCACACATAGACTTAATTTGTGAGTGGACAGATGCTAAGACTTCCTTGTATCATTCACTGTCCATCCCTGGTGAAAGCTGTAACAGTAGTTTTGCTTCCTCAATGGAAACCCGAAGACAAATATAGATTACATCTCATGCAGTTCAAGTGTAAATGATTAAATTAGCAAATAAATATGACATGGTTTCTTTCAATGGCAAAAAATATGCTTCCTGTACTAAAATCTGAATTTTTCAGCTTTCCCATATTACCAGCATCTCTGCCTCCTCAGAAAACCCACACAGAAATGCTCACTTTGTACATACAGCCTTGACATTTGTTCTATAAAAATTACTATTTGAAGTGCCTCAGTGACTGATATGTTCAGGCTTTCAGGATTATTGCTGTTGTTGGTGGGTTCATACAGTAAAGGCTTAGTCCAGGGTGATTTCTTTTAGCAAAATCTGTCGGTTGAACAAGACCTTCTATTTGGGGTCAGCTGTAATTTCTTCTATAACTACCTCTTTCAGCTAAGCACTTTTCATAGAACAGCAGCTGGCACAGAAAATTTCAGCATAAGGTGTCTTCATGGGCAATTTTATACCCTTCATTGCACTGTGCTGTCGGGTTTTCTTGAATGCATTGTTCAGAATTATGTTCTAAACTAAAATTAACATAACCTTTTCAACATCATTCTGGTGTGCTGTGCTGTTCTTTCAATGGCTAGGGCAGAATGCTTAAACTATACTACAGACAGGTGCCTTATGTCCAAAATCTTTGTGCATGTATGGTAGAGGCAGAATTTGTGTATTAGTAATAATTACCCAGATGTAATCCAATATACCAAAAGCTATAAACATAAAATAGTTTGCATTGTCATTTACTTTGTTTGCTACTGCTAGATGCATGCAGTTATAAAAGTATAAAACAGAGTGTTGTAATGGCAAGTCACTGAAACAAAATTTTAAGATCTCAATGCTTAATCCTTATTCACTAAGGTGTGTTTGGCAATATTGCACCTAAAGTACATAATCAAAAATAAGCTGCTATTACTCCTTTATTGTAGCAGTAGAGTGTTGTACCGTGTTAGCCATAGATTGATACAGGAGAAAGTAGGGTTAAATGACACCTTTTATTGGCTAACTAAATAGATTACAAATGCAAGCCTTCGAGGCAGCTACACCTGGTTACACCTTGCCTGATGAAGGGGCCTTAGCTGCCTCGAAAGCTTACATTTGTAATCTATTTAGTTAGCCAATAAAAGGTGTCATTTCACCCTACTTTCTCCTTTATTGTAATAAAGGAGCTACAAATGGCTGAAGAGTAGAAAGTACAAAACTTCAACATTTGAAAGTGCAACGTACAGTATATGCATGATTAAAAACCTTTGTTTACACCAATATCAACTAAATAAAGCACAAAAATGTGGTGCTTTAGGGATTTCTCTCTAAAAAACTGAATTTTACAGTATATAACCAAGATAGTTTATGATGCACAACCCTGGAATCAAATTTCTTTTGTGCCTAATCCGTCAGCTATCATTGTGCCAACTTTAGATGGCATATCCCATAACACTGCAAATGTATACTGTTTGGTACAAGATGTCTCCATTTTTGGAAACATTTTGGAAATAATATCTCAAAACAAGTGCTGCGGCTGTAGTTAATTTTTTTTTTGAAACAAATATACATATGCGATGGGCTGGCACCCTGCCCGTGATTTGTTCCTGCCTTGCGCCCTGTGTTGGCTGGGATTGACTCCAGCAGACCCCCGTCACCCTGTGTTAGGATATAGCGGTTGGATAATGACTGACTGACAAATATACATATAAACACAAAGATACAAACACTTTATATCACTGAAGCAACAAGTAAACAATTTTCAACTACATACATATAATTATGTACTTATCCAAACCTTTACTTTCAAAATTATTTTTCATGCCAGTCTGTGGAAGAATTTCCTTTATCACAAGACACAGAGGAAGCTTGTATTTTCTACACTAGATTGGTATTTTATGCTGCAATTCACCCGTCTTCTCCTGCCTTCTGTTGCAGTTACCCCACAAAGGTTTATTTATTTACAGCATTTATTTATTTTTCTTGTTGTTGCTTTTTTCTTGTATTTCGTGTCTTAAATAAACTAAGTACATAGATTTTCATACCAGTATCTTCCAGTGCAGGGTTATGGGGTTGGGGACAATACCTTTGCTGGAAGTGCTGGACACAGGGCAGGAAACAGTTAGCCCTGGGCACAGAGTTAGTCATAGAGAGGCATACGCTTAAAACAGTGTTTCTCAGACCCTTTTGAGTTGCAGGAGACCGTTGCCAGCTCACGAGCATATGAGACTTGTTCACAGTATAATCTGCCCACCGCTTTTTACCCATAAAGCCACCATGATTGACACAGCCTTCTGAGAGACTTTGTATCCAGTTTCTAATCACTCTCTTTAGATCTCTTGACGCCCTGCCTGCTGTTTCATTTTATTTCAGTTTTGTAATCGCATTTGTTTGTCCCTTTCTGTGGAGGTGGCGCTTCTGTCCTTTTGGGGGAGATAGTGCCTGACCAAGTCACTAGCTGAAACAGTTTTTTTTTTCCTTCTTATATGTGTCACTTTGACTGGGTCCTTGCACGAAAGGTCAAAAAACACAAGTACAGCATTACAATTATTCATCATTAAGCTAAAAAACATTCCCTTTACTTTAAGTTGAAATTGAAGTAGCACTACTCAGAAAATTAACATGGGGAGAATGCGCAGCACACAGCTTTTGGGTATGGTAGTTGAACCCATGACGCATGAACTGTAAAACTGCATGTTGCAATGGTTCATAGTCGTAATAAGCAGTACTTACAAATCCTTCATCAAACATGTCATTCTAAATGAAGTCATAACTTTGCTCAGAATCTAACTCAAGATATTTTGTGTAACAATGTGTAATGGTGCATAAAGATTACCTGTTACACAGACATCATATTTGTTGCCATTTACATACTGCTGTGACATGTAGACAACATGAAGACTTATGAGTTAAAAAGAGACACCTTTGGGTATGTAAAAAACATTATTGCTTTTAACTGGCTAGTGGGTTTATTAAATCGTACACAAACAATTTTGAAATATGGTGGTGTCCCACCGGTGGGACACCTCGTGCATAAGTGGTTTATATAATGGGGTACTAATGTCAGTACAGCCTTCCATCTAAAGTTTATTTTATATAAGCACAGCATCAAACTGTGACAGAAGATTTCCATTTCTTTCAATTAATATTCTAAATCATTTTTTAGGAAAAGGGGATATTACATATTTCCTTACAGCACTGGGCCCTGGACACTGGGCACCATTTCCTTACAGCACAAGGTGGGAACCATCTTGTAGTAACCTTTCTTCAGTTAATATGATTTATCATGCCTCTTGCAGCACTGAGAATAGTTTATGTTCTCTCTTAAAGCCATAGAACCAAAGAAGCCATTCTATAACGTCACCAGATTTCAACAAAGTTAGTCAAAATATTTTTGAGATTTTAGGGTATATGTTTTTTTGTAGTTGTTGGTAGTGTATTAGCCCTAAACATTCATATATTGTAATACCAACAGCCCTAAATGTACCACCCTGTCAGTTTCAGCTTTAAGGAAACAGTTTTTTGTTGAGTGAGTCAGATATAGATATAAATAGATATAGATGTAGATAGACAGATAGATTAATATATGTACAGAAAACCTCAGAGATTGTATTTTAATTTTCTCTATGTAGTCTTTTCAGTAATATGAATTTTGCAAGTGGTATTCATATTACATGCCTTGTTATAGTTTTAGCTGATCATAACACTCAGTGAATTCTTCAGTACAGTTATCTTTAAAAATTAGGTTTATAAATCATTAGGCTAGAAGGTTCCACCGATAGGTCATATTTCATAAGTTCCCTATTTAACATGAGTGCATTATTTCATGTTGTGAAAAATGCCTGCACTGAAAAAAATAGCATTCTTTTTTACATAAGTTTGCTCATGGCACTTTATTCACAGGGCGATGGTGACTGTTACATTTTTCGTTTTCTTTTTTGTCTTCTTGTCTGTTTACTGGTAAGGATGTTTCCCCTTCACAAAAATGTGACTTTATTTTACATAAGAAGAAAATACGTTTGATGAATTCAGTCTATTAAAATTATTTTCACTAGTGTCTTGTCTAGATTCTTCTTAAAAGTTGTTAAAGTTTTAGCTTGAACTACGTGACTCATAGGTTATTCCAGATTTCTAAGACTTTTTGTATAAGGTAGTGCTTCATGGATCAAACCTCAAATGGATTCCCCTTACTTTTGCCAATGTACATAATTTACCCTTGAACTGAAGCAATTCCATTGTATCATTTTGTCAATTGACTTGATATTTTCAAAGACCATGTAGCTTTCTCTTTCAAGACTGAAGAGGTATGCAGGACATGCCATTTAGTCCAGGGATACAGAATCTTTTAGCACAGCCACTAGTGGTGCTTTGGCTGTTTCCAGATGTGGTTTAACTAATTATAGAGTTTCAGCATATTATTCAATTTTATTTAATAACTTAAATAACTTATAATAATGGGATTAATATAGACATTTGGTCTGATTTCTAATTACTAAATAGAATTCCTGCACAAAGCAAAATTGTATTGTTAGATGATTTGTTGTGTTTGATTTGTATTCATATTTACGAATGTTGATGTTTTATAAGTTAGGTAGTATAACTAGATATAACAAAGATATGTGAATCCACATTTAGTGGGTGGGATGAGTGTGTCTCATAATGAACACTTTTCCTATATAACTGTGTCCTTCTTGTCCTCATGCCATTTTTTGTAATTTATATTTTTAAATGTCTATAATTTATTTCATATATACAATATATTCTTTATTTAAAATATTTGAATATTTTAAGTCTCTATTCTCATTATTCTTGAACAATTATCTCAGTATACGATAGATGCATACTTCAGAATCAAAGGCAGGATATTTTCTGAAACACTGTGAGCACTTATAAGCATTTTCAGGTTTACTACTTTGCTGCAAAATCTAAATACTTGTATTAATGGATTTGTTAGCTCTATATGTCAGTCATTTTATTATGGCTGGCTTGACTTAATCTTTTCATGTTGAAATAAAGCATGTATGGCAATATTGCTTCATATACTTTTATGTTCAAGTAAACTAATTGTGCAATTGTATTTTTGTACAACATTGTGAGCAGCTCAGTGCACAGGATATTTAGTAGCAGCATTATGAAAAAATAGAAATATGCATTATTTAAAAGATTTCAAAAGTGAATGACTGAATATGACACATGGCTAAAATGAAGGAAGAATTCTGACCATCATAGTTCAATTTTCTGCATTTCATATTTAGTCTCATGAATGAAAGTCTATTATATGGCTATATATTCAACGAGTCATTGCATCTTTAACAAGAAGGTCATAATTACATTTATAGCCGTATAGATTTTTATTTCACTGAAAATATATGACACAAGGAAAAGGAGATCATTTTGTAAGATTTATTTGTGATCATCATCATGCATATATACTTACTGTACAAATCATTACCAGAAAAAAATGCAAAAAATGTAAATGTATGGTCAGATTGGATAAGAATTGTTGTATTTGACAGCCATATTTAACAGTTGCAGATATGGCATATGACTAACTGGTTTAGTAAGAGGTTCTGTTCTGCAAATAATATTTGTGCTATGTTAGTCAATTACTGTCTAATATTATGGATAATGAGATGTTACTAGACCAACATAGCAGTGTTGGCTTATATATGGGGACATGGTTGGTAGTGTCAGATTTTGTAAAACATGTTGGGTCTCTCAAGACAAAAGAAAAAACAGTACATAGCAGGGGAAACTATGTAGGCATTTCAAAAGCCTAAAAGTGTATCCAACAGTATATTAAGAACTACCTTTTTGACTTGTATTTTAAATGTATCTTCCGTTAAGTATTTACCAGTCCTAAGACACAATTCACTGTTAGTAAACTATGCAGCATTGAGCTGAAAACAACAAACCCATATGTTTAATCCCTTCCTTTATCGTTGCAGACTAAAACCTAAATCTTAAACACTGACTAATTGGTACATTACAGAAATGGGAGAGTTTTATCAGGAAGGTGCAAAACACGACAAATGCTCTGGCACTAGTGAAAAACAGGCAGAGCCAAAGGTACAACAGGTTACAACCACCAGGGGATAAAAAAAAACCAAACAGACTGAAGTTCAAAAACCATGAAGTCAACAAAAGTGCATCTAAAGTTCCTGAATGAGAAACAAACTCATAATCAAAACAACATTCAAAATCAGAATCACAAACCTAGAAGCTATCCAAACGCACCCTCAAAAACATTATAGAATTAATCCCAAACATAGACAAGTTCATGATGTAGTCCTTAATATAAGTATAACTGATTGTCATGTGGTAGCAACTAGTACACATTACTATCAACACAGACTGCTCAGAGGCTCAAAACATCGGTGTCTTTGAAAAACAAAACGGCAGCTTATGAAAATTTACCAGTGAAAGACATAACAGCTGTGTGGTAAAATAATGTCAAAAGTCAAAATGAAATCTAAAGTAAAAAATAAAAATAGTATTGAAATTTGCCCAATTAGAAATCATCCATAGTACCAAAAATCAGTAAGTAAATGCAAAACTAAGTGTGGAATAAAATAAAGAATTTTGTACAATCATAATATACAGTAAGTATTTTGTAATTTGAGGACAGAAAATTATGAGTTACAACCAAATCTCAACAAGATCATATTTAAAAGTGGTAGTATCTGTTCTACCACAACAGGAAACATTTTAATTTACGGTCAGGCGAGGCCATAAAAAAAAGCAGGAGTCCTTAACAAAAAGACAAACTGATCTTTTGACAAGCCAGAAGTGCTAAACAAGGAAGGACAAAAACTGAAGGACAAAAAAGATGTTCAAAAGTCTGTAGAATAAACACTAACAATAATTTGCACAGAATCATTGAGGGACTGCAAATACAGATGACCAAATGGCACATAAATATGACCCCTTGCAGGGTCACCCTGATGATGTGACGAAACTTATATTCTCAGGGAATTCGGGCAAGTTACCTCAGCAATGGCCAACATAAAAATCTCAAAATGCCACACATGTCAAATTGAAGATGGCGTTGTAGAAAGACAATAAAAATTTACGGGTTGCTCAGGAATATTGTGTGCAGTTTTGGTCTCCATGCTACAAAAAGGACATAGCAGTGCTAAAAATGGTCCAGAGAAGAGCGACTAGGCTGATTCCAGGGCTACAGGGGTTGAATTATGAGGAAAGATTAAAAGAGCTCAGCCGTCCATCCATCCATCTATACTCTTCCGCTTATCCGAGATCGGGTCGCGGGGGCAGCAGCTTGAGCAGAGATACCCAGACTTCCCTCTCCCTGGCCACTTCTTCTAGCTCTTCCAGGGGAATCCTGAGGCGTTCCCAGGCCAGCCGAGAGACATAGTCCCTCCAGCGTGTCCTGGGTCTTCCCTGGGGCCTCCTCCCGGTTAGATGTGCCTGGAACACCTCACCAGGGAGGCGTCCAGGAGGCATCCTGATCATATGCCCGAGCCACCTCATCTGACACCTCTCAATGCAGAGGAGCAGTGGCTCTATTTTGAGCCCCTCCCGGATGACTGAGCTTCTTAGACACCCTGCGGAGGAAACTCATTTCAGCTGCTTGCATTCATAATCTCGTTCTTTCGGTCACTACCCACAGCTCATGACCATAGGTGAGGGTAGAAACGTAGATCAACCGGTAAACGGAGAGCTTTCGTTATGGCTCAGCTCTTTTTTCACCACGATAGACCAATGCACAGCCCGCATCACTGCAGATGCCGCACCGATCCATCTGTCCATCTCACGCTCCATTCTTCCCTCACTCGTGAACAAAACCCCGAGATACTTGAACTCCTCCACTTGGGGCAGGATCTCGCCCCCAACCCTGAGAGGGCACTCCACCCTTTTCCGGCTGAGGACCATGGTCTTTGATTTGGAGGTGCTGATTCCCATCCCAGCCGCTTCACACTCAGCTGCAAACCGATCCAGAGAGAGCTGAAGATCACGGCATGATGAAGCAAACAGGACATCATCTGCAAAAAGCAGTGACCCAATCCTGAGCCCACCAAACCGGACCTCCTCAACACCCTGGCTGCACCTAGAAATTCTGTCCATAAAAGTTATGAACAGAATCGGTGACAAAGGGCAGCCCAGGCGGAGTTCAACTCTCACCGGAAATGGGTTTGACTTACTGCTAGCAATGCGGACCAAGCTCTGACACCGGTTGTACAGGGACCAAACAACCTTTATCAGTGGGTCCGGGTTGGGGTAGGGGATAATAGCCCAAAGGCTATATCAAAAACACATTGGTACACATCACCCCATTTATAAATTTTTTATTTTATAGTCCCCACCCATCCTACCAATTGTAAAATCATAAATTAATTAAAACATCTATCAGTTTGTTCTAAAATATCCCAAGTTATAATTTTACATATGTCCAATAAATTACAAAAATGTATTATTTAAATATTTGCTTTTTAATAGAGGATTAAAAAATATAAATACCCCCCCTCCCATCAATCAAAATTAAAATATTCAAAACTAGTAATAAATATGGACGTTTAAAAAACGTTTAAAAAATATTTTTTCAATAAGATAGATATTAAAAGAACACAAACAACAGACTTGTTGTTTAAAATCCCTAAAATTTGTAATACTATATATAAAAAACCAAAACACTAAAATAAATACTAGAAATCAGTATTAAACTGTTCTTGTCTTTATTAACCCTGGAGGCCATAATTAGGTTCCCTGAACTAAAAAATAAGAATATAAACTAATACACAACACTACACACCAACATAATAAATAAAAATGACAACCACACAATAACACAATCGACAAGAAACACAACTTTAACATCAGGGACCTGAGTGATGAATCCATCTTTAACCTCAGGGCCCTGTTTAAAGGGGTTAAGATAAGGGAAAGGATTGGGGTAGACAATCCAACACTGGAAATACAAACTTTAACATCAGGGACCTGAGTAATAAATTTATTCTTAACCTCAGGGCCCTGTTTAAAGGGGTTAGGACATGGTCAAACTCCTTTTCCAAGTCCACAAAACACATGTAGACTGGTTAGGCAAACTCCCATGCACCCTCCAAGACTCTGCCAAGGGTGTAGAGCTGGTCCACTGTTCTGCGACTAGGACGAAAACCGCAGTATTCCTCCTAAATCTGATGCTCGACTATCTGACGGACCTTCCTCTCCAGGACCCCCGAAGAGACTTTTCCAGGGAGGCTGAGGAGTGTGATCCCTCTGTAGTTGGAACACACCCTCCAGTCCCCCTTTTTAACACTAGAATTCCCAGAGAGGGGCCATTTGGCCCTATCCCCCTAGCTCTACCAGAGAGGGGCCATTTGGCCCGGTTGTTTTTACCTAATATCCTTAATCACGTGTGAACGGTTGCCATTGTTCTGTAAATGTGGCAATTACTTGACACTCTTATCCAGAGCGACTTACAAGGTGCTACTGACTATACAATCAGGGATCACAGTTATCTAGGAGCAATATGTAAGGGGCCATACCAAGGGTACAACTGGTCTAGAAAAAATTGATTCAAAGATTCCAAAGTTCAAAGCGTTTATTTTCTTAAACAAAAAAATACAAAATAAAAACTACTACCACTAATAGAAAAATATACATTTACATAAATGTGCAACATCTGGTATTTGTGTATGTGTGTGTGTGTGTGTGGGAGTGACCAGTATTTTATCAGTTCATTGATGTGATCTGTTGGCACATATCTGGCACTGCCAGTCAGTCTCCTTCTTGCATTTCCCACAGGTGTACTTGTAGCAGTCCACACAGCGCAAGGTTGCATTATTTTTCTTGCACTGGACGGTCACCTGACACTTGGCCCTTTTCCCTGGGTGTGGTGTGGCAGGTTGTTGCAAAAGCAGCTGCTCCTTGTCCACCATCCTTTCTTGCATAAACCGCTTAGCAAGCTCAGTTGCAAGCTGCGCCATGAAGTCCACCCTTCTCTCCTTCACTCCGGTGCATGCCTGATACAGCACGTGAGCATTCATCACTGCCATGTCGATCATGTTGTAAAACACGGCGACTGGCCATCGCCGTGTTCCTGCGCTTACGGTGTACTGTCGAACCTTCTGGTCCATAATGTCCATGCCGCACTTCATGGTGTTGTAATCAGTGACTGTGTTTGGCTTCCTCTTTCGGTTATCCCCAATCTCAACTATGTTGTGCATGGTGCTGAGGATACAGACGGTCTTCTTCCTCTTGGGCGCATAAACTGTGAGTGTGGTGCCAGTGGTTGAAAACACCTGATAAGTAAGATAAGAAAAGATAAAACGTTATTGTCATTGCACTTTTATATACAGTATAATAACACAATGAAATTGGAGCTCTTGCTCTAGGTGCAAAAAAGAAAAGGAAAAATAACACAGCACTTTATATAAATATAGTAATTATTAATCAAAATAGATAAAATATATATAAAAATAGATAAAAATAACGACAACATACCTGTGTGGTGAATTCGTTGCGGTCCGAAGATTCTTTTGCTGATTGTGGAAGCTCGCGACGAATCTTGTTTATGGTGCCAACAAGAGTAGTTTTCCGGCTGAGCAGTCGTCCAGCGAGTGACAATGATGTAAAGTAATTGTCAGTGGTAACAGTTCTTCCCTTGTCCATGAAAGGCTCCATCAGCTTCATTACCACATTCTCGGACAGTCTCTCCCCAGAGGGACGACTGTGGTCCTTTCCAAGATAAGGGATAGCATTGCACATGTATTTTGATTTCAAGTCACATGCAACCCAGAACTTGATCCCAAACTTGTCAGGTTTTGAGGCAATGTACTGCTGGAAAGGACAGCGAGACTTGGTTGGAAAAAGTTGCTCGTCGACAGTGATGTGCTGGCCCGGGTTGTAAGACTTGATGCAGTTAGTAACAAACATCTGCCAAACGTTTGAAACTGCTGCAAACTTGTCCGTTGCTAACCGCTGAGTGCGTGTGTCCTTGTCATCAAAGCGTAGATGTCTCATGATGTCCTGGAAGCGGTTTCGGGCCATCGTGCTCTTGACGTGCGAGATCCCCAATGTTTCCGACCATGCATCAGCCAGTGATGGAATTCTGATCACCCCTCTCCAGAGAAGGATGGAGATGAATGCCATCAGTTCATAGACAGACATGTCCCAATCTGCTTCCATCCTGCGGCCATGCTGAACTGTACATTTTCTTATAGTGTGAAGGATGCCCCAATTCACCAAAAACAAGAAGCTCTGCAAGCGATTCTTGACAGTTCTTCTGACTTCTTCTGTTGGCTCTCCATCACATGTATATGTTTCTGGTTGGCCGTGAGGGAGTGGCCTCCCCACTTCTTCTTCAGCCCACACTGTGCCATCTTTTGCTGTCTCATACTTGGAACCTTTCTGTGTGGTCTGTGTCTCCAGCCGACCTTTCTTCTTTGGAGGAGTTATACTGTCTAACCCGGAACACATCTCATCACCTGAAGACATGTCAGAGTCTGAACACTCTTGCAAGTGAATGGATACTTCCCCGCCATCCGAGTCACAAGGGTCCATGTTCTGCAGCAGAACCAAAGCCTCGGCAGGAGTGTAACCTCTTGGCATCTTTGTGGCTTGTTCGTACCCGTAGGTTCTTGAAGAAGATTGTGAATGCATGTAGTAAACTATCCCTTTTATTCCCAAGTTTAGCTTGTCATCAGTTCACAGCCCCGCCCACAGTCAACCATACCACATACCACAGGATGTTAACACTAGATTTACTAAAGCTGCGCAAATTTGCATGTACAGGGTGGAAAGGAAAAAAGAAGATTGTGATACTACTAGCCAAGGAACTCCATTGCCAAATGCAGGAACGGTGGTCACTGGGTCTGCAAATGCTGCAAACTTAGACTTTGATACAGACAGACAGACTGCGTGGGAAAGTAGCCACTGAGACAAAAGGCAGAAAGATGATGAAGAGATGAACCTGGAACTGAGGGACAGATCACTTTTTTTTACATTTTATTCTGTATGTGTATGAGCATGTCAAAAACCATGGACCACAACTTTACTCATCTTATGACATTTTTATACAAACATACATTGGAGACTGAATGTTTTCATTCTATTCATTTTATTCTATTACCAACTCTTCATTCTGTTTTCACTCAATTTTGACTTGTGTTTCCATATATTGTGAATGTGTGTCTTTCCTGGCCTGCCTTGGATTTTAGTTACTCTGAGTAAGCAAATGCAAATGTGCCAGGCCTCACAGGTGATGGGTGGTTTGCAGTTCTTGGGGGGAAGGGAAGTGACACATTCCAATGGGCCACCCATTTACAAATGAATGGGAGCCAATTGTCGGTGATTGAGTTTTTAGTTTCAAACCAAGGGGCCATTTGGCCTACCTCTGGTAGGGCTGAGGGGGTCAGGAAAACCTGGGAGTTCTAGTGTTAAAGAGGGGGACCACCACCCCGGTCTGCCAATCCAGAGGCACTGTCCCCGATGTCCATGCGATGTTGCAGAAGCGTGTCAATCAAGACAGTCCTACAACATCTAGAGCCTTGAGGAACTCCGGGTGTATCTCATCCACCCCCGGGGCCCTGTCACCAAGGAGTTTTTTGACTACTTTGGTGACCTCAGTCCCAGAGATGGGAGAGCCCACCTCCGAGTCCACAGGCTGTGCTTCCTCATTGGAAGAAATGTTAGTGGTATTGAGGAGGTCTTTGAAGTACTCCCCCGCACCGACCTACAACTTCCCAATTCGAGGTCAGCAGTGTACTATTCCCACCATATACAGTGTTGACACTGCACTGCTTCCCCCTCCTGAGACGGCGGATGGTGGACCAGAATCTCCTCGAAGCCGTCCGGAAGTCGTTCTCCATGGCATCCTCAAACTCCTCCCACGCTCGAGCTTAGATATATTTTATTTTATATAGAAGGCTATAAAGGCTTAGATAAATTTTCTTCATAATCTTTAAAATATCCATCCATCCATCTATCCATCCATCCCTCCATCCCTTTTCTAACCTTAACTACCATTGAATAGCTGAAGCGTATCAAAACAACATTGAATGGAAGACAAAGCCAGCCCAGGATCACTCAATTGCCGAGCTACACTCACTTACTAACTCAAATCTTGCCAATGTGGAGCTTCCCATTAATTTAACAAAGACCATGTTTCATTCTATTTTTAGTTTTTTAAATTTTATTCATCTTCACATTTTTTTCTTTGCATCAAAGAACATCACAGAACACTCTGTACATAAAGTGTGTAGCAATATTAACCATATTGTAAATGCGATTTTTGATAGAAAGTCCTTCTGATGAGAAAATAGCGTTCAGACATTTGTGTCAAAATATTTTGATGTGCATGCTGAAATTTTACATTGTATGGATAACGTTTTCTCTAAGCATTTATGTTTTCCTCAATAACATGTAGTTGCAGGTTGCAACTACAAAATGAAAAGTAAGGCAGCCAAATGATTGCTCTGTCTTGAGTGGTTTGACACCATTTGGGACGGCATTACGGTTTGATTATACATGCTGTGTTTTCCTTTTGAACTGACATTACATTGAACAGTCTAGTTATTAAAAGAAATTTCTTTATATATCTACCTCACTGGTTTCACAGGAGGAATCGGCTGCTTTAGGAGTCTTTCTTTTTGGTGTCTTGTTCATTGTTTATTGTGGGTTTGCTTAAGGATGTTTTTAGGAAATTAGTTTTCAAAATGCTATTTTAATAGTCAAATACTTACTGAGTCAACAAAAATGCAGACAACAGTGGCAAAGCTAACTGTGTTATTTGCATTGGTGTTTATTATCTGGAAAGTATTTAAAAACAACATGGAAAAGGAAGAACAAAGTCATAGCATTCAAAATTGAAGGCATCCACTGAATTTAATTAGTTATATTCAATAAGTTATCATAGGTTTTTGGGAAACATTGTTTTTACTCTAGTGAAATGTAATTAGGACTGAGTGGGAGCGCAGTAGGCAGTGCTACTGCTACACAGGTGCAGCTTCTTAGGTTGAAATCCCATGTCCTGTTACTGTGTGTCATACTAGCACATTGTCCTTATGTCTGTGTGAGGTTATCTCTGAATACTTCAGTGTCCATCTGTGTCACTGAGGTCCTAAGGTGACTGTCACAAGCCACCTGTGGAGAGGCGCATGGCCTGCTAGTAGTTCAGGACCAATTGGGACAGTGAATATTATAATAGAGGCAAAAATAGGCAGATGTAAGAAAAATAGATTGTATTCCACAAAAGTATTTAACAAGAACTCACTGTTCTAGGTGCAAATATTTACAGTGAAACATTTCTTCTTCTTCTTTTGGCTGCTCCCATTAGAGGTCGCCACAGCAGATCTTCTTCTTCCATATCTTTCTGTCCTCTGCATCTTGTTCTGTTACACCCATCACCTGTATGTCCTTTCTCACCACATCCATAAACCTTCTCTTAGGCCTTCCTCTTTTTCTCTTTCCTGGCAGCTCTATTCTTAGCATCCTTCTCCCAATATACTCAGCACCTCTCCTCTGCATATGTCCAAACCAACACAATCTCGCCTCTCTGACTCCTTGAGCCAACCCTCTAATGTACTCATTTCTAATCCTATCCATCTCCGTCACACCCAGTGCAAATCTTAGCATCTTTAACTCTGCTACCTCCAGCTCTGTTTCCTGCTTTCTGGTCAGTGCCACCGTCTCCAACCCATATAACATAGCTGGTCTCACTACTGTCCTGTAGTACTTCCCTTTCACTCTTGCTGATATCCGTCTGTCACAAATCACTCCTGACACTCTTCTCCACCCATTCCACCCTGCCTGCACTCTCTTTTTCACCTCTCTTGCACAATCCCCATTACTCTGTACTGTTGATCCCAAGTATTTAATCTCACCCACCTTCACCAACTCTACTCCTTGCATTCTCACCATTCCACTGACCTCTGTCTCATTTACACACATGCATTCTGTCTTGTTCCTACTGACCTTCATTCTTCTCCTCTCTAGAGCATATCTCCACCTCTCTAGGGTCTCCTCAACCTGCTCCCTACTATCGCTACAGAACACAATGTCATCAGCAAACATCATAGTCCATGGGGACTCCTGTCTAATCTCATCTGTAAACCTGTCCATCACCATTGCAAATAAGAAAGGGCTCAGAGCCGATCCCTGATGTAATCCCACCTCCAATTTGAATGCATCTGTCACTCCTACCACAGACCTCACCACTGTCACACTTCCCTCGTACATATCCTGTATAACTCTTACATACTTCTCTGCCACTCCCGACTTCCTCATACAATACCACAGCTCCTCTCGAGGCACCCTGTCATATGCTTTCTCCAGGTCCACAAAGACGCAATGCAACTCCTTCTGGCCTTCTCTATACTTCTCCATAAACATCAGAACAAGTATCACATCTGTGGTGCTCTTTGTTGGCATGAAACCATACTGCTGCTCACTTATCATCACCTCACTTCTTAACCTAGCTTCCACTGCTCTTTCCCATAACTTCATGCTGTGGCTCATCAATTTTATTCCCCTGTAGTTACTGCAGTCCTGCACATCCCCCTTATTCTTAAATATCGGCACCAGTACACTTCTTCTCCACTCCTCAGGCATCCTCTCATTTTCCAAGATTCCATTAAATCTGGTTGAAAACTCCACTGCTATCTCTCCTAAACACCTCCATGCTTCCACAGGTATGTCATCTGGACCAACGGCTTTTCCATTCTTCATCCTTTTCATAGCTGTCCTTACTTCCTCCATGATAATCCGTTGCACATCCTGATTCACTATCTCCACATCATCCAACCTCTTCTCTCTCTTGTTCTCTTCATTCATAAGCCTCTCAAAGTACTCTTTCCATCTGCTCAACACATTCTCCTCACTTGTGAGTACATTTCCATCTTTATTCTTTATCACCCTAACCTGCTGCACATCTTTCCCAGCTTGGTTCCTCTGTCTAGCCAATCGGTACAGGTCCTTTTCTTCCTCCTTAGTATCCAACCTCTCATACAACTCATCATACGCCTTTTCTTTAGCCTTCGCCACCACTCTCTTTACCTTGCGCCTTATCTCCTTGTACTCTTGTCTACTTTCTGCATCTCTCCGACTATCCCACTTCTTCTTTGCCATCCTCTTCCTCTGTATACTCTCCTGTACTTCCCCAGTCCACCACCAGGTTTCCTTTTCCTTTTTCCTCTGTCCAGATGTCACGCCAGCACCCTTCTTGCTGTCACCCTTACTACATCTGCTGTAGTTTCCCAACTGTCTGGTAATTCTTCACTACCACTTACAGTGAAACATGTATGGTTCAAAAAAATAAAAAAAATAAAATAAGCACAGCTGGATCTAAACATTCTTGATGGGTGTACAGCAACAACAACAACAGCATTTATTTCTATAGCACATTTTCATACAAATAATGTAGCTCAAAGTGCTTTACATGATGAAGAAAGAGAAAAAAAAAAAGTAAGAATTAAAATCAGAGAACACTAATTAACATAGAATGAAAGTAAGGTCCGATGGCCAGGGAGGACAGAAAAAAAAAACTCTAGACGGCTGAAGAAAAAATAAAATCTGCAGGGATTCCAGGCCATGAGACCGCCCAGCCCCCTCTAGGCAGTCGACCTAACATAAATGACCTCACAATCAGTCCTCATTGTATTCAGGGTTCTCATGGAAGGACTTGATGATGATGGTCACGTGGACTTCTGGCCATTAGTCCATCAATGTAGGGACATCATGGTGATTTGATTAGGTGGTGGTGGTGCAGGTCACCACCACAGAAAACTGTAAAAAGAACAGAAAAGAGAGTTAGTACGGATTTTGGAGCCACAATGAATAGTAATGATAATTAATGGAATATGCAGAGCATCAGGATTAAATTAAAATGAAGCTATGAGAAAGCCATGTTAAAGTAATGTGTTTTTAGCAGTTTTTTAAAGTGCTCCACCGTATCAGCCTGGAGAATTCCTATTGGCAGGCTATTTCAGATTTTAGGTGCATAACAGCAGAAGGCCGCTTCACCACTTCTTTTAAGTTTGGCTCTTGGAATTCTAAGCAGACACTCATTTGAGGATCTAAGGTTACGATTTGGAAAATACTCGTAAGGTGTCAGACATTCCGATATATAAGATTGAGCGAGATTATTTAAGGCTTTGTAACCCATAATTAGTATTTTAAAGTCAATTCTGAATGACACAGGTAACCAGTGTAGTCACATCAAAACTGGAGAAATGTGCTCGGATTTTCTTTTCCTAGTTAGGATTCTAGCAGCTGCATTCTGCACTAGTTGCAGTTGATTTATGTCTTTTTTGGGCAGTCCTGAGAGGTGTGCGTTACAGTAATCTAGTCGACTGAAAACAAAAGTGTGAACTACTTTCTCGGCATCTTTCAATGATATAAGAGGTGTAACTTTTGCTATATTTCTTAAGTGTAAAAATGCTGTCCTACTGATCTGATTAATATGTGATTTAAAATTCAGGTCAGAGTCAATAATTACCCCTAAATTCTTTATGTTCGTCTTTACTTTTAATCCTAATGCATCAAGTTTATTTCTAATAACCTCATTATATCCATTATTGCCAATCACTAAAATTTCAGTTTTCTCTTTATTTAGCTTGAGAAAATTACTACTCATCCATTCAGAAACACAAGTAAGACATTATGTTAGTGAAACAACAGAGTCGGGTTCATCAGGTGCTATTGATAAATACAGCTGCATATCATCAGCATAGCTGTGGTAGCTCACATTATGTCCTGAGATAATCTGACCGAACGGAAGCATGTAAATTAAAAAGAGCAGCGGACCCAGGATAGAGCCTTGTGGAACACCATATAGAATATCATGTGTCGTTGAAGTATAATTGCCACAACTAACAAAGAATTTTCTACCTGCTAGGTAGGATTAAAACCAATTTAAGACATTGCCAGAGAGACCCACCCACTGACTAAGGCGATTTCTAAGAATATTGTGAAAAACAGGAAAATAAGAACAACATAAAAAAATAATGATACTGTATCTACTCATCTTTAAAATGGTTATTAGTATCTTTCAAAGATAACAAAAACTGGACAATGGAAAAGTCTACTCAAAAACTACAGCTCTTCCAAATTAAAAAATCTCAAGATCCTACTCTGGCTAACAGAAGCTTCAATCTGCTCCTTACTATTAACCAACTGCTCAGCCACCCAGCTCTCTCTAAGACTAGTGCACTTTGCACATGCTTTTTCATTGTGAGTCCACAATTAACCAACTGACCCCCTCCCATGGCCACAACTGTACTTATAAAGAAGATTCAATTCCCCAATACTGCCAGCCCTCATAAAGTGAGACACCTCTTTGGTCATGTAGAAGTAATTGAACATCTTAAATGAGAACTAAAACATAAACAAAATTAACTTAAAAAAAATTAACGTAATGGGACTCCTCAGTGGCTGTCTTTCTGAACACCTCGCCATTGACTTTACGTCATAAGCAGGTAAACAGTCTGATGGTAAGTCCCAAGGCCTTTTTAGATATTTTCTTTTACACTGTAAACTATTTAAAAGTTACTTATTGCTGCTCATTCCAGCGCTCATGGAGCATCTTGCTTCTCTCCCTGATATTGTGCTGTGTTGGCATCCTGATGAGGTTATAGCGTCACAGTGACCCTCTTTCCGTTTATGCCTTTTATTATATAGACATTAACAGAATGCCCCAAATTTCATACTCTTACCACACTGTTAGGACAATTTGCTACTGTAGTTCAACATTTCTGCCTTTTCTTTTACATTCTGTAACCCCAGACAACTAAAGAGAGCGCTAGAACAGGCAAGAGAGAAAGTTGTACTTGTGTTCATAATGTGTTATAAATAATATGCCCAAAACAATAAACAAAGCAAAAGGAGTATATCAAAATTATCATTGTAACTGAAGTAATGGTTCATCTTGCATCCATATGCTTACTATTAGGTGGCCGTCTGTCTTATTTGTCTCTGGTCTGGCTTAGTCTTTACTCTCACATGGCCTTTGAATGGAGTGTGAGAAGCATTCACATTGGCCTGTCCTGTTCTCAGTATGGAAAATGACAGAGAGAGTTAGCCTGCTGTATACAAGCCTCCTCTTATTGTGGGTATGTAGCCCCTTGACTCACCAATGAAACAGCTCAGGCACAACTTCAGCTTTGTTTATGTCAGCATTTTCTCTGGTTTCAAACAATGCACAAATGTGGTTTCAGACAAACAAGAAAGAAAAGATATACAGGTAATTAAGCTGTAACATGCCCTTTCAGTTCAGGCTTTATTACTGGGGGACAATAGGCTTGTGCAATATAAAGTGGTCCTGGTCCACTCTGGTTAACTGCCCACTACCCGCCACAGATGGCTCAAAAGGAGTTAACAAAAAATTCTTACCAGATCTAGTAGAGTCATAAACATGCATTTTAAAATTAGATGTTAGTAAACATTAACTTCCCTGCCTTTTTAAACATTTATACTGTTAGAAATTAACAATAAAAGAACACTCTGCAACTCAACATCATCAAGACAAAAGAGCTGATGGTAGACTTCTGGCATCCCAAGAAGCTGCTGAGGCCAGTCACCATTCAGGGGGAGGACATGGAAGTGGTGCAGAGTAACAAGTACCTGGCGGTTCACATTAACAACAAACTGGACTGGTCTGACAATACAATGGTGATGTACCAGAAGGGCCAGAGCAGACTGTACTTGCTAAGGAGATGTGTGAGGTAAGCTGTTTGAAGTGTTATACCAGTCCATAGTAAACTGTGTGATGTCCTACATTGCAGTCTCCTTGGGAAGCAAGCTGAGCTCAAAAGAAGCTCAATGCATGAACAAACTTATCAGGGATGTCTGCCCCATCACAGGACAAACCCTGGACACACTGGAAGCGGTTGTGGAAAAGAGAAGTATGTCATAATTGGATGCCATCATAAAAATTCTCCTCTATCCCCTCTAGTAGGTGCTGTTTTGGAGCACTTTTAGCCACAAGCTCATTCCACCACAGTGTGCTAAGAAGCACCTCGAAGGGGTCTTTCCTGCCCACCGCTATTAAGCAATTCAATGCTTCCTTTCCAATGTGCTTGTTAAGTTTATTTTTATTTACTTATTTACTTATCAATTGATTGATTCATTGATCTAATCTAATCTAAAAAAAATATTATCAACCTATATGCAAGATATTATTGTATGTGACACCATCCCACTTTGCAAAGGCATGTACCAGAGAGTCTAAACTGGCCTAATGCATAGCCACGTGCATGAGTGGGAATGGCATCCAGGGTTGTTTAATACATTGTACAGCAGAATGCAGAAAGATTTCAGAATGGAAGAACAATTTGCAAAATTTTTTAAACATACAGTATGTCTCATTTTTAAAGTCATTAATCATATTAATTTAACGCCATTTATTTCTGCTAAAATACGTAATATTCCAAACTCTGACAACATGTCTATCTGCCTGTTTGATTGACTGACAGTGTATCCAATTATTTCTCTTGTCGTCCTGCTAGTCACAGTCTATGTCATTGCTACATTTGACTTTCACATTTTTCATTATTCATGTTATAGGTTTACATTTCTCAAATTTTAAACACAATAATCCTTGTAATCATGCCTGTAATTTAAGGTTTATTCAAATAACTGATTTATTGCAGTCTACGTTTATTACAGAATATTTTGCTTGTTTCCAGATCTATCTGTTATGGCTTTCTAACTTTAATGATGCCCATATTTTGTGACAGCTGATAAAGAATACATTTCCATTTCAAATTCACTTTTGGAGCTGAATCTATTAGACCATGTTAAGGAAATGTTATTTGGTTCATGTTCTCTGAGGCTATAGTCAGATGTCATTTTTTTACTTTGCTGTCTTAATGGAAGTAATCTAGGCCCCGCTGGGTTCCTTGACATTTTTGAATCAAATCATCTCTCTTACTGAGTGAGCAGGTACTCAGGAGAAAATGGGCAGCCTTAGCTCCATTATAATAATATGAATGAGCTTGGGACACAGTTCTTAGTCTGAAATTCTCAACAGTTCGAAGGACTGTCAAAGAGTGAAATTGTACAGAATCAGACTTCCCCTGAGGTCTAGGGCAGGGTGGTAGAAGAATATTGTCAAGACTGGCAAATGTAATTAATCTTTTTTTGGAAAGATTTCAGCATTCTATTTATTTTCGAACAAAAAGGCTTTTCTTTTTAAATAACACGAGACATTCTCCTCCCCTAACATCATGACGTAATTTTATTGAATCCAAAATTTTTTTCTGATCAATCTATCAGTCATACTTCACTAGCCAGGGCACAGATCAATGATTCACATTGCAGCATCCTGCTTTCAGGCAACATAATTTTTTAATCAATATATTTTAACATAATAAATCATTTATTCATTTGTAATTTGCTCTTCTGTGTCCATGTCATAAATGCTTACATTTGATATCTAGGCATGAGGCTAGCAAATACTTTGTATCTGTTAGTTTCTTCTTGTTGGCTCCTTGAAGTGAATGGGTCCAGAATATAAAGATTAGCAGTGCCCCCCATTTTAAGACAGAAAGTCTTTAATTCTGTTTGTAGCTGTATATTTATTTTTTCTTTTAAAGCAAGCTTAGAATTTAGAAATATCTTTTGAATCTGATCAATAATTTGCACTTAATGGGGTATAATGATTTCTAGTCCATTATCAATAGACAATTACTCCTTATCTGTCTTCCAAGAAATTGAATTTAAGCACTTTGCATCAGCAACCTAGCACCCTCTCCTTTCGCTGAGCCTCTGCCGCAACACTTCAGCTCAGGAAAGTGTGCGTTTGTAGAAAGCATAAGTGCATGCCAAGTGCATCTCAAGCACTTTAAGACCTGACTACCATTAATGGTAAAATCAACAGCAAAGCTGCTAGCATAGATTTGCTCTCATCAGCGTTTTACTTTCTGGTTAACCTGAGCTGAGATGAACACAGAATTAGGTTGCATTAAACCTGTAAGAGCAGATTGATTCCCCATCCTTCTTATACTGTATTTCCTTTTAATGGGAAGCAGTAATCTTGCATCCTAACACTTTTTCCCTTTTGGTAGACGGAAAAGGTATCTGATTTTCAGCCTTTTTATCTTAAATATACACCTCACAGCCTGAAGGACAGACTTTTTGATCACTGGAGTGGGTGGTTTCATATTTGCCAGCGGCTTTTTATATTCCTTGTGCAATAAAAATCAATTCATGCACCACAGGTGCAGAATAAAGACTGCACATGTCTCAATGATCAAAATCTTTTTATTACATATTAGCATATTAAAATATAATATCAAAGTGTTAAAGATAAAAACAGACGTAAACACACCTTAAACATGTTTACAATAAACTAGGTATGAAGTTAACAGTGTATATTTTTAGGCTTGCATTATAGGTTTTGCATAGGCTTACATATTTTCATGTTTAAACTGACCTAAACATACAGAGAATGGATACAATTTTTGAGATAAAAAAAAATCATAAATAATGAATAGGTATGGCACTTTTCCCACTAACACCAGGAACCTAAATCCCACTGGATTCCTAGTGTGTTTCCATAAACTGAGGACCATAAAGGAGATTTTGCTGGCACCTCAAATAAAAGCAATTTAATTGCTGTTTTCCTATTATTATTTTTATTATACATTTGCATTGTATGCTTTACATTATTTTACATATTGCTTGCTTCTGTTATTTTCTCTGTGATGATTATTTTTGAATCTTCAGACATATTTGATTCCAATTTTTGACATTTTTACTCATATTGTCACGATTTGGGGTTTTTCTCTACAAAAAATTCAATTCTGGGTGTGGGTTGTGTTTATTTAAAAGTTTTGTCACAGTTATTGTTATTTTTACAATTCTATCACACCATTATTTAATTTATTACAGGTGCCTACATTTTGTGTATTTTTTTTTTTTTTTGCCAGCAGCCTGAAAACTGTTGCCATCACATGGTAACCAAAAATTTGTCATGATTTGGGATTTTATCTTTATGCAGAATTCAGTTCTGGATGTAGTTTGTGAATTCATACTAACATGTTTTTTTTATAAATAATTTTTATGCAGTCACACCACCATTTTATTTTTTGCAGATGCTTTTATTTTGTGGGATTTTATTTTTTTGTGATAGCGGTTATACTGTCGCCATTATATAGTTAGGATGGCAGTGTTTGATTTATGCCATTGTCCAAGATCCAGATTTGTGTATATGTTGCTGTTGGAGAATTTACTATTTCTATATTCAGTCTATGGATCTGTGCTGCAAACAGTTGAAAAGTGGCAGGCCACCAGAGCAGAGAATAAAAGGTCAGAAGATAAAATATAAATCAGAAACATGCCATGTCAAAACTAATAAATAAGGTCTTTCCTTCTTCAAAACCATAATGTAAATCAAAGTTGTAATCAGAAACACAATTACTAGTTTGTTTGACAGAAAACCTACACTATGAGTCACTCATTTAACTGGCTTATATAAGGCTGTGCCAATGACATCATGTGACACACCCCATCAATGGGACATTGCATCCTGACAATGGTTTATCCAAATTGTGTATCAGAATAGTCTCGGGATCAGCTTTCTTAATTCCTTTTCTGCTTCTTCCTTGGTAGCAAAGACATAGAATTGACCCTGCAATTCCACTTTCAGTTTGGCTGGATACAAGAGGCTGTATTTGATGTTGACTTGCCGTAACCGCTGTTTAATGTTGTAGAAGGCTGCGCGTTTAGTAGCTGTTGCTGGAGAGAAGTCAGGGAAGATACGAATGTGGTTGTTTTCATATATAATCTCTTGCTTGTTTCTGAGGATTGCCATCACCTCTAGCTTAAATGACAATCTTTCATAGTGTATAATAAAAGATCTAGGTCTAACGGTATTTGATCCGCGTACGCGGTAAGCCGCTGCTATCTCAGAATCTGCTTTAAAGTCCTCCCCGATTATTTTAGAAAAAAGTTCAGCTGCGAATTTCTCAGGGTTTGGACTTTCTTGATTCTCAGGCAGACCTTCAATTCTAACATTATTCCTTCTGCTTCCATCTTCCAAAGCAGCCAGTCTGTCTCCGAGTTTTTTGCATTCGGAGCTGACATTTACTGCTTTTTCTTTGGCATTGGCAGCTAAATTTTCGGCTATTTCAATCCGAGTCGTGAATGTCTCCTTGAGATCCTCCAGTTGATCAGTAAGCATGCTCAGTTTAACCGAGTTCTCCCGAATGTGCTCTTCAATTTTACCCAGCACCTTTCGCAGTTCCAGTTGCAGCTCCTGTCGCAGCCTTTCATTTGCCTGTTGCAACTCCTGTCTCTGTTTCTCATTTGCCTTTACCCTTGCCTTCTCATTTGCCTTCTCGCTTTTCTTTATATCTTGCATGAGCTCCGCGAACATCACCTTCAGTTCAGACAGTTCAATTGTGCTTTCTTGTACCGCAGGTGAAGCGGCAGGCTGTACTATAGCCGGTGTCCCTGCTGTTCCCGGCTCGCGTGGAGTAATTGAAACCGTGGACTGCAAGGCCTTTTCCAGTTTCAGGTGATCTTCTCCGATCGGCGAGCCATGGCGACCATGGTCCCGAGGAGTCTGTACTTTCGCCCATCTGATCTAGGTCTGTCTCTGAAAGGCTGTATCTTGAACTAGGGCTTGCTGATCTTAGCTTGGGTGCAGCTTTAGTTTTCGATTTTTTCGGACCCCCTTTCTTGTTGGCCATGTTTATATATGCTTACATATACTGTAGCAGTGCCCCTCGGGTTGAATAAATACAGGATATCTCAAGATAATAAGCAGATAATATAAAAAATAATACCGCTGCTAGCGGAGCTCCACTTCAGACGTCCATCTCTCGCATCGGACGAGACCAACTCTTCTGCATCTGGAGACACTATCATATAGGAAGCAACCTCTGAAAATGGTTTAAGGGTTTATGTTGATGTAACATTTTCATTGATTAAGCAATGCACAGCAGCAATTAAAAAGGCAAATAAAATGGTAGACTGTGTTTTAAAAATTATTCAGTTAAAGTCAAGGAACGTTATGCTCAAACTATATAATGTATGCATAAGACCACATCTGAAATGTTGTGTGCAGTTCTGGTCACCACGGTACAAGAAAGACAAAAACAGCACTTGAAGCTGTGCAGAAGAGAGCTACCAGGTGCATGTCCTACTCTGACAGACTCTGAGAATTAAACCTGTTTAGTCTCGAACAGGAGAGACTGCGTAGGGACCTAACCCAGGTATTTTAAATCCTCAAAGGCATTGATAAAGTTGATCCTGCAACATTCTTTCAGCTTAAGGATGAATTATGTACTCAAGGACATCAGTGGAAGCCAGCAAGCACTTCTTTACGTAAATAGTTGTGGGGCTCTGCAACAAATTACCAAAACTTGTAGTTGAAGCAAAAGCCTTGACAAACTTTTAGAAAAATCTGGATTAGATATGGGGAGAGCTTAGCTATTAGCTAAAGAAACTTGCATGATGGACTGAAATGTCAAATTTCTTATGTTTCTTATGTTTCTCTTATTAAGAAGACTTAACCAGGAGAAGAAAAGAGGTTTAAAGGGCTTGACAGTCTTAAAGTCAGAAATGAACATGACTCAGGAACAGTTTTAAGGATAAAATAAACCTTTTTTATTTAAACATCATTTAAGGTTGCTTTAGCTAATTCCACAAAAAGGTCAAATTAAAATGTTGTTCTATATTGTTTAGGTATGCAGTGCATTACGATCTAAATATTTTCTTTCTTTCTTTCTTTCTTTCTTTCTTTCTTTCTTTCTTTCTTTCTTTCTTTCTTTCAGTCATGTTCAAACATGGTTTGAACGGGCTTCTCTAACCTTCTCACCACATCCTTAGTTAATAGGTCAAAGGGTCAGTTCTAGATATTTTCTGAGCCATGTCAAAGGGAAAATCTAACCTAAAGTCTAAGAAACAAAATTTAAATCTATAACAAGTTTACTAATTGTGAACTGGGCGCTTAACTGAACATCAGGGAAACTGTTTTGTGTTTTCTCTTCAATAAAATGAAGTTTAGCATGGCACCAGAGATTAACAGCATGCTGCATGGTGCTTGAACATTCAAGTAAGACTTTCACTGTACTCTGTGTATATGACAACTCTAATATTAATTTGAATCTAATAGGCTAAGCCGCAGTCTTATTTGTCATGTTATGTTTATTTGAAACTATTTCCACAGAATGGAACCATTTTAATGTTATTTGTGGGCTGGGTTTGAGATATTTAAGTAATTAAGTTTGACATTACAAAGTTGAATATTTGGATTTCATTTTAACTTTCTTTCCAAAATTGTGGAGGAGAAATACTGTAAGGAAAATTGCAAGCAGTAAACTCAAATTAATTTTCAGACTTCATTAATATCAAATCTATAATCTGAAATGATATTGATTTAGTCTTGCTTTGCACTGCACATGTTACATATTTATTATATAAATTAATGGTTTTCAGTAACAAGAATTTAAGGACAGCCACTAATAAGATCCTGACCCTTTGCTATTATGTACAGTACATTGGCTCTCCATAATTTTCACTTATTTAAAATTAATCACTTGAAAATGCCATCTTCACAGTATTTCATCTCTTTTAAAAGTTGTCACTGTGATTAACTGACATCCTGTCCAGGATTGGTTCCTTACTTATGCCCATTGCTGCCTTGATGGACTAAAGCAGCATTATTTTCTTTATTCCATAGTGACCCTTTCACCATAAAACTGTATAATATTTGCATACACTAAATGTTTTTTTGGTTCTTTTGGGAGCAAAAAAAAACAAGTTAGAAAATGTATGCATGGCACAGCATTCAGGTATGTATGAGGACTGTGCAGGCACTGTGGCCTACCATGGACAGAGTTCAGTAGGTAATTCTAAAACCTTTTCAGTCTATTTCAGGGTTGTCGAAGCTATCCCACCAGGATTTGGCAAAATGCAGAAAACTGGCCTGGACAGGCCTGTGGTCCATCACAAGAACCACTCTCACTCACTCTCTCTCTCAAACACACAGACCTCATATTCACACACAGTGACAGTTTGCAATTACCGATTGAATTACTGTAAAGACAAAAATAAAAAAATGTAATTACATACTTAATAATTTCATCTTTACTTGAACATGTCTGGCCATAGTAACTTGCATAGCTATTCAGCTATGACACGTTTTAGGGAATAACATAAATGAAAGGCAAACTTTATTACTGAGACTGACATTTATGGATATCAGATGAATGGGGCACTCTCATAGTAAATTAATGTGAATCATTATAATCAACTGATAATGCATCTGTGAAGTTGGTTTAGTGTAATTTAAATATTTGCTAAATGTTGATTTACTCTGTGAATAACAGCTTACATGCCACAGGGTACTTCATATCTAGTTAAACCTTTTGTTTTTCCTGCTTTCATTTTATACTTGTATAGTTAAGAAGATTATTTAACTTATTCATTATGAGTTAAAGCAATGGGAGAACTGAGATGCCAATGCATTGGTTCTCTTCTGTTTGCATTCAAACAGCTGGGAAAATTTTATAAAGAAGAAACAATATGATAATGCAGAGGTTTCCTTGCACACCCAAATGCACTTGTCAATAAAGGATTGCCCACCCATCAGCGTGTGTAATAAAAAAAAACTCATAACAGCAACTTCCTAGTCTGCTCACACAGTCTGCCAGTGTTTCGTTAACTTGTATTGGGGATCTGTTTGCCTTCGGTAGTGGCCATGGAAGATGACAAAATGGAAAATATATAAAATAAACAAGTTGCTGTAACCACTGTCAAGATAAAATTGAATTAGGAAACTAATTTTAAAGTCGCAAAGAATTGTCTTCTGTTTAAAGACAGACAAGTGTGCATATCTGCTAATGCTTTCCAATGGGAGATTTTGGAATTTCAAACTTTTGTACAGTATGATCTATTCAAGATATCGCAGCAAAAATATAAACTGTTGTGATAAATTTAATTGTAGAATAAGTGTACCACATTTCAACCAAATCGGTCCACAAGGGCCTGAGTTGTTTCTTGCACACAGACAGGTAGACATGGCTATCGTAATAGGTGGTTCTTACATTATATGCAAACACACCTAAGATATACACACATATATACAGAAATTATTGTGTTAGGGTGGCATGGGTGGTTTAGTACTTCAGAGATCTAGCATACTTGAGCTCTAGCATAGAACTCTAGTATACTATATACAGTATAGGTATCAGGTCAGCTCAGGTCAGGTTGAGGAGCATGCACTGATACAGTATTTTGCTGCACACACCATACGCCGAAACAACTTGGGACCCTGGTTGGCAAAACCCCATGCACTCATGCGGCCCAATTCCACTTTCCGGAAATGACCATCTATCTGCCGTAGCCAGGTGTTATATGGGCATCCCCTTGGCCTGATCCAGCCACTTGGGTCCTCAATAATGAGGATTCTGTGAGCTGGATCACCCTTGGGGAATCGCGCAACATGGCCATAGTGCTGTAACTGACGTTCCCTCACAATGCTGGTAATGTGCCTTATTCCAGCCTCCGTGAGAAGCAGCTCATTCAGCACAAAGTCAAACTAGCGGCATCCAAGGATTCTCTGAAGAGACACAGTACCAAAGGAGTTCAGTCTTCATCTCAGGTCACTGGATAGCGTCCATGTCTTGCAACCATATTGCAAGACAGGAAGCAGTAGGACTCTAAAGACTTGGACCTTCGTCATTTGTATAGATATCAGGAGCGCCACACACCCCTTTCCAACGACCTCATGACTCCTCCCCCCCACTCTCCCAATCTGTCTATTGACTTCATAGGAAGAATCACCTGAGACATGAATCTCATTGCTGAGGTAAGTAAAGCTCTTGACAAGGTTAACACTCTCACCACAGACAGATACACTGCTGATGGCTGTGCCTAAGAGGTCATTAAAGGCCTGGATCTTGGTTTTTATCCAGAACACTTGCAAGCCCAGACACCTCGATCAGTCTCTCAAGCGCCCCGATCAGAGTCTCCATGGACTCAACAAATATCACAGCATCGTCAGCAAAATCAAGATCAATGAATCTTTCTTCACCAACAGATGCCCCACAACTGCTAAATCCCACGACCTTGCCCAACACCCAGTCCATGCAAGCACTGAACAGAGTAGGAGCAAAAACACACCCCTGACGAACCCCAGAATCAACTGGGAAAAACACAGAGGTTCTGCACAGCACTCCCAGTAACAGTGTACAGGCCGGCCATGATATCCAGCAAGTTTGAGGGGATCCTGCGAAGTCTCAGGATGTCCCAAATATATATAAATATGTGCACATGTATGTGTATGTTTTTGTACATATAGTGTATATATATACTTATATGTAATATTTATATCTATTATCTTACAGAGGCAATATCTTATTTCAGAAAAAAAAGTGCTGTGCTCTCTTGCTACTGTTCGTTTGTATACATTGCCTTTGCATAATGTTTATTGTTTTCTTTTTCAGACTGAGTGCTGTTAATAGGCTCCTTTTCAAATAAATCATAGACCTGCTTTGATATTAGTGCTTTTATTTTAGATACCATTTCCATAGTTGACAGATAAGTACTCATCGTATCATTATGATCTATAATCTTCCTAGAAGGAGCTGCCCTTACAAATTCTACACAGAATGTGAATAGAAAATGAGCCTTGCATCTTTCTAACCTTATATAAATGCACAATATGATGAGCAACAACAACAAGAAAAAAAGTTATGATTTTTCAATATAAATTTATTATATCAACAACTCTTAAAATTGGTATTGTTTTCTTTTTCTATTTGAGAGTTTTTTTTTAAATTTCTAATGACAGATTTTTTTGTCTTTACAACACACTATAAATGAATGTATTCATAATATTACATGTTTGAAATGCTTGACAGAACAGGATAACATTAAGATTTCACAAAAGATCTCTGAGCTATAATTTAGACTTCAAGTGGCTGTCATGTTTAATGGCCATAAGCTGAGGAGAGATACTGTTGAGAAGAAAAGCTAAATGATGTAGCTAGCATAAATGAAAAACCTAGGGGTATCCATGCAGTTTAGGCAGAATTTATTCATGTGTTTTAAATACATTTAAGGGTCTGTGCTGGTATATGGAAGGTTGCTGGTTCAAATTTAGTTACTGGCAGAAAGAATCCTTCTTCGATGGGCCTTTGAGCAAGGCTCTTAACCTGAAAAATTGCTCCAGGGGCACTCTACAATGGCTGACCTTGCACTCTGACCCTCAAAAGTACATGTGAAAGACAATTTCCCCTCAGGGGTTAATATAATATATAAAATCAAATAAAAAAAAGCTAACATTGCTATTTATTAAGTACATTATACATTGTTGAACAGACCGTGTGGAGATGCTACAAAGATGCTACTGTGCAATCTTGAAAATCTTTTACAATTAATACCTGTAATCAAGATATAATTGCCTGATGCGTGTTACCCGACAAATGTAGGTGAATGGTCTTAAAAATCTAAGGATTTCATTCTTGCTGCTGAAGGCCTAGTCAGAAGATTAGTTTGAGTTCCAGAGAAAATTATGTGTGAAGACTACCATAAGTAATTCTAATTAGACTTTTTTGCATGAAACCTTAAAATTAATACTTATGTTTCCAAAATAAAATAAAACAAAAGATTTAAGATTTGATCTACTGAAATGAGAAACTGAATAACAACAAAGTATAAACAACAAACAAAGTATTCCCTAATAACCCTGTAACAAAATAATAGTCGTGATCTTCCAACACTAGGTGTCTTGTATATACTTTATTACTATAATCACTCCAGATATAAAGACAAAATATAAAAATTTAAAAGCAACATGATATTTTATTAAAGTGAAATAATACCAGTAGAAGAAAGCACAGTATAATGGAAAACATAAATAGACAGAAAAGCCTG
>JANRMT010062837.1:60519023-60599087 GCA_026402145.1 Polypterus bichir lapradei
AGAACGCTCACTTAAAATCAGCAGTGTCAAAGGTTGATGTTGTCCTGGGTGGCTTTTTGATTACGCAGTTGTGGTGGTGCATGAATTGCATTCTCCATTGACCAAATGGAATGGTATCTCTCTATCTGACATTCCTATGTCCCTGACATCACTTCCTGGTCACTTGGACAGGCCGTTATTTATGTCAAAAATATATACGTGGGGTACCAGACATTGTAATATGACACACATAATGATTGGCTAGCTATCCTGGTGTTTAATATTTCTGCCCAAAAGCTTTGATTTTCATACTTATATGTTTAGTCTCTTGTTGTCTCCTGTTCTTTTAATATTAAGTTATAAATTGTCTGATCATTTTAAATGAAAAGCTCCATAATTCACAAGAAATAAACAATATACAGATGTAGTTAGGTAAATTGCCTTTGTAAATTGTAAGCTTTCCCTTACAGTTCATAGTGGTTTATTTGAAAAAAAAAAAAAATCATATCAAATATGACAAATATGACAATTTTTATCCTCCTCGATGCTCAAGATGGGACCTGTTTAAATTTAGAGGCCATCATAATTTATACTGCTCATCTTCACTATGACTTGTGGTCCTAGAGATGTTTTAGCCATTAACTCATTCTGCCAAAGTCTATCTATCTACGTAGTTGGTCAGTGATACCATGACCCTTTTGAATTGCCAGGATGTGCAGTTCTCAGACTATTTCCAGACTGCTGGTACTCTGTTCAACTGATATCTTCTTACTGATACAAAATTAATACTCCATTAATGACCAACCCTCAGTTCTTTTTGTATAGAAACTAACTTCCAAAAATGCATCCAGGCTTACACTTTCATGTAACTTTTGGTGTCATCGTTAAGGTATGAATAACCAGGTAGACTATATATATTAAGCTGTGACATTGTTAGAGGTGAAACTTTTAAAGTTTAGTTTTCTTGCTGATGTTGAATCCCACAGTGCCACATGTACTCCTCACAAATACAGAAAACTGAATGGATGATATCATTTCCAGCCACAGAAATGTGAACGATAAAAGTGAACACTTAAATCTGTGAATCTTACCTCAGGAAATCTTAAATTATTGAGTGCTCAATATCATATATAAAAAAGACAATTTGACTGTCTGTAATGATCCAAACACATTTTTAAATATCAAAGAGAAAGCGGTCAGATGTAAGCGCTGTCATGTACTTCTTCTAGCATTCTGAAAGGGGGTGCAGAAAGTCTACCACTGCTGAATATACATTTGGGATTTATTGTAGATATTGAACTGTAGAGGATAAGAAGTGTAGTTCATTTACTGCTGCTCAGGGAGCTCACTGCAGATTTGTCATATTTATGTAGAAAATGTAATATTGCTTGGTAAAAACCTTTAACCAATACTTTTTAACACTTTTATTTCTGTCACATATTTTGGAATGGTGAGGTCTTGTTTTTTCATGCCCAGTTTTGAAAAATGACACACTTTTGAATATCAGAATCTTTTGAATATTTCAAAGTTAGGAAAAGAGTTCAAACTTCTGCCACCTAAAATTCTAAATCAAGTATTGGATAGCAGCACATTATTAATTTTTAAGTGGCCAACAAAATCAAGACAACTTGATGCCTTCAGCACATTTATTGGCAATACCAAAAAAGGTTCTATGGCTTTAAGAGAGAACATGAATGTTAATAATACCATCAAGACAGAAACCCTAAAGTTGACATTTCTTTCACTGTAATTCAGTTGTACTGTAACTCTTGAGCAGAGTTTATCCATGGGCAGTGGGTGCCAGTGTATTGCAGAACCCACACATTTGGTGATTTTGCACCTCTTGCCTACACGCAGATATGAGGAGACAGATTTAATTCCAATGACATTTCTTTACTTCCAGCATTCTTTGATTTTTCAGATTTCGTTCTAATGATTCTTTAGAGCCAGTTTAAATGAGGGTGCATTTCAAATCCTGTATGAGATATTTAACTGGAACCAATATGGATTGTTTTTCTGAAATGCAGTTAATATGTGGGAACAAATGTGGTGTTAAGTTTTATTATTTTCTTCTATTTTTTCTAATACTGAACGATGGAAGATAACAGTTTAGCTGTGGACATACAGTAGGTGCTTTGTTTGAAATTTTTGATTTAGTCTCCAAAGAAAAAAAAAATTCACTTTTACTTCATTTTGTTCTTGTTCCTTTGCTAATTCCAAAGCTTATTTCTTTTCTTCGTCCCAGATGGATGAATGTGTGTTGATCATTTTCTAGTATTTCTTGTCATTTGTCAGTAAATTACTCCTCAATATGAATAGCACCTCTGTGCTATGGTTGTGTTAAATTTCTTTTATAACTTTCAGAAGCAGACAGCATTTGAAAAATTGCTTTTTCTTTTTTGTAGAGCAATTAGTACTGGAGCAGAGCAGTCTTTGAAATAGATCAGCACTCCATTTCCTCTTGTGGTCTCTGATTTATTAGCTGTATTGATGAGGTGCAAGAGCAGGGCCTTTGCTTTTGCTGGCCTTTGTTGCCCTGAGCAGCAGCAGAAATAAACTTGATTTTATTACTGAACTCCTTGACTTATTTTTGCTTTTAAAGGGCAACGACCATTCAACAATTGACTGATTTTAATAGAACATTGTCCATAAGCAAACGTCTAGAATAACTGTTAATTAATCTTTTGATGATAATTACATATTTGTATTATATTTGAATACATGGTGGAGCACCATATATACATTTCTTAGCAATTTTTAGGCACTTGGTATAAATGTCACCACACTTTCTAGAGGTTCATGTTCACCTTAGATAAACTCACACACTGCCCTGGGGTGGCTCCTGCCTTGTGCACTGTACTTTTGGAACAGGCTGTGGTGCCCAGCAAATCATAAATTGGAATAAAAATCGTTTAAGAATTTTATTTCTCATGTAATTTCCTGTACCAAGTACCAACATCAAGTCACTGGTCACCAAAGGTTTATTTGAGCATGGAGGTGAACAGCCAGTGTCAACAACATTAACAAGCTGAGCACAATTCAGAAATGGTCAGGCAGTAAACAAGATACAAAAAAATTAGATGAGTTTCTTGGCCAGTGATCAAGCTTTTGAAATGAAGACTACCGGCTATCCCACTCTTGTGCTGGTCAAAGGCCCTCTCTTCAGTTTAAAAGTTCGTTCTTGTGTAAACATGTTTTCAGAAGTTTTTATTTAACAACATTTTAGCAAAAAATGTGTAAATTTTGCCCACTGTGAGCATACAACTAGATAATGAGGTTTGTAGATTATGTGATGCATGTAACAAGGTTTTTTCACTGATGTTTTTATATTATCTGTTGTGGTCCAGTACTGGTCTCCATGGACGGCTATTCAAAATGTTTATGGTACTGATGTATAGAGAGGGGTCTGGGATGTTGCTACTATTAAAGATGATGGCACACTCAGAAATGCACCTGAAATTGGATCAAAATTTAGGGAAGACCTCCCTGAATGGAGTTGCTGGTTTGGTTGGGGATGTGTGACTGGGAAAAACAGTTGAAAGCAATCTTCCAGTTTGTCATAGGACCCACTCATGCACATACCCTCATTACACACATACAAAGGGGGTAATCTTGACTTGCCAATCAACCTAACTTGCATAATGCTTCAAAAAATATGAAGTGGAAAAGCTAATAGAAACACCACATGAAAAAGAATTTAAAGGCAGGCCTTCAATTCAATTTCTCATTTGTAACATTAAAGCAACTATATCACCCTTACAAATACAACAGCAAAGCTGAGTCATTTTATATTGATTGCCAAATGACAGTATGTGTCTATTACCAGCAGAAGAAGTAGTAGTAGTAGTATAAAAAGAGAGGGTTGCCTAGTAGCACTTTGGTATGTTTGATTTCAAACCAGTGTGAGACAACTGATTGAGTGAAGAAGTGACTATACAGTGTAGTCAGTGCCTAAACTGCAGGTATGTTGGACATAAAAACTGCAGAATTGTTTCATATATCATGGTGTACGGTCTCAAAAATAATGACAGCACAAGTGTAAAATCGAAAAAAACTGCATCGGCAAAGGCAAGCAGTGCTTCTGAGTCGAAATATAGAAACAGACACTAAGTTGCTTAATGTCACAAAGTACAGACTCCAAAAATGAAATGAATAAGAACCACTGGGAACCAGTATGAGTAAAAATCTTGAGTACATCTTGATTCTCACAAAGTTGTAATTTATGGCAGGTCTGCCATTCAGTGACCACCTGTATCCAGGAACAGTGCATGACCCTGAGCTAGTTGTAAGGAGCCCAAAACTTGTACCCTGAGCAATGGAAAACAGAAGTATGGTCTGATAAGTCATCTTTCATCTTATTTTCTGCATCCAGATGGGAGGGATTATGTTTGGAGAAAGCGTTTGTGTAAAATTATCATTTTCTGGAAGTATTTTTTACAATATTTTAGCTAAAAAAACTAGTGGACATAGGACTGGATAACTGACATGTGGATGATAGAACAGAAGTAACTTGAATCTTTTCCATTTTAACATTGTTTGCTGTTGTTCAACATTAGTCCATATTCATGCCCATTGTATCAAAACGTTTGCTATCTCTTTTTGCCATGAAAATATCAAATAAAATTTTTGCTTTCTTGTATATGAGGTATAGGGAAAGGATTGTAATCGTCCCAGAATTCGACCTCGAGATTTTGATGAATCTCGATGTTTTAGACCTCCCTGAGTCCGAAAATACTATATTTGAAATTAAGTCTGTCTGCGTGTGTATGTAAACACAATAACCTGAGTACAATTCCAGGTCAACCAAATTTTGGATACGAGTATTAGGTACACAATGTAGATTTCTATCAACTTTTGAGCTATTTCCACTAACTAGAAGTGGTACTTTTTTATTGATGCAGCTGCAAAGTCTGATTTATTCATCTTTAATTGTATAATAATTATTCAATATATTATTAATTTGATTTGTTGTTAATGATTCTTTAATGTATAAATATAAAAATATAATAATTGTCTTGCGGTTTACTTCTCAAATATCCATCCCCATATCTGAGTATACGAGAAAGTCTAGGGGAGACCACTCCCGATTTTTTTCTTTGCCATCACTACAAACAACACAGTGTATGCAACAGATTTAAAACTAACATTTTTGATTGGAGTATTCCTTAAAAGATACTTCAGCCTTATATGGATATTGCTAACTGTTAAACATGGTGAGTAATCCCCAATGGTATGGGCAGCCATGTCATGGGAGTCATTAGGTTCAGTGAGTGCTCTGCATGGTCATTTATATAACAGCCAAGTTTAATGAAGCTATTTACAACACAAGTTGCACCATATGTTGCAAAAAACTGTTCTTTCTTGATGTTCCGTTATCTTGGGATGATAATGTCACCATGCACAGCCCTGAAATAATTCAAGGGTGGTTTTATGTACACCAGGATGAACTAACGTGCTTGCCATGGCCTATTCAAAAACCAGATGGAAAAATCACTGAACTTTCCAATGGAAACTCTTGGGCATATAATGTAATTCCATCTCATTCATCCCTCAAAGAGTGAACTACACACAGTTGAGGACTTACTTGCACAACTGCATTCCAAGAAGAACTGACACTAATTGGAATGGTAAAGGGCCCGGTGGCCCTACTGCTTATTAGATCCTTGATATTAGTGCACTGTATTGTTAGGTATTTCTGTTATTTCCTTTACCCCCTGTACTTATTACATTAAATGAAATATTTTTAAACTTGTAGCAAATGTTTTCCAAAAATGTTCACTTCTCATAAATTCTATACACACAATCTTCCAAAGCTAGATATTAATATAACTGTCTGTAATGGCAGCTTGCAAACTGCAATTTCAGTAAAATGAAGTCCTTTTCAAGCTAAACTAATGAAAATGCAAGACAGAGGAAATCTCTTTGATGTTTGCATTCTCAGGATAATGTCCTTCAAATGTGAGTTAATGAGGATGCTCTTACACAGCAGTGCACCATCCTTTACAGATAAGCATCTTATTTTGTTCCAGTTCTGTTCTGCTCAATGATGATAGTAAAAGCATCATAAATTTCAACATGGTGACAAACTATATTGAAATACTGCTCAAATTTAGTATTTTATTGCTGCCAGTGAATAAGACTCTCTGGGTTCAAAATGGAAGGAAACAAAAGATGTATCAGCAAAATAGACACAAATTACTTTTTCAGCTTTGAGTTATTGGCTGTCTTCATGGTTTTTTGCACTTGGCTTATCATTGAAAATGTTTTGTTACCATTGCCATTATTTTCTATCTTGGCTTGTAGCAAAAGAATCAGTCTTTAGTAACTTAGATTAGCAGTGTTCATTTTGGGTTTTACAGCTTGTGCAGATATTTTTAATGTCGTAGCTTGGGGCAATGACACTGAAGGTGGAGAAAGGCCATCTTTGTTGTTTTTTATGGGCAGGTCAGTATTTGATTTGAATTTAATGACTAAAGATAATTTGTTAGGAGCTTTCTTTTAACAAACTATTGGTTTGATTATTTTTCTTTCTTCCTGAGACAACAGAAACATATTTAAGCCATTTGACTTGTGAGTAAATGACATGGGCAAAACAGTCGTCTCATTAGGTACAGTTTTTGCAAACTGGTGGATTACTGCAGCTTTAACCAAACTTGTTTATTTTCCAGTCCAGCTCTTTCTATATTTATAGCTGTATTAATTTTGATTCTAATTGACAGCAAGTGAAATGGGTACATACATAGTCCAAAGCTAAAATTCTGCATCATAAAGAAAAAACAGTCAGTTCTGATCATTTGATGAAAAGCGAGATTATTCTTTATGAAGTTTAAATGACATTTTTAAACATTGTAACAGTGTATAAATTAGTCAGGTCTGTAGCACGTAATGTGTGCTGTTTTTAGAGTGCTATATTGCTTCAGCATCAGTTACTTCCATAAAATTATGCAGGACAGGGAATGTGGACCTACTTCCTGACACTTCACGGGCCTCTATTTTGGAGGCACTGGCAGTACATTTATTTAAATTACCTCTGGGTTTTAGTTTCAGGATTAACCAAACACATCCCAATAAACAATTTTCTATGAAAAACTTTGAGTTTTCTGCCAATTTCCCTTGCAGCAGGGTTTGCAAAACCTTTATCTTAATATCACATTCTCCTCTTACTCAAGAAAAAGCAACATAAAGTTGCCTGTGTCAAAAGACTGGCTTAGGCAAATAAATGGCATTTTTTTCCAAAGTCTACCCCTATAACTTGTTAAGAAACAAGCTGAACTTAAAAGGAAGGTTTGTATACAATGGTGATAAGTCTTCTTGGAATCGATACTGATTCTCGTTCTCACTGTGGGATTCGGGTAGCTGGCTGTGAGATGTTGGGCAATTTGCTCTTGGATGCTGGGCAACATGACTTGGTACGGCGGTTTCAGAAAACATTCACATCCCTTCGCTTTTTTAACATTTTGTTATGTTGTACCTTTATGCTAAAATGAAAATTGTATCTTTTATGCAAAACTACCAAGAAAAGAATCCTGCTATTTACAGCTGTCTAAGTGCTGTAAATTAAATTGTAAAAATGATAATATTGAACAAATGACTGGTGTACAAAGCCAGCAACTGAATACAACATACTGTATGCATCACAATAAATACGGTAAAGCAAAAAATGAAATATGAAACTGCAAATCAATTTTTCACAATGAAATGCTTATTGCAAGCTGAAAAGTAGAGGATGTATGGCCATGGAAAAACTATGGCTTCTTCCAGAATGTATTGTTGCTGTCTGATTACTACTGACTATGTAATTCAAATTAATTTTTGATGTTCACTTCAGTGCACACACATGTACAATGCATGCCCTTGTACTGAGCTCCCTCTATATAAATACGATACATACATCAAGGATTGATGCAAGATGGAACATGAATGATGCATGACAAGCAGTAGTAAGCTACCATGGGCACCCAGGGGCTTCACAAACATGTCACTCTTATAGGGTTTATTTAGAGTCACCATTTACTGATACTTGCCCGTCTTTCTGATGTCAGAGTAACTCAGAGTGAAACAACGCAACATAATTTCAATTTCAATTTTCAATTCTTTATTGTCATGTGTACAAGTACAAGTACCATGTACAATGAAATGCTTGCTTGCATGTGCCCCTGCAGACAGTGAACATAGACAAAAAAAACCACACACAATAAATAAATGAATATAAATAAGTAAATAAATAAAACCAGAATGCTAGGAATAAACAGAGACAGTGGCAGAAGTATATGTGCATGTAGCAGTGGAGGTGACACAAGGTTACTGATTGTTCATGAGTCTGATTGCAGTTGGGTAGAAACTGTTCCTGAACCTGGAGGTGCGCATCCGAATGGACTTTAGTCGCTTCCCAGATGGGAGGAGGGTGAAAAGTGACAGTACAGGGTGGCTGGGGTCCCGCCTGATACTGTTCACTTTTCTGAGATAGCGTGTAGTGTGGATGTCATGGATCGCAGGGAGCTGTGTGCCCGTGATCTGCTGTGCTGTGTTCACCACACACTGCAGAGCTCTGCAGTCCTGAACTGAGCAGTTGCTGTACCAGGTGTGATGCATCCTGTCAGGATGGATTCCACAGTACACCTGTAGAATATGCACAGGGTTGAGGGGGACATCCAGGCTTTACTCATTCTCCTGAGGAAATAGAGGTGTTTTTGGGCTTTCTTGACTACTGCCGCAGTGTGACATTTAAGGTCATTAGTGAGGGTGACTCTGAGGAACCTAAAGCTGCTGACCTGCTCCACAGCCTCACCTCCGATGTAGATGGGGCTGTGCTCTGTTGCCTGTTTGCGGAAATCCACAATCATCTCCTTAGTTTTGCTAACGTTGAGTGTGAGGTTGTTGTCCTGACACCATTCTGCCAGGAGTCTGACCTCCTACCTGTAGGCCGCCTCATCGTCCTCGCTGATCAGTCTTATTACAGTGGTACCATCAGCAAACTTAAGGATAGTGTTAGAGCTGTACTTAGCTACGCAGTCATGGGTGCAGAGAGAGTAAAGCACTGGGCTCAGCATGCTGCCCTGCGGGGTGCCAGTGTTGATGGAGATGATGGAGGAGGTTTTTACACCAATACACACTTGCTGAGGTCTGCCGGTAAGGAAGTCCAGTACCCAGTTGCACAGTGAAGAGCTAAGCCCCAGATCCAGGAGTTTAGCGATGAGCTAGGATGGAATGACAGTGTTGAATGCAGAGCTGTAGTCCACAAACAGCAGCCTGGCATAACAGTTCTTGTTCTTCAGATGAGACAGGGTGTTGTGAAGTGTTATGGAGATGGCATCCTCAGTGGACCTGTTGCAATGGCAGGCAAACTGGAGGGGGTCCAGACTGTCAGAGACGATGTCCTTAATGTGTTCTAGCACCAGCCTTTCAAAGCATTGGCCTGACTAAGAGAGAAAACCTTCAGAACTCTGGCTTGAAAAGAATCTTTATAAATAAAAAATTTATTGCAAAAATGTAACCAAAGAAGCACAAAGTTATAAAATAAGGCAGAAAGGAATGTTAGAAAAAGCAACCCAGGGCAACCAAGTCCAAATCAACAACCCAATATCGATTGTGATTGGGGTTCTTTATTAATTTTTGTACACTTTCCTGAGTAGTGTTTGGGACTTGGTGGCTATTCCAGAATTTCTGAGGTCGAGGAAATAATTTAAGCCATATATTTTATCCTATTTGGTTCTTGGCTAAGTTTTGTGACTTTCATGTCGGCCATTACCGAGCCCTGCAGGCTGCTGGAGTGGGCTCGTGTGACATCATCAACATAACATCATCAGACCTTTTAAGAAAGCCATTTATGTGTTGTTTATGCTATCAATGTTTTGGATAAAACTAAAAGACTTAGCATGCTCTTAACTGTATTTTCGTTGTCAGTTTTTTGACTTGCTTTTCAGTTTAAGATTCTGATTCTTGTTGCATTTTTATGGCTTGGTGAAAGATTAGAGTAAAAAATTCCACAAAACCAGATAATCGAAATGAAAGAATACTTACAGAACAAAACTCAAACATCAATCAATGACATCCTGAGGGATGTCATCTTATACATCAGAATATAAAGTTGGAAGGTGGTACCACAGGTGTGACATCATGGTGGACCTACTCTTATTGTGCCAACCACAGAACACACAGAATGGCAGAACATTTAAAGATGCAGTACAACAATACTAAATATTTAAAAAAACTAACTGAAATTACACAGAATCATGAAAAATAGTAGTTCAAAAATAACAAAAGCAACAATAGAACAGAAACTACATATACAGTATGTCCAGGCTATAACATACCACCACTCCTCCGCTTTTCATTGTTTATTCTGATAATATATTTAAAATAATACAGCACTGTGTTTTGGAGCAATATCTTGAAGACTCAAACCCTTAACTCTTACACAACCTAAGAATAGTTGAAACTTTGCTTTGGTGAGTTTATCGTATAGCGAATTTCACTTTCCTTTTTTGCATTCCTGGTATTCAGATGTGAGCTTTTTGTTCATGGTGAAATAATATATATACAGCAGGGGTGGCCAACTCTGATCCGATCTGATCCTTGGCTGCAGGTTTTCATTCTAACTATTTTCTTAACTAGTGAGAAGTTTTTGCCACTATTTAACTTCTTTTAACTTATTTGCTATTTAAGACTAAGACCCTTTAAATCAGGGCTTTAAATCAGTCGTGGAGAACCACAGAGGCTTCAGGTTTTTGTTCCAACTCTACTGATTCATGAGAAATTATTTATTACTCAAGTGACATTTTTCTGCTTCATTTTACTTGTCTCACTTGTTAGGATTTTGAACCCTTAATTGCTTATTTTAGTGTTAAACAGCTGTATTCATTGTTTTAATTGCTTCTTATTAGCAATAAGATGCAAATAACAAAGGAACCAGCAGTTCTACATCAATATTAGCTCCATTTCCACTTGTGTGTATTTACCATTCACTATTTGGTTTAATTAAGTACTCAGAAGGAAACTGAAGAGAAAGTGAAGAACTAAAAATTTCTCATCCATTTTAGGCTTCAAATCACTCGGATGATACATGTATCATTAGAAAGGAAAGAAAAAATCTTATGATTTAAGAATGAATTGACATGTTACAGTTAAAATATAATCAAGCCATGAAATTAAATAAGATCTGTTACTGATGAGGATTGGCTTCTAATTAAGCAACTGGTTTGAAACAAAAATCTGCAGCCACTGCAGCTTTCCAGGATCAGAGTTGTCCAGCCCTGATATGCAGGATATATTGCTGATCAGCTAACATTCTGTCCTTACATTTGATCCTTTTCTGTATGTTGAAATTGTTCTATAGCTCTGTCCCCACCCTAGTTTTGTGCTTTTCCATCATAATTATTAATTTTCTTTTTGATTGTTACAGCGTGTTGTTTTTGTGTAGCATATAGTATCATTGATTTGAAAGTGTACAAAATATAATCTACCTCATTTATATCTGCTGATTCTTCACAGTTCTTCTGTAGCTCCTAAACACTTACATTTAAAACAAATAGAATATATATAGCTTTCAGTCCAAGGATAATGGATTTTGAAAGTCTAGGAAGTATAAATCCTACTGTGTAACAGGTAAAATGGTCTTGAGATGTGGAAAATATTTGAGACTTGATAACATGTAATTACAGGCATTTTAGAACAGATCAAGAAGAATGCCTATGACAATTATATATTATAGTACTCCTTTCACAAGCAGGGCTTTAAAATTAAGAGAGGTTTATCCAGACATATTAGAATTTAGAACTATCAGTGCTCAGTAATTTATTTATTTTGTTGAAGACACAGTGGGCTATGCCACAGGTAAGAAATAAATAGTGTAATTACCCAGAATGTTAGTCCAGTAATATAATAAAACAAATAGTAATAAAAAGTAAGTAAATCAAAGCCAGAACAGGGAATTAAATATAGTAGACCTGTGAAATTTACAGATGTCACTCTTGTGGTTTAGTGTATTCACAGATGGGACCCTCACAAGTACATTTTGATAAAATAGTAATAAACAAAAAGTGGCTGAAAAAAGTTTGACTGTGCCCACCCATAGACCCAAACACAGTGCAGGTTCTTTATTGCTTTACTCTCTCCTTTTCTTTCATCACATTTAAAGATACATACACCTTTCTAAACCTGTGGTCTTCATATCTGTTGAGAAAATTATGTTTTAACAAAAATGGCTTTTGGTCTTTCTGCTTGGGCTTGATGGGAACTCGCTAGTGGGAGACATTTTCCCTTAAAGCGATTAAAGGTTGAAAAACATAAAGTTTTCTACACTTTGAATACATCTTAGATTTTTATTTTTCTTACATCACAGCATCTTGACCTTCATGTTGATGTCTTATATACTTTACAATTGGGTTAAAGCTTAAAGACATGTGTAAATATGGCAGGGATTAAGGAGAAAGATGCCCTTCTACAATTTTACTGTCTTTCCAGAATATTAACCAAAACAGAAAAAGCTTTGATAACTTTTAGATTTTTAATTTTTTTTGTATAATTCAATCAAAACATATAAGAGCACTCACACATTTTCATTGGTTCTCTTCACACAGAGATTTATAGAACCATAGGCACATAAGATATGTTGCTAAGTAGTGTGGTAGACAGTACAACTTTAGGGACCTTCAAAACTCGATGTGGAAGAATTAAGTGAATAGGACTGACAAGCTTTTTTTGGCTGAATGGCCTGATTAGACTCTAGATTGTTCTAGAGTTCTAAAGTGTATTTTCCTCAATATTGACCAATAACCATTTTGAAAATTATATTTTTAAGAAATCCAAATATCACTATGTTAATGTAAGAATATAAGAACCATTCAGGACATTAAGCTCATTCTGTTAGCTAGTTAGATTGTCCTAATATATCATTCCGATTCTTTTTAAGATGTTAGTGGTCTGTCGAAATTTCCCATGACCCTTTGTGTGAAATGTGCTTCTTGGTTTTCATCTTTGAATGCTTTCTCCTTAATTTCCACCAGACGTACAGAGAACAGACAAAGAGTTGGGGCTCCAAAGGATATCCTGTTTCATGTTTATATGAAAAAACAAAAACATTTGGTTAAATGAAATAGTCCTACCACTGCATCCTCCTTGAATGTTGGTTCAAAAATGCATGCTGAATTTTTGGAAAGGTGGCGGTATTCAGTGCCTTCAGAAAAAAATTCTGATCCCTTCACTTTTTTCACATTTTATTGCATTGCCGTCTTATGCTAAAAATTTTTAAATTTATTTTTTCCACTCATCAAACACGAAATGCCCCAGAATGTCAAAGTGAAGCAAGATCTTTATCATTTTTTTAAATGTATTACAAATAAACTTAAATATTATATTGACACAAGTATTTAGACCCTTTGCTATGACACTTGAAATTTGGCTGTGGTGCCTCCCATTCTGTTGTCATTGAGATGTTCCTATACTTTGTTCTGAGTCCTCCAGTAGTTAATTCGATTGATTGGACATGATTAGGACAGATACAAACTTGTCTATAGAGGGTCCCACAGCAGATAAACAAAGTCATAATGTTGCAGGAATTATCTGTAGAGCTTACAGACAGGATTGTTTTGAGGCACAGATCTGGCAAAGGCTACAAAAAAAAATCCTGCAGCATTGAAGGTTCCCAAGAACACAGCAGCACTCCATAATTCTTATAAGGAATAATTTTAAAATAATCACAACTCTTCCTAGAGCTGCCCAGTCAGTTGAGCAATTTGGGTAGAAGGGCATTGGTAAGAGAGGTGACCAGGAACCCTATAATGACTGTACCTGAGCTCAAGAGAACTTGTGTGGAAATGGGAGAAACTTTGAGAAAGATAACAAACACTGCACTAATCCAGGCTTTATGAAAGAGTGGTCCATCAACAAGTAAAAGCCAGATTGAAGTTTGCAGAAAGGCATCTAAACAACTCTCAGACTATGAGAAAAAATATTCTCTGGTCTGTTGAAATAAAGAATAAAGATTGAAAGATTAAACGTATTGTCCTCAGTTCTCGCCATCATGTCTGGAGAAAACCAGACATCTCTCACCTGCTATGCAATACCATTCCAACAGTGAAGCATGGTGATGGCAGAATCATGCTGTGGGATTGCTTTTTCAATGGCAGGGACTGAGAGAATAATCAGGATTGAGGGAAAGCAGAACAAAGCAAAGCGCAGAGATAGCCTTAATGATAAACTGCTCCAGACTGGGCTGAAGGTTCACTAACCAGCTGGACAATGACAGAAAGTTCAAAGCAAAGACAAACATGAGAGGCTTAAGGGCATCTCTGTGAAAGTCCTTGAGTGACCCAGCAGGAACTCAACCTTGATCCCAATTGAACATCTCTGGAGAGACCTGAAAATAGCTGTCCACTGATTTTCTCAATCCAACTTGAAAGAGGTTGAGAGGATTTGCAGGATAGAGTAGCAGAAAATCCCCAGGTCTAGGTGTGTGAAGCTTGTCATGTCATACTCAAGAAGACTCCAGGTTATAATCACTGCCAAAGGGGCTTCAACAAAAAGGGTGTCGATATCATATTTCAGTTTGTTAAGATTAATACATTTGCAAAATTCTGTTTTCACATCGTCATTCTGAGATATTGAGTGTTGCTTGATGTGAAGAAAAAATAAATTTAAACAGTTTTAGCATAATGCTGTAAAACAGCAAAACATGCATATGTGAAGGAGCGTGAATATTTTCTGAAAGCACGTTATATGCAGTATGGACCGGAAGAGGCAGAACTTGCAGCATTAAACAACAAGTGATGTCAAGTGTCATCCAGGGAGTTCTTTTCCAGTGTAAAGAAGGGGCCTGAGTTGCCTCGAAAGCTTGCATATTGTATTCTTTTTAGTTAGCCAATAAAAGGTGTCATTTTGCTTGGCTTTTCTCTACATTCTTAATGGCTAACACGGTACAACACCTTAGTACTACAGTCTAAAGATATAAAGAGAAATCGTGCTAGTGGTTGTGCTTCACTTTCAGACTTCCCCCTGTGTTTCCCTTTACCAAAGCCCGTGAAACACTCCTCATTCTCTGGTGTGTGACAACATCTAGTATGTTAATTTAATAATAAATAATAATATTTTGAGTGATTCTTGAGTGTCAGGTTCTAAACCATGCAAAACCCTAAACCCCTTAAATGATGGAGAGTTTTCAAATGTGTTAATTGCAGAAATAATTGTTTCTTTTCAGTAATACTTTAAAAACTTTAAAAGTTTTCTGTTCCAACCTCAGTTTGTTTGTCTGCGGTGTTTCTCATTAGTGGAGCCCTGGGAGATTTTTCTGTCATTCCTTTTGGGAATTCTGCTCACTGGAGAATTTCTTTGATGTTTTTAAGTTTGTATGCATGCAAAGGGAAAGCTAAACAAATAACAAAAAATTGCTTTTTTTTTATTTTTAGTGGGTGGCACGGTGGTGCAGTGGGTAGCACTGCTGCCTCGCACTTAGGGGACGCGGGTTCACTTCCCGGGTCCTCCCTGCATGGAGTTTGCATGTTCTCCCCGTGTCTGCGTGGGTTTCCCCCGGGTGCTCCGGTTTCCTCCCACAATCCAAAGACATGCAGGTTAGGTGTATTGGCGATTCTAAATTGTCCCTACTGTGTGTGTGTGTGTGTGTGTGTGCATGCCCTAAGATGGGCTGGCACCCTGCCCGGAGTTTGTTTCCTGCCTTGCACCCTGTGTTGGCTGGGATTGGGTTTAGCAGACCCCCATGACCCTGTAGTTAGGATATAGCAGGTTGGATAATGGATGGATGGATGGATAGATAATGCCAAGCTAGAGCTACATACTGTACAGAAAATTAATATTTAACCAAAGAACACAATAATGAATGCGATTTGCAGAATATGTTGAGTACCAATGTAAGCCCTCATTTTTGCTTCTCACTCTACTAAACGTAAACATATTTTTCTTCACCTTTGATTTCTTTAAATATTATAATCTCTGCCTGTTAACACTGAATGATGTGAATCGTTGAATTACATTGTTGTAATTTATTTATTATCTCCACACCTGTTATCACCAAAGTTCAGTAAGGGCAGTCGGATGCTTAAGAGCATTAGTTAGCATCACAAACTATATTGATGGCAGTTGCTTGATAAACTGATTTGGCTGATTTCTTGAATCTGAGCTTCAGAAAAAGGTTGACACATAAATGATCTACAACTAGTGGGAACAGAACCATATGGTAAATTTAAGCAGAGCAGCCCAACAGGGGGTATATTTGATTCATATGACAACCCCAGGGAAGCTGCTGGAATTAGTGAAATGTTTTAATGTTTCAGCTGTGGATGTCTGACAAATTTAATTAGCCATTTGGAGCAGCCAATCAGAGCAATCACTCATTTCCAGTAATTTTATCATCATTCATTTGTCATAGCCCTACACCCAACCCCCCAAATATTTCTTCTGTCTGTGAAATATCTCAGGCTCACTTATTTGGTGGCTGTTCAAAGGTTACAAGCTTTCATAGAGTTCTTGTTGACTCATGGTGCTCTGATATTTCTGATTCAGCCTGCACTCCTACAATTTTCTTTTTCTCATATAAAACTATCGAGTTATTCAGCATTGTCTGAATGAGGGAGTAAAAAGACAAACGGGGATTATAAATGATATATTTCAAAACATCATTATCTTCAGACCTGTTGCATTTAATACATAGGTATTTTTATTATTGGAAAGCTTCTTTGTATACAAAATAGTGTGGGTTTCCTCCTGATATAAAGAAACAGACATATCTTTTGCTTTCCATCACATGCGCATCCAACCTAAAGTTGTCCATGTGAAAAAAACATGATAACTACAGTTGCAACATGTTTTAAAGGTAAATCAGTTTCAACATTATCATTTTTAAAAAAAAAAAAACTCTACGTATGTTTAAAAACTGCAGTGTGATGAAGGAATTGTCTGTACTATTTTGAAAGTGTATCTCTGCTTTCTAGCTTTGCTTAAGTATTATCTTCAAACACTGTTGTAAATTTATAGTGGGTAAAAAATGATTGTGTTTAGACTAAACATGACTAGTTGATCACAATTCATTAAGAGGTTTGACTCAGCTCTGGGGTTACAACCATTCATTTCTGCAATATGAGTTTCTTGTTTTGCCACAAAACAGAAAACACTAGTTAACTTCAGTGAAGTCTATTTAATTTCTGAGGTAAAAAAAATTGCCCTTTGTTACAATTTAGGAGTACCTAGTCAGTTCCTGTTTTGGATGTAATATTACAGTAGCCAGTGATTTTAAAGAGATTTACACAATTTTGTCAGATATAGGTAACAGTCCAAAGGCTTGTATGTTTGTCCTTTCCACTGTTGTCTTTTTAGACAAGCACACACTTGAGCAGAAGGGGATTCTCTGTTAATATGGAATTTAAGTCTGTTTGGTGGCTGTTCTGTTTTTTAAAAAGGCAAAAAATATGTAGCTTGAGCTATTCATTTCATACAGCACTTCAAGCTGATACTAAAAAGACTTACAAATGAAGTTGTCCCCAGAGGTTGACGTTTGATTAGACACCCGTGGTCAGTTTTAAGAGTATACTGAATTTCTAATTATTTTCAGTCCAGGGAGGGTTAATGCTTTTATCTTTGTCTTACAGAGACATTTCCCTTTCAAAATTGTAAAATGTTCTTTCTGTATTTTTGTCATCTAAATCTGCAGCTAATGAAGCACAGCCAACAAACTAGAACGTACGTTGTTAAGGTTGTTTGGTGTAAATGTTCATTTGTCATGTCTAACTTTATGCTCTTAAGAAATGCACAGAAATTAAAACAGACAAAAAGGGATTTAAAAAAAAGAAAAAATTAAAGTTAGCTAATGAAGCAGTTAATCATTTGTAGAATCTGCATATCATTAAACTCTTTATCTGTTTCCAATGCACCTTGTTGTACAACAAAAAGGCTTTACAAAAGAAACAGATTATATGTATAGGTGGCGATATGTTTAGCAGCCTTACTGCTTCACCTGCATACCGTTTTCTTAGCCTTAGAGCTAAAGGCCAGACAAAAGTGGAATCTAAAATGGAAGTAGGTGGTATCAGTTTAAGCGTATTTAAATGTATTGTTTTATTCTTTGCTAGATGTGATATATGTTAATGCATGCTTGCTCCATTTGAGATAGACCCCATTTAAATGACAACCAGGGGTTCACAATCCAAAATGAAATGCCATGCAACATTAACAATGCTCAGTCCATTTGAAAACCTATTCTTGTTGTCAGTGTAACTGCTGCCTAGAATTTGCCATGTACTTGGATTGTTTTGTTGTTTTCCTGATGCAAGTTACTTTACTTGAAAGATTACAAATATTCCTTATGAAATGGTCAATAACAACTGAAATTAATACTGATGAAGAAGCATAATTTAATGAATAGGAAATATTCCATAAAAAGTATATATTGTGTGTAGATTGTGTGTGTGTGTGTGTGCGTGTGCATGTGTGTGTGTGTCCTTCAGATCTGCATAAGGCATAAGTTAGTTAGTAAACGATGAAAAAGAAAATAAAATATGTAAACATTGCTCAAATCATACAACTGGCATAGCAGGCCATTGCCAAATTATACCAAAGAAAACATCTATGCTTAAATCATCAGTGTAAGACGGAACTTGTAAAATGCTCCCAGGGTCATCAAAGGAGCAGATTACTGTACATCAGATGAATTGAGCATCATGGTGAGCTTGAAAGAAAATGCTTCTTCTAGTTGTCCTCCTTGCCCACCTCCTCCAATTGCAAATGACCGCTAAGTTATTAATAAAGATGTTCTGAGCAACTTTACAGTCCTGGACCCCGGTAGAATTAATGATGTACATGTATCTGAATAAAAATAAGTAAGTAATAACATTGGGGTCTCAAAATGGCTCATTATTATTATCTTAATGCCACTGCAATTTTCCCCTAAATTGCTACAACTTGGCCATACACAGCTCAAGTTTAATTTAATTTGCTCTTTTCAAAAATGAGGTTCTTTTTTGGAAATCAATGGAAAAAAATCATGTTAGACAATGATTTCTCAGAATCTCATTAGTACAGATTTGGGTTTCCAGTGTTTGCATTAAGAGTGTTGATAGAGAAGTACAGAGAAGATCAGAAGGAATTGTAATTGCGTGTTTGAGGACTTAGAGAAAGCATATGGCCGGGTTCCAAGAGGAGTTATGGTACTGTATGAGGAAGTCTGGAGAAAAAGAAAAGTATGTGAGGATAGTGAAGGATATGTAAAAACAGTGTGACTGTGGTGAGGTGTGCAGCAGGAATGACAGTCTGGTTCAAGGTGAGTGTAGGTTTACATCAAGAATTGGCTCTGAGCCCTTTCCTGTTTGCAATGGTGATGGATAGGTTGGCAGATGAGGTCAGACAGAAGTCTCTGTGGACTATAATGTTTGTGATAGTGAAAGTAGACAGCAGGATGATGTGAACCTGGAGTGGTGGAGGTATACACTAGATAGAAAGGGAATGCAAGTCACTAAGAGTAAGTGCCTCTGTGTGATTAGAAGGATGGTGGTGGAAGGGTGCCACTGCAAGGAGAAGTGGTGGTGACAATTCAACAGTCCATAGCAGCAGAGAGTGTGAAAGAGAGGTAAAGATGATAGTAAAGGCAAGGTATACTTGGAGGAGAAGAGCAGCAGAAGTGATTTGTGATGAAGAATACCTGCAAGAGTGAAAGAGAAGGTCTATAAAATGATAATGAGACCATCTATGCTGCATGGTTTGGAGATGGGGCACTTATGAAAAAACAGGAGGCAGAGGTGGAAGTGGCATGGTTGAAAATAGTATGAGTTTTGCTTGGAGTAACAAGGGTAGGCAGGATTAGGAATGACTATATTAGAGGGACAACAGAGGTATGACAGTTTGGTGACAAAGTGAGAAAGGCTAGATTGAGATGGTTTGGATATGTGTGGAGGAGAGATGAGGTGTACATCAGGAAAAGAATGTTGAGGATGGAACTGCCAGGCAAGAGGAAAAGAGAATCGCCAAAGAGGAGGTTTATGAATGTGGTGAGGGAGGACATGAAGGCAGTCGGTATGGAAGAAAATAGTGTTAAAGACAGGGATAGACAGAGACTGATGATCTGCCATGGTGACCCTTAAATTGCAGCAACCAAAAGAAGCAAAGGGTTTCTGGTGTTTATAGAGTTTATATATATATATATATAATTTGACCAAAGTTATTTTTGTGATTAATAGTTACAATCCAACTTTATGTATCCTGCTGTAAGTCTATATAATGTATAAATCATTATTGTTATTTTTGTTGTTTCAGATTGTTATTCCTTTTCAAGAGTGCTGCAACACCACTGTAAAGCCAGCACATACAACCTTTAGTTTGATTTTTGAAACCAAAAAAGGCTACATTCACATTGTAGCTCAATTCCTATTTATTTTCGTCCTGCAGTAGATGCTACAGCTCTGATTTCTAGAGAAGTGTGATTAGCAAAAAAGGACACTGAATCAAAACGTTTCAGAAAGAATTTACTCTGCCCTTATTATAACTTTTTTGAATCAAAACCTTCCCCAATGTGCTCTCACCAGTCCTGTCCCTTGTTCTTTGGGCCTCTTGTTTCTGTGTACAGAATACCAGCTGTGATAAATGTGCACAAACGAACAATAAGGATCTTTTGTTTTCCTGTTTCTCTCCTTTGCTGATAAACTTGCAGACATCCTGCACTGAAATGATGTGAAGCAAAACAACAACCAGCATCTATTAATTTGCATTTGACAAAATTGTTTTATTCATTTTCCACATGCTGACACATTGAGGATAAACGTCTCTACTCATATTAGATGTGAATTAGTGGCAAAATTAATCCGAGCACTCAAAAATAGTTCCTTTTAGCTGCAATGTGAATCCAGCCTTACAAGTTTCATGGTTCTTATTTTTATGTCACTAGCATCCAAAAAGTACGGAAGCTCTGAACCGCACAGTGAAAAAAATTATGGGATAACCCTTATCTCGTACGTACGTGAAAATAGGCTTGTGGGAGGGTAAGGGTTTAGTCACGTGCTTTATGTTTACAGGTATTCGTATGCACACTCGCACGGAGCCCCTGAGGAGATACGGTGTTTTTTTCTTCCTGGGAAACAATTTGGTGCGTACAACTTCCTACCTCGTGCCCATCACTTACCATAGCCTGCGCACCAGGTACTTTATGGTCGCACCGGCCAATACTGCGTGTGCGCCGCATACATTCAGATGAGCACCATATGTCATCGCGTGCTACTGTACATCATTTTCTGGAAACAGGACATATCACTGAGCAGTCTGATGTTTTCCTCGCACAGTTACAGACCACAGAAATTAATATTGACAAGTTTATAAAAGCAGGCTATTCATTCAAGCCCAGATCGTTAAATCTGCAAAGCAGCACCGCTAACCAATGCACTAATTTATAGTAAAAGAAAGCAACATTAGTTAGCCATCTAGCCCGCAGATTCTTATTCGCAAAAGTTACGAAAGGAATTCATATTTCACGTATTTAGTGCATGTGAATTTTACCCAGTCCAATGCAGGTTCACTAATTTAATTCTCTGGTAAACCTGGCACACTCGATCGCTTATCTACACCAATGAACTGTGGGATTTAACGTGCATCTAAAGAGTTAAAGCCAAACCGGGCCACTTTTAACTCCCGCCATTTTCAGACAAGAAATGTACCCTTGTTAAAAAGCCAAACTTGAATATCCTAGTCAAAACCACTGGCAAACCTGGCACATAAAGTACGTAACTAAACCCTTACCCTCCCACAAGTCTAATCTTTACCATGGTGTAACGGGGTATGCGATGGTCATTTCGTGACAGACATTCTGGGCATTACCTGACGTACGTCACATGTATTGCAAACTGCTGTTAAACCCATCTCCAACCATCCCACATTCCTTTAATAAATAAAAGTCCACCTGTCTGGTTTTTTATATCACCGCGCTATAAGCGCTGGAAGTGACGACAAACTGAAGCACCATGGTCTTGGTAAGGTCGTAATTAGGAATCCCCGAAGCCTACTTTTGTAATACAGTAATCCCTCCTCCATCGCGGGGGTTGTGTTCCAGACCCCCCCGCAATAGGTGAAAATCCGCGAAGTAGAAACCATATGTTTGTATGGTTATTTTTATATATTTTAAGCCCTTATAAACTCTCCCGCACTGTTTATAAATATTCCCCGCAGCGTTATACAGCATAATCCCTTTGTATTCTCTTAGATATTAGGTAAGATTCATTGAAATTATGTATATAAACACACACTGTTTATATACAGTAAAACCTAAATATTATTTTAAAGATATTGAGTGTCTCCGATATCACATATGTTACAGCCATTACGATAGACAGGTCACCAGCAATAAATACGTACATTGCAAGAAAAATAGTATACAGTAAATGTATTAATAATTTATGGTTACTCACCAACAATGACACGATGACTTGTCCGATAACAATGAGTTTAATTTTACTGCACAACAAAGGAGAGCGTTACAGCCCTTGTAAAGGAGCCACTTCAGGCGATTGTGTAGCACTGCCGTTGTTCTTCTTCTGGCAGTCTTCAATCCAAATCCCTAAAGCAGATTCCATCCAGACTACTGCCTTATTACATCCACTTGCAACTCGTTTTGCACCCTGGTTAAAAGGACGCTGCAGCCGAAGATCTTATATTCCTTTCCTACTTTTTAAATAAAAAGAATCGTAGCCTTCAACAAATCCAAAACGTTTACCTTTTCGGCAATCATTAACATCTTCTTCTTGCGCTTGGGCACGGCACCTGAAGCAGTAGCAGTTTGTTTTGGAGCCATAATGAAGGGCTTGACTATGCACAAAGATAAACACTTAAGAGCACAACTCTTTACACAGCGAAGCACGTTGATGCTGAATGAGCGAGATGAGACTTCCTGGTTAACACTGCATAGCTCCTGCGTGCTCTGATTGGTTAGCTTCTCAGTCAGGAGAACTTAACTGCTTGCTCTGATTGGTTAGCTTCTCAGCCATCCGCCAATAGCGTCCCTTGTATGAAATCAACTGGGCAAACCAACTGAGGAAGCATATACAGGAAGTAAAAAGACACATTGTCCGCAGAACCCGTGAAGCAACGAAAAATCCGCGTTATATATTTAGTTATGCTTTCATATAAAATCCGCGATAGAGTGAAGCCGCGAAAGTCGAAGCGCGATATAGCGAGGGATTACTGTATTTTAATCTAAGTTAAGGTGACCAGAATTTTTTGGGCCAATCCGGGGACATCGGGGTTGGTGCTAGAGGAGCGTAGAACCTACAGATCACGAGTAGGGACACTAAACACTACAGAGTACAAAGCGAAAGCTTATCATGTGATTTCTCGCTAAAGTTGCAGGATGTGGTAAAGCATAACCTCCGTCAAAACACCGTGCACACGCGCCGAGTTCAAATTATAGTGGTGATGAGATACATTCAAAAAAGTGAGCCAGCTGAAACCGGGGACGAAATGTTAAACCGGGGACAAGACGGGGACATGTTTCTGAGTGGGGACAGTTGTCCGAAAAAGGGGACGGATGGTCACCTTATCTAAGTTTATCTCGTACGTACGTGAAAACATCTCGTACGTACGTGAAAGTATCTAAAAAAACTTGCTTAGTTGAACTTACTATATGCAGCAATTTAACTTAAATTCATTTAACATTTACTCATGGTTTAATTCTCTATTACATAAATCACTGTTGCACAGGTGTTAATCGATTTTGAATGTTAATTACTTGAATTAATGTAAACTAGGGAATAGTTCGGTAAAACCGTTTTCAAACACAACCCTTAGAAAAGAAAAGCAGAAAGTGGGTGTGTGTGTTGAAGGGGGAATCTGTAAATGTAAATTTGAAAACTTCATCCATTATCCCAATCCTAACACTGAAGGTTATTTTTCTGAATCTACAGAGCTATACATTAGCACAGGTTAGCTTTTATAATGTAACAATGTATTCCTTTAACAATGGGAAAACATAATTTTGTTTTATTCCACCTGCTAAATACATTTATTATGCATTTGTCAGTGGAAACAAATCTGGTAACTAATTCATCATTTTTTTTATTTTGGTTATGTGTTGTACATCATTATAACCTTAGCATGTTCCTTTTCGTTTTGCTGGAGTTCTTTTCTTGCTCATTATTTATATTATTGGGAGTTAACACATATACTGTTAAGACCAATACTGAAGTAAAATATCTGGAGACAATTGTACTGACAAATTGTAGAGAAATACAAACATAATGCCCAGATGGTTTGTGGAGGAGGAACTAAAAGAGAGATGTACTTTGAGGGATGGCCAGTCAAAGGGTCAGAACACAGTTGATCGGTAAAACAGGAGCAATTATAAAGCCTTATTGTAAGAGTCATGTTGTCTACTAGAGACAGAGAAAACTTACCAGAGATATTGTTTTCTATTTTAAAATTTTGAACCAATCACAGCATGTTCAGATATAATGGTCCAGGTTGGCTTCATGGTCTTTGACAGCTCTTGGACTTAGAACATGACGGGATGAGCCAGGCTAATGAGAACACACACGGTCAAGAGTAAGGTGTGACTGTCTGTATTCCAGAAAAAAAACAAAAAACAAAGTGTTCAAAAAGTGAAATGCAACAATCCACAATCAATAAATAATCCATAAAAACGGTGACTTCCATGTAGGTTAAAAATCAATCCATAAACAGAATAAATAGACTTTGAAATGAAGTTAATATACCTGGCAGAATCTGTCCTTTTAAAAACAATCGTGAGCCACAGTACTTCCTTCTTAAAACTGACATCTCTACAGATTTACCCAGATGTGATACTGGCAGCAAGAAGAGATGTTCACCAACAGGCACAGTCAACTATTAATCCTGGCTCTGGCTGCCAGTCCTTTGATATCTGTTGGGTGCTCTGCCAAGCCTTGCTCCACCGTCTCTTCCTGCCACTCCCCGGCCTTACATGGGAGCCCACTCTCTGTGGTAGGTAGCTCCTGCCTTCCTGTATGCACAGCAGCATCGACTTCTGTCCCTCAGGTGCCGACTGCATCCTCCTCTAAGGAACATCCCCTTCCTTTCCATATTAGCACCTGCTCCTTCATGATTCTGCCCATACTTTCTTTTAATCTCTCCTTACTTTCGTTTCTGTTCAGCCCCTCACTTTTTGCTCAGTTCCCCTTGTTATCCCTCCTTGGGCGCAGTGCTTCAATTATGATCAGCAGAGAATTAATGAGGCAACTGGATGTAATAATACACTCACATGCAAGAGCAGCCAGCCCTAATCACCCATTAACCATTTGAGGTCACAGGAGCATACACATCTGAGAAGCCCAAGCTGCACTGTTTTTATTTTAAATCTTTCAATGTCACAGACCCCTCTAATCACAGCCACCATCTTAAATAGTGGCCATTCGCTAACATCACATGTAGACACTGGCTGGCAACAGACGTTTTAATTGTACACAATAAGGCCATCACCATCAGAAACTAAAGCAAAATAGTGATGCTCATGGCAAACAACAATCTAGTCACCATCAGAATAATAAATTAAATGAGTAATGTCTCAAAAAGACAGAACCTGAATTCATGGCATACAATTGATTTGTGATATGAATAGAATTCTTAGGTACCCAACCTCCTATTTTTAATAAAATATAAATGGAGGATTAACAGTAAGAAAAATAGTAAAATACAACACAAGCACATAATACAAACAATGGCCAATCTGCCATCTATACTAATAAAAGGCAAAGCCCTCACTGACTGACTGACTCACTCACTCACTCATCACTAATTCTCCAACTTCCCGTGTAGGTAGAAGGCTGAAATTTGGCAGGCTCATTCCTTACAGCTTACTTACAAAAGTTAGGCAGGTTTCATTTTGAAATTCTACACGTAACGGTCATAACTGGAACCTGGTTACGTACATACTGTATATACGGCCATAGCCTGCAGCTCAGTCGCCGTGTGAGGCGGAGTTGCGTCTCTCATCGTCATACCTCCCACGTAATTGGGTGCCTACCCATATAAGGCCATCCATCAGCAGCAATCCAATAGACACGCTGCCGCTAATTATTTGCAGGTGAAGGACTGTGCTTATGCAAACAAGAATGAGATGCTCAGGGATAGACTGGTGTTTGGAACAAACTCAGCAAAAGTGCGAGAGAAACTTTTAAGTGCTGGGTCTTAGTTAACATTAAATAAAGCCGTGGACATCGCAAGATCGCACAACATAGCACAAGCACAGCTGAGAACCTTCGATGCATGTACTCCGAGCGGCTCACATGAACTGACAGTGAGCGGAGTACACAGAGAACAAGTGAGAGCTCCAAGGAGGCCTGAACGCCTCCCACGTAATTGAGTGCCTGCCCATATAAGGCCTTCCATCAGCAGCAATCCAATAGACACGCTGCCAATAAAATATTCGCGGGTGAAGGACTGTGCTTATGCAAACGAGGATGAGATGGTCAGGGATTGACTGGTGTTTGGCACAAACTCAGTGAAAGTGCGAGAGAAACTTTTAAGTGCCGGGTCTGAGCTAACATTAAATAAAGCCGTGGACATCACAAGATCGCACGTGATAGCACAAGCACAGCTGAGAACCTTCGATGCATGTACTCCAAGCGGCTCACGTGAACTGACTGTGAATGGAGTACGCAGAGAACAAGTGAGAGCTCCAAGGAGGGCTGAACAAGAAACACATTACACAATTGAGAAGGCAGCAAAACAATATGAAGCGAGTGACACATACAAGCATTTTCATGAGTGCAGCTACTGCGGAAACAAAGCACAGTGTTAACCTTAAGGTTAAATTAAGTTCATAGACACTCTGCCGCTGGCGTTTGTCATGCCTACGACGAATACGATATTTGCGAGATACAAGTTTAATGAGAAGACGCAGGGTATGAACGAGACTTTTGATCACTTTGTAACAGAGTTAAAATTGCTGTAACGGAGTTAAAATTGCTTGTGAGGGACTGTGCTTATGCAAACGAAGATGAGATGGTCAGGGATAGAATAGTGTTTGGCACAAACTCAGCAAAAGTGCGAGAGAAACTTTTAAGTGCCGGGTCTGAGCTAACATTTAATAAAGCCATGGACATCGCAAGATCGCGCGAGATAGCACAAGCACAGCTGAGAACCTTCGATGCATGTACTCCGAGTGGCTCACATGAACTGACTGTGTAGGACTGGGAAAGGTAAACCCGTGCATGCAGTCTGTGATGTCTCAGACAAAGAGGAAGACGAGCTGTTTATTGATGCAGTAAAAAAGGAACAACCCTCTGAATCTGAACAAGCCTTTGTAGACATATCAATAGGAAAGCAAGGTGTAAAGCTTAAGTTTAAATTAAGTTCATAGACACGCTGCCACTAAATATTCGCAGGCAAATCCATAACTTAATACCGGGAATACCTGTTAAACATCTTAGATTCACAAGTACCGCTTTGGGTAGTGAACACTTCGATGAATGAAACCTGTTATCTTTACAACGGTTGACAAACACGGAATGTACAGTAACTTGAACTCAACACATCCTCCAAATATGAACCTGATTGAAAGAAATAATGATAATCAAATCCTTGATGACAGCAACACTCATAACAGTGACAAAACAATTACATTGACAATTATGTTATGTTGTTTTTAAAATGTTTCCTTTTCTTTATTATATCTTCATTAACACACTACTTCTCCGCTGCGAAGCGTGGGTATTGTGCTAGTATATTATAAAATAGCAGTGCAAAATTAAAGAGATCACATAGTGATTCGGGTGCATAATGCCTCACTGTGACTGTCAAATCTGAAATTTTCTTTCATTTTAGTGATTCTGGTGTTTGTTCAGACCATATTGTATGTACAGTTATGCTCATAAGTTTGCATACCCTGGCAAAATTTGTAAGATGGGTACCATACTTTAATGAAAAGATGACTGATCAGGCAAAAGACATTTCATTTACTTTTAATGGAATCCGAATTAAACTATAAGTCATCACAGAACAGCACAAACATTAAACAAAATGTTAATGTTTAAATGTTTATATACCCTTAGTTCTTACTACTGTTTATTGCCCCCTTTAGCATCAATGATGGTATGTAGTCTTTTATGATAGCCGTGGATGAGGCCCTTGATTTTCTCAGGTGGTACAGCTGCCCATTCTTCTTGGCAAAAAGCCTCCAAGTCCTGTAAATTCTTGGGTTGCCTTGCATGAGCGGCACATTTGAGATCTCCCCAAAGTGACTCAGTGAAATTGAGGTCAGGAGACTGTGATAGCACCTTCACTTTTTTTTTCTCTGGCCACTGTAGGGTCAACTTGTGTTGTGTTTCAGATCATTATCATGTTGGAAGATCCAAGTGCATCCCATGTACAGCCTTTGGACTGATGAATGCAAGCTATCTTCCACTATTTTTCAGGAACATACTGCATTCATCTTGCCATCAATTTTTACTAAGTTACCTGTGCTGCTGTAGCTCACACACCCCCAGAACATCAGAGATCTACCTCCATGTTTCACAGTAGGGATGGTGTACAGTAAGTTCGTCATGGGCCTTGTTGCATCTTTTTCAAACATAGCATTTATGGTATTGACCATAATGTTGAATTTTGGTTTCATTGCTCCAAAGGACTTTGTTCTAAAAGTTTTGAGGCTTGTCTAGATGCTCTTTGGTATATTATAAGTGGGTTGTTTTGTGCCATTGGCACAGTAAAGGCTATTTTTTCCTTGCAGTTCAACCAAGCAGCCCATTTTTGTTCATGTACCTCCTTATTTGTGCGTCTTGAAACAGCAACACCGCTTCTTTGCAGAGAAGCCTGTATCTCAACTGAAGTGGTTTGTCAGTTTTTCTTGGTAATTCAACAAATGATTCTGGCAGTTGTAGCTGAAATCTCCGTTGGTTTACCTGATCGCAGCCTAGTAACAACAGAGCTCCTAACTTTCCACTTTTTTATCAGAGTCTGTACACTACTGACAGGCATTTTCAAATCTTTGGATATCTTTTTTATATCCTTTTATTGATGTACACAAATCAACAATCTTTTCTCGCAGATCCTTTGACAATTCTTTTGCATTCCCCATGGCTTGGTATCCTGCAAAGTCAGTGCAGCTATGCATGAATTAAAATTGACTATTTATACCCAGACACTGATTATAATCCAAGAGGTTACAGGTGTGGAAACTCACTCTGAATTACCCATAATTTGAACCTGTGTGTGTCACCTTGTGTGTATATTATCAGCCCCAACATTCAAGGGTATGGAAACATTTGATCAGGCCCATTTAGGTGATTTCAGTTATCATCCATCCATCCACTATCCAACCCACTATATCCTAACTACAGGGTCACGGGGGTCTGCTGGAGCCAATCCCAGTCAAACACAGGGCACAAGGCAGGAAACAAACCCCGGGCAGGGCGCCAGCCCACCGCAGTCAGTTATCATTATGATTTAAAAAGGACATGCATGTGATAATAAATTGCCTCACTTGAGCACACTCCCTAATTAAAAGGAAAGCTTTCTGCATGATTACTTATCTATCTATCTATCTATCTATCTATCTATCTATCTATCTATCTATCTATCTATCTATCTATCTATCTATCATCATTTTCAGCATACTTGCATCTAAACTATTTATTGAAAATTCCTGAATTCATGTTTCTTAACACTCATGCAAACTATCAATTAATAATTAGTTCAGTTTACAGCATAATATTTAATAAACCACTCTCCTTGTCTTCTGGTTGCACAATGCAATGTTTACTCATTAGTTTCATATACTTTGCAGTATTTATATTGAAAAAGACTATTTCTGCTTACAGTTTGAGTTTAAAAATATATCTTCTAACTGTTTGATTCCTTTGGCAAGAAAGTGGAAATGGAATGCTCTGGCTAACTAAAATTTGTATTAACGTTTCCACTCAGGCTTACTGATGCTGCACTCCACACTCATGTTCAAAACTGTATACTTATAAAACCCTTTCCATCTGATAAACTTGTCCTGGGATTGTACAGCAGAAGACTTTGATGGTAAAAATAGGAATGTAATTTCCTGTGCAGGCAGCTTCTTTTTTTTACGATTTGTTGCATTTTTGAACTTTTCAAAGTAATTTCTAAATATTATTTCCAGGTTCAAAGAAGCAACTTCTGTGCTGGATTTGTGTCAGTATACTTTTTCATTATCATTGTCCCAAAACAATGCTAGTTTTATTCAAATCTTCACTGATTTGAAAGTGATTAATTCCAGTATCTTGGAAGGCTGAGACCTATCCTAGCAGCATTAAGTGTAAGGTAGGACCCCAGTCCATCACAAAGTGCACTCACTTTCCCACTGACTCATTCTGGTATAGTACAGAGCAGAGGTGTCAGACTTGGATCTTGGAGAGCCTCAGCGGCTGTAGGAATTCATTTTAGATTCTTTTAATTAGTACTGCAAAAGGAAGAAACTTCTTTTGCTTTAATTTTAATTGACTTGCTCTTTACGATTCCGAAACATTATTATTATTTTTTTTTCCAACAATAATGTACCCAGAGAAATGCACGTACATACAGTAAAGGAGGAATGTACAATCCTAAAAAGACTATATCTGAAGAAGGATTTGAGCCCTGGACTCAGTAACTAACTACAGTACTACTGCTGTGCTGTAAAGTGTTAATATTTATCTCTCAAATGCATTAATTGTTACATTTTAGATGTTATATCTCATAATGTGTTATTTCTTCTTTAGTTCTTAACCTTCCTTCACAATCTCTGATTCCACATGCACAACAATACCTTTTTGAGTTGAGTTTTTCCTTTACTATTTACAAGCCTTTTCATTGATAACAGTATTATTTTATTTTCAGGTTTGATACATGAAAGTAACTTTCTGTGTCTTTAAAATACAGTATGAGCAGAGAAGGAGATGACCTGTACTGTGACATGCAAAATGATAACTGATTGATGTGAGATATGACACTTAAGCTCGGTTCTTATCCAGCTGTCAGGCTTCATTAAAAGACAGATTGATACTAATTGAAGTGGACAAGAGAATATTTGAAAGTTGCTACTGTATACTATGCCAGGTCTGTGATTTTCATTTACTTGGCAGTGTCAAGGTGGGGCAGCACAGAGATGGTTTGTGTTTTCTGAGTAGTTTGCATTTTTTCTTGATATTTAGAAAGTGTCATGTACTAGCTTTGAGGGAGACAATTTGAATGCCAAGATAAATTAAAATGTGTCACAACACTAGTAAACATTTAAAAATGTGAGTTACATTTTGCAGAACTGGCATGTTTGACTATGGCTTTCTGTGATACTAAATTAGATTAAACAGTTTTGACAATGAATGGATAAATGTTTAGAAGCAAGAGAGTGCTTTTGCTTTGCTGACCAAAAATTCCTTTAGCCATCTTTCCATCTGTTCTTGAACATGAGATGTTACAAGATGACAGAGAAACAAAGCCTGTGCCCCATTAGGCCAGTCCAATTTGGGACATACGCACATGTTCATAATGGACCAATTTAAACTCTCCAGGTAACAACAAGGAGGACAACAGTTTTCTTATGCACACAGGAATGTTTCCATCATGGTCTCAACATAAATTGATTGCGACCCACGACAATCGGCTGTACACCAATCATCCTTACACCCCCTTCAGTTCATGTACACATGATATTTTTTATCAATTTGTCATAAAAGCACAGACTTTGCAAACACTGCACTGTCCGCTTGACTTTGACTGACACCTCTGCAACTGCAAAGTCTTTCTGCCTCTCATCAGGTGTGTTGTGCTACTCTGTAGATGCTGCACTTGGACAAACCTTCAAAAAAACTGAGGGTCTAACGCATGTACAATGCTACATTTTAGTCCAAGAAGCATCTGTTTAGGTTTTGCTAGCTAATGTAACTTCTCTGTGTTTTAAATTTACTATTTTTGTCAAAAATAAATGTGAGCAGAGCATTAGAACTTTTGTGATGAGAGCAGACCATTGTGCTCAACAAGCTCCTTCATCCTGTTCACCTAGATGTTCTAAAATAACATTAAGTCGACAGTTTTGTTTTTTCTGTTCTCCTGGCCATCAGACTTTACTTTATTCTTTGTTACTTAGTATTACCTAATTACCTAACATTGATTTACATCATTTGCATGAAAACGTGGTATATACTGTAAATAAATGTTGTTTTTGTAAAGTCCTACTCTCAATCATATTATTTGGTAATTTTTTCCAGCATCCATAGTTCTTTGCATGAATAAAATAACTTTTGTGTGAAATCTGTCCTTAAGATTTCTAGCCATGTCCCCATTTCCTTGTTGAAAGTTTTATTTTAAAGAATGGGATCCATTCTACCAGTTCCTTTCATAATTTTAAACACTTTGATCATGTCACATCATAATCTCCTTTTTTAAGCTGAAATTTTCTGTTCCTACAATCTCTTCTCATAGTTCATACCTCTTACTCCTGAAATCAGCCTGTTCATTCTTCTTTTAGCTTTTTCTAGTGCTGCTATGTCTTTTTGAAATATGTAGACCAAACCCGTACACACTACTCCAGGTGAGATGTTATGTTATATAACTTAAGGATAACCTCCCTTAACTTGTGTTGTACACAAATGTGCTACAGTATATAACATAACATTCTGTTAGCCCTCTTGATTACTTCTGTACATTGTCTGGATGTTGATAAGTCCACCATGACTTCTAAGCCCTTTTCTTAAGTGGTACCTTCAAGTTTCAGACCTCCTGTTGTGTTTCAAATGTAATATTTCTTTTTCTTATGTTTGTGTGTATTAAATTGCATCTGCCATAAATCTTCCCAGGCCTGTATGTTGCCCAAGTCACTTAGAAAAAATGTAGCTGATTCTACATTACCTACAACCCCCCCCCCCCCCCAAATAGTTATGTCTTTTGGTATCTGGCATCAAGACTATAGCAGCAGATCCTTTAAGTCCTGTATGTTCTGGGGCCCCCATGGATCGGGCAGTTTTTTCCACAACTCCCCACAAGTGCTTGATCAGATTAAGATCTGGGGAATTTGTAAGCCAAGTGAACACCTTGCACTCTTTGTTGTATTCCTCAAACCAAACCATTCCTGAACAGTTTTTGAATTGTGACAGGGCACATTATCCTGCTAAAAGAGGCCAATGTTGCCATGAAGGGGTGTTTGTGGTCTGCAACAATCTTTAGGTAAGTGGTGCATGTGAAACATCTGTATGAATGTCAGGGCCCAAGTTCTGCTGGCTTGCCTTCTTCCCATAGCGCATCCTGCTGCCATTTCCTTCCTAGGTAAATGATACACACACTCCTTGACATCCATATGATCATGATTCATCAGATTAGGCCTTCTTCTTCCTTTGCTCCATAGTCCAGTTCTGATGCTCATGTAACTATTGTAGACATTTTTAGCACTGGACTGGGGTCAGGATGGGCACTCTGACTGGCCAGCAGCTATACAGCCCCAAATGCCCAAGCTGGAATGCACTGTGTGTTTAGTTTTTCAACTGTTTTTACTACAATAGTTCTTCTGTATGATCAGACCAGATGGGTTAGCCTTCACGCCCCACAAGCTGTGAACCTTGGGTGCCCAACACCTTGTTGCTCGTTTAACAGTTGTCCTTTCTTGGACCAGTTTTGGTATGTACTAACCATTGCATACCAAGAACACCCCACAATACCCGCTGTTTAGGAGTCGACTAGCCATTACAATTTGAGCCTTGTTAAAGTCACTTAAAACCTCACGCTTGTCAATTTTTCCTTCTTCCTGCTTCCATAACCTTCAATAGTTGACTCTTCACCTGCTGTCTAATATATTCCACTTATATCTTATATCTTGACAGGTGTCACTGTAAGAACATAATCAATGTTATTCACTTCACTTGTCAGTGGTTTTAATGTTGTGGGTGATTGGTGTATATAATACTGTATGACCATCTACCCATGGTATCTCATGGATGGTTCTACAAGAGGGGCCCTGTGGCTGTTACTGCATTCCATCTGAATTTGCAGAATGAAAGTTGTGTTCACATTCTTAGTGTTAAGGCAGTTCTGTTCCATTTGGCATTGGATTCTGTCAAGTGATGGCCAGGATACCTAGACACAGCCAAATGTTTGGAGAGTTTCCACTTTTGACTTCATCAGACTGTGATCTTTAAAGTGCCCCGGGGCAATTCACAGCCTAGTTTAATATCATTGAGATGGCAATTAACACCTCTAAATTTAAGGTGACCATTTTCAAAGTGGAGTGGTTTGTTCTCTTGAGGTCAGGGTGGAGCAACTTCTTCCACTGTAGGAGTTCACATTCTCCAGGGTCTTGTTCATAAGTGGCAGCAGATGTAGTATCATGAGGTTAACCAGTGAACTGGTGCAGTGGCAGCACTGTGGAGGTTGTGTCCAATTGTGGTAGTTGTAGAGGAAACTTCATTCTTAGACAAAACGTTTGATTTATGAGCCAGTGTACATTTGAATTCTTGCTTATGCTCGTGAGCTCAATTTACTGACTGGAAAACTTGAAAAAAAAAAAAGAGAAAAGAAAAATGAGAAAATATTTCAATCTAAGTACATAATTTCAAGTGAAAAGAACCATGTGCACATTTTTTTATTCCAACTTCAGTCTGTAAATCCTTTTTTAAAAGTCCAACACATTCACAAATATGCTAATTTAAGACTTTAAGACTTTTCTGATAGCTTCCCGTTGAATGGTAACAAGCAGAGCTAAATAAAAGATGCAATAATGACAAAGCAAAACAATCAAATTAAGGCAAATGACATCTCTTCATGAATCCGACAAGGAGACTCTCAGCAAGTTGGCACACTAATTTCCTTGCTTCGTTTGGCAGGAAGCATCATCTACCTTCCCGACCCTGTTACGCTTTCATAGCCACAGTTGTCCTGGCATGTGATTTTGAAAGAGAAAGAACACACTGTCCTCAAAACATTTTTTCTTTTTGTTTTATAACCTTAAGTAATTCAAACACTGCAGGCATGCAAGAGAATATTTTTATAAGTGTGATATTGCAGGTGCTCATACACTGATAGCAATTACTTTAAAAGTGTATGCAGAGTATCTTAAACTTTTTGTCTATAACTTTCTTTTTTTTACTAAGGTTTGGAAACACTTCAAGTTAAGAAAAGTTTTACTTGAAAACAATAGTTACTGATATTTTTAGTAAAACTTTAGATATGAGTATTGGTTTTGTGTTTTCTATATTTTTACTTTCATTCAGATATTAAGTATTTTAGCCCAAGTAGGAGCTTCCTTAGCTTCAAAACATTGATTTACATCTGATTCATAGAGGATGAAACGTTTTTCACTGCAGAGATCAAGGCAAATGTAGAAGGCTGCAAGTTAGGATTGCATTCAGTAGTTTTTGTTAGCAGCACTGCCTTGTATCTCTAGGTCAGTCTATAGGAGTATACCCCATGGTCGTCAAACCTCCATTCATTTCATCAAGATATTTTAATTGACTGAAACTGTTAGCCCAGTCTCATAAGCAGTACCCATTTTAACAGAGGTTCAAATTCTACAATAAGAACAGGAGCACTGGCAGTTTCTTGTTTCTGTCTGTGAGTCTTATTTGCTCAATCTGGCTGCATGCAGTACATTCTGTGTTTAATCTGCCTTTGTCTTCTAAATAGGTTTGGTGAGTCAAGATCAGGACTACTAGATTTTCTTACGGTACTTACACACAAGCTGTACGGTACCTGAAATCAACATATAGATTTTAAGTTTCTTTTACAGTAAAGTGATGAACAAATCTGAAGTGCCATAGTATGTCATTCTATATGCTTAATCTAATTTAGGGATAGGGGATGGAGCCTGTCCTAGTACCACAAGGCGGAAAAAAGCCTGGGAGGGCATGGAAGTCCATCAAAGTGCCCACTCTGTCTTTACCACACACAACCCAGACACTCACACATGATCGATTCATATTTACCAAATAACCTAATATGTACATCTTTTAGGAATGTGAAAGGAAACCAGTGCAGACCTGGCAAGAACATGAAAGTTATACATGGCAAAAACTGAGTGTGAGATTTCAATCCAAGAAACTGTGATACCATGTGGCCTTTACTATATGAGATATTTGTATATTATATATATGCATATTCATTTTTCTCAGGACTAGCTTCTTTCTGCTTAACATTTCTAGGAATGAGGTGCAATTGTTGATAGATCTATCAATAGTATTTGCTACAGTTTCTAAATACAGGTTTTCACAGTCTTGTGCAGCTCATCTTTTACAGAAAACCCCTTCATTTTTTTAAAATGAGAATGTTTTTTTATGTAAATTTCAATAGAAAAAAAATTTAAATAGTCATCAAAACATACTCTAGTAGGCATTTCCTTTCATTAAATTCCTTTTAATAAGAATGTGTACCCACACTTTATCACTTCATGTTTTAGATTCAGTGGTTTCTTGGGCTATTCCGGCTTTTTTCACAATAGTTTTTGGAGTGATGATGTTGAAGATAATAGGAGAAGCTAATGGAGCATGCATATGACAAGTTGACTACAGCTAAGCACGTGAACACACCATCAGCTCTAAGAGTAAGTGAGGCTGTCAAACATCACCAACATCAAGCACCATTCCCATCTGCAGGCTGCAGTGGGGTATTTTGATTAGCTGTGAAGATGATTGGGTATTACCACTAGCCCATGAAAATCATAACCAGAAAAATGTCAGCTATATTGTGGTTCTTAAGATGAAAAGGAGTATTAAATGTCTTTTATTGTGTCTCTGAATTTTTTTAAACTGGTTGTTCATAATTTAGGGGAATCCTGTAAAAATTGAAAACTTTGAGTCTGATTTGAAACAGTTTAAATTTGCACTTGCTTCCAGGCAGTTAATTTATTTTGAAAGGCTCCAGGTCTACAAAAACATTTAAGGGGGAATTTTGCCTCACTCTGTATCGCTGTAGTAAGAAATGTAATGCATAAACCATAGTATGTATCATTTAGTGATACATCTTGATAGTTTCATGTTACAACAATTCTGGGGGCTTTTGTGCATAATAGTTTCACAGATATATAGAACATGATCCATCATCCAAAAATCTTATAGCCATTGGAGATTATTTTGTCAGAAGCAAACTGTTGATGAAAGTAGCCAATGAACACTGTTGCATCTTGTACAGATTGTGGCCACAAGGGGTTGCCCCAGCTCCCCAGACACCCAATACAAGCAGCTTCAGACACAAATATAAAAGCACAAGTGAGTTTGTTCATATGAAGCCCTTCTCTATAAGTGTTTCCCACAGCACCAAGCACAAGTACAGCAATAAAGCACAGCAATACTTTGCCTTTCTTTGTCCTTCTCTTCATCAATGCCTCCTCCACCACTTCTGGAAGCTTTGTCCTCCTTCCTTCTGACTCTGGCTCCTTAATGTGAAGCAGGCAGCTTCTTTTAGCTACCTCCTTGTAGTACCAGTGTTCTGTACTTGTGGTCCGAATGCACTTCCGGGTGAGGCAGAAATCTAATGAAGTAGAGCCCCCCAGTCCCTGCAGCACCCCCTGGCGGTACCCATGGAACTCAACAGGCCTGAGTCAAACAAATCCATGTCTTATAATGCCCTGTTGGAATCTGAGGCACTGCTGCAACCCACGGAGGCTACCATCTAGCATTCCGGGGGAGATAATGCCCTTTGCACGCTCTCTAGCCCGGTCCTTCTATCTTGAAGGTGTTCTGGCTGAGTAAGGAGGCCGGCCATCCCTCACAAGATTCATAAATGGCCTACCATTACTTATAGCAATAGTGTCAATAGGGGTATATCATAATACAAAACTTGCATTTAATGTCATAGATAGATAGTTATGGCTGATAGCAACCCCTCCAAGGTCCTCTACTCTACTATTAACATGACCCAAATAGGCGTTGTTTCATTTTACTTAGACACACAAGCATTCACACATGTTAGATATAAAAAAATCACTTGGTCTCATGATGTAGAGAGTATCGGCATATGGATGCATGTCTCTTAGGTTAATTGGCATCTAGTAGGTCCTAGATGTGTACATGCCTTCTGGTGGATTGGTGGTGCTTTGCACCCAATTAGATGCTGTTGCCTATGAACTTTAAATGGACAATCAGGTTAGACAATTAATGGATTATAATAATAATTCTTTGCATTTATATAGCGCTTTTCTCACTACTCAAAGCGTTCAGCAATTGCAGGTTAAGGGCCTTGCTCAAGGGCCCAACAGAGCAGAGTCCCTATTGGCATTTACGGGATTTGAACTGGCAACCTTCCGATTGCCAGTGCAGATAAAAGAATGCTTAAATAAAATGTTTTCATAATTATGGAAAACTACCAAGAACCTTTTAACAGTATAAGCCCATCAACATATGCTTTATACGAGCAGTCTGAATTACTCTCTTAATTTCAAATAAATAAATCCTGTGTATGAGGAAGAGTCAGAATGTCTACTTTCTGGAGTATAGGACAGCTTCTGAATGAATGCCTGATCTTAGTATTTGTCCTTGTTGGACTGGCAAGGCTTTCTTTTTAATCAGCTACTTTACCTAATGGATTTTTGGCATTACAGCTTCAACCATGTAAATCTTCCATTATTTTATTTCTTTATTCCAGGCACATTTTTGAAGAAGACAGAAAAAATAAAGTTTTATGATTTGTGTGTTACCATACCTGCCTCAGAATATACATATTTTTATATTTATGATCTTCAAGTTTTGTTAGAGAAAAGGAGAAAATCTCTGCTGCTTTTTAATTATTTGTAACTGTATAACAATAAGAAGGTAGCCATTAGATATGAAAATATGTACATGATCCTATAGAGTAAATTTGATGTGGTTGCTTATCTGATGACGATGCTTCTTGGTAGTCTACTATGGGTGCTATAATAGTCATGGCCCATTTGGAGGAAACTTGGAACAAACCCAGAAAAATGTACATATTATAACTAATGTAGGAGTGTTTCTATATTCTCCTTTAGAAGCTGAGGACTATTAGTTTGTTCAGGGAGGTCGTTTCTACTTAGCTTGTTACCACCATATTCCTCTTGTGGGAGATCAGAATCTCATTAGACAAACCTGGATCTTTTTCATTTCAATTCTTGTTTAGTGCTATTCAGTGAGACAAACTCTGCAGGGGTTTTTATTTTCCGCCAACTTAATCCAATAAATCATCCTAACTTGTGCATTTAAATATAAAAAAAGAGTTAAATGACAGATGTATCTTACCTTAGCTGAGCTCTTGAAGTCTTGCTTACCTTGCTAAAACAAATGGCATCTTGTTAGCCAAGCATTTAAAATTGTTATGCAAGAGTCATAACACTGAACATGAGATGACGTTGCTGTGATAAACTGATTGACAGCAAGCCTGGCTGATATCTTGTAAGTAACAGCTGCTTGTTGAAGATGTGAATCATGTAAATAAACATGGCGTCATGCTCAAGCTCTGCTTAGCTTTTAAAAATTATAATAAGATATGTGAGGATGGCATCATTGACATTTTTTTTTCCTTTCATCTCTTTGGGTATTTATTTATTGTTCCCATTTGTTATTGCTTTTCATCATTAATTCAGTAGCACCATGGTCAGAAATATATTAATGTTTCATTTCTGATGTTTTCATTTTGTTGTGATGTATTATTAATTTTTACTTCTTTTGTTTGGCTTTATTATTTTCCCCATGTTTTTGATGGGAACTACCATTTTGTGACAAGACTGCACTATAAAAAAGGCAGCATGCACAGTGAATTATCTGAACTTTGAGAAATTTAACGCAAGACTATTTTCCAGCCAACTCCTAAGCGAGTACCTTTAGGGTTTCTACCGCTTGCAAAAACATTTGCTTACTGAGACATTCAAACTTCACCCAACATTTAAGTCAGGTCTTCCTGAAACAAAAAATCTGGACCTTTACAATTTCTTAAGTCAACTATACTAGGATCTTATTATGGCTATGACAGAGTCATTTGAGTTGGAATATTTCTTGTGTCCTCCCACAGTCCAAAGACTTGCAGGTTAGGTGCATTGGCGATCCTAAATTGTCCCTAGTGTGTGCTTGGTGTGTGGGTGTGTGTGTGTGTGTGCCCTGCCCGGGGTTTGTTTCCTGCCTTGTGCCCTGTGTTGGCTGGGATTGGCTCCAGCAGACCCCTGTGACCCTGTAGTCAGGATATAGTGGGTTGGATAATGGATGGATGGATGGATGGATATTTCTTGTGCCACTAGGTAAATAATAGGCAACACTGTCTGACATTTGTCCAATTTATAGTAATTTGCTGCACAAGTTTAACTTGACTGTATGCAATTTTCTTCAAATAGAATAAAAAAAAGAAAAGAGGGAAATAAAAGGTATAGTAGGCACTCAATTTCAACTACACATTTTTGAAATACTCGAGTATACCCAAAGAAATCCCAGACAACCATTGCAAAAATGTGTCTATTCAATGTAGACGGCATCCTGGCAGAAACTAGAACCCAGTTGTGAGTCAAAAGTGTTAACCACCGTGCTATGTTTATTTCCCAATTTCATATATTTTGTGTGTATATAAAGAGAAGACAATAGTCCAGTCATTTATAACAGTAGCACAAGTCAAGTTAAGTTTACTTTCACCTCATCCATATACAGTAAATATACAGTTCAAAGAAACTTTTTTTTATGGACCTCTGTGCCTCATGCAAAATAAGGAGAGATTACCTGGGACTATGCTTAGTGCACACAGACAAGATCAATACAATGACTTGACTTAAAAAAATACAGCACAATAAAAATACAGTTGTAGTTGCATGTGGTAGGTGAACTAACATAATTATATCAGTTACCCGGGTTGTAAATAATGTGTGTAGTTCATTTAATACCTTAGTTAATAAATTCTCTGAAAAAGAAGTTAATTTCTAATGAAGTTGGCATAAAATACACTGTGCCACATGCACAGTTTAGAGTGCCAGTCCACTAGGGTGCCATGGAGTGCTACACGGAATAGGCGTCTTCGGTCATTGATCTTGTGAGTACAGTAGAACACAGTTATTATGTGAGTGCTTAGCTATATTATGCTTGCTGAAGTTATTTTAACATTTTATAAAGCAATAAGTATAATTTGTCCAGATGATAATAAAATGCAAAATATAAAGAGGAAAGAAGCCACATAGCAGAATCATTGGGCTTTGCACCCATCCATGAAAGAATCCAATCAGAACATGAAAGTGGGATGCTGATAGACAGCATTTACCTACAAGTATTGAGGAGGTGACTCAAAGAGTTGGGAAAATGAGTCAGATGGTGTTGTGTTTGACCCCAAAATGTGCAGTAAGTGGATGAGTCTGATGAGAGTGTGTCAAACTGCATGAATGGAGCTGTGGAGTATCGAGGCGGGGGCAGTGATGTTTAGTTGTTGCTGAGAAAGGAGGCCGTTTTGGCTGTGGAATAAACAAATTTTCTTATAAGAAAACTAAATTCCTTTAACACACTTACTTCATTAATTGAGGTATTACTACACTGTAAATTGGGAAGTACAAAAAAAAGTGGGTATGTTGAGTTGTGGTATAGTAGGTCCACAGCTTAGAAAACGGTGTTTATTTTTAAGGAATAACTATCTAATTGGCCAGCTCATTCTCTGTGGGTGTGCGTGCTCATTCAGCTGTGGGGAGTTGGTGTAATAATTGGGGTAAGACACACCCGCACGTGAGGGTGCGGTCTGTCTCAGTTGCTTCATCAGCTTCCTGTGGTGCACGTTTGAGACGCTGCACATACAGAGGCCTATAAGGACAAGCCGGTATGAGAAATATAGAAGAGCAGAGAGAAAGAATGGAGTTTAGTGAAAGGGAGAAGAAAGGCAGGAGTGAGAGTGGGCTGGTGTTTCAAGAGAGAATGAGATGGACGGGAATGGAGCCCAGGGATTAGCGTGTGGCCAGCACTCAGAAAGGGGCTTGGGGATCACTCCTGTTGAGTGACTTGGAACCAGGAGTGTTCATCATGCAACAGGGACATTGGAGCTGACCCTCACCATCACATTGGTGTGGTTTAAGCCTTTGTTAAGTTGGGGTTAGATGGTGGATAGCAGCAGTGTTTTGAGGAGCCTAACATCCTGGGCACTTCCCTTGAAAGGGCTACACTTCAGAATATCTTGTCAAAATCCTGGAGCCACTTCAAGAGCTGTGTTCCTGCTGGGACTTACCAGATAAACTACCTTTGAAAGGGATTCACATATTAAACAGACCTCAGCCTCAGTGCCTTTGCCAGGGTTCAGAGAGATGCCTGAGTCCTTCAGCTCTCTCATTGTTGCTCTTGAAAGGGCTACACAATTCTAACACAATGACCATGACTCACACCTGAACATAAAAAAAGACATACTCCAACAAGGCTAGATCGCTACCTTTGAAAGAGCCAAATAAATAATAAATCACTGGAAAAAGTACATAGGGACAGATGATATCAATAAACAAGGCAAGTTTCATGGAGGACATATTCAAACTTTAATCATTACTTATGTTCATCTGCAGGAAAACCAGGCATTAAATACTAGAATTCAAAAGCAGAAGAAAAGATGCCACCTGAACAATTCAAATCAATGTTCATACATCAATCTTCACTTCATTATAATCAGGAGAGAGATGTCTGAGTAATTTAAAGAGTCTATTCTTCTTAATCCAAGTAATGCATTCTTTAAAAAGAGTTGCCATAATGAACCAGGTTTGGTCTGTTTGCATTTTCATTTTGTAGCTGACGCTGCACTTTCAACATTAGGTAGCATTTCATTTTTCAGTACATCTTCAAAACTTGCCTTTTTATAACAAGCACCATGTACTCATATTAATACCTTTGTCATTGCTCCATTTTGAAAGCAGGTGTATTGTCTGATTTACATCCGTTTCTCTCCAGAGCTGAATATATGTTTGCGTCACAACAATAGCACCTTCTTTTATACCATGGCTTGATCGCTCTTTTAAGTAACTGGCATTAGCGAAAAATTGGATGGTTTAGAATTTACCTTTCGTCTTACTCTTCTGTCAGTCTGAAGTTAATTTAAGCTAAATGTGACATACAGTTTAAATTAAAAAGTCTCCAAAAACCCCATTTCACATTTTCAAGCAGGCATATACACACTGGTTAGTTATATGAGCTTAGACATAAACAATTAAAGATAACACTTCCGCCTAACATTTGCTGCACATTTGCATGTTTCTTCGAAAGGTCTCTATATTAGCATATTTATTTGCATCCTAGAATTCAGTGCTTTAATTTGTTTAGCTGATGGTTCAAAAGAATAACAGATCTAGCTGGCCCTTTTTCCACAGTCATCTCAAACTTAGACAACAATGTCATCTGAATCTTTTACCTTTAGTAATAATAATATTAATTCTTTACATTTATATTGTGCATTTCTCAATACTGTACTTAAAGCTCTTCAATGAGTGGGGAGCCACTTCAACCACCACTAATGTGTAGCATCCACCTGGATGATGTGACGATAGCCATTTTTGTGCCAGTACGCTCACCACACATTAGCTATTAGGTGGTGAAGTGGTGAGAGAGATAGCCAGTTAGAGACAGGGGATGATTAGGGTGCCCTTGAATACTTCTCTTTGTTCATCCTCTCCCTTTGCATTTGCTCCCCACTTTTGTGGCAGTCCCTGACACCATGATGTCATTGTCTACTTGGCAGCTTCTTTCCAAACCTTTTTGCTAAACTGTTGGTTACAGGCACACAATTAAAAGCAATGCTAGTTTTCCCATATCAGTCCAATAGTAGTGCTCTTTGTAATGCAGTATGTTAACTAAAAAGTTACATCTTATCTAAATTAACACACAAATGTAATGTTATTGGTCATATTTAATAAACTAAAAAACAAAATTTTTAAATCTCATTACAGAGCTGTGTTGATAGTAGTGGGGGGTGTTAAAGCATGTCAGGGGCAACTACATGGAAGAGGGAGATGTTAGACATGTCACTTTTGAATATAAATTTTGATCTTTACTTAAATCTGGTTACCTAATACTGTTTAAACGAAACAAACACAAAATATATTGGCCATGCTGAAAGCTAAGGGCATGATAGGACATAAATGAGGAAAACACAAACTTATGATGTAAATCTTATGGAAGAGAATTGGAATGTCAGAATTATAATATAAGATGTGGTAAATGTTTGACGGTCATGTATCTTCCAGTCATTTTACCTGCCCACGAATTAGCTTTATTCCTATGTGCAGTATTCTCTCCTGAGGACTGACTCTTTAATTTGTGGGTCTAGTCAATTATTTCCATTTGAAACAGCAGGTGTCAGTTTGTTTCCATTTAGTTTTTTTTGTATGGTATGGTATATTTTCTAACTTAATCATTTCCACACTAACTTATTTACTTTTTCAGTAATATGAGCATAACTTCCCAAAGTAACAAGGTGCTTTTATTACTAGAAGCTGCTTCATCTCTAAAAGGAAAGGTAAGCTTGCAGGTTCATCATCATGCCTAACTTCCACAATGTAAATCAAAGTGGTGGAAGCAGTTCAGTTTCTTGGTAACAGAATGAGATGAGAAAAACTTCAGGTTATTGCAGGCCAGATGAATGCCTGTTGCTCTCAGAGAAATCTAATATTTCTAATTACACTTAACAGAGGCAGAGATGCAACTTGATGGGAGGATCTTGACAGCAAGAGGGCAGCATTTGCCTGCAGTTTGAACGTCTCTTGTCTACCACAGGAATGTTCAGTATCTTTTTTATTTATCTATTTCACATTTGCCACCACCTCCTCCTCCTCCTCCTGTCTGATTCCAATACCCAAGGTTGACTCAGATCCCTCCCAAGAATGTCTATTTAATGCTAATCATTAAAAGTTCTCTGTTTAAGCCAAGCTAATCCCAGTGGTACATGTGTGCTCAACCCCAGCCTGATTGATTGATGAGCCAGTCACTAAAATAGAGAATGGAGAAGCTAACAGACTAAGGAGGCTCTGTTCTGATACCGGGTTAAAGCGTGACTTGGCTCTTATTTTGGGTGTTTGTATTCATTTTGAATTTGGAGGTTGAATGACTGTTTTCCAGAATTATTTCTGCATTAAAATAAATGCTTCTTTTTATTGGGCTAGATTTTCCTTTTCCTATTTTTCATGATTTAATGTTTTATATGATAAATAGAAGTGGTTGGAAACTACAGAGTTTCTACAAGTCATTTTTCTTTTTGTCTGCTTGCATAGGACTCTTAGATATATGGATCAAATATAAAATTGGCTGTGGTGGGTTGGCACCCTGCCCGGGATTGGATTCCTGCCTTGTGCCCTGTGTTGGCTGGGATTGGCTCCAGCAGACCCCCGTGACCCTGTGTTCGGATTCAGCGGGTTGGAAAATGGATGGATGGATAATTATAAAAATGGTGTTCTCATAATAATATTCAGCCTGATAAAATACAAAATCAATATCTGTCAGAAGTTTTGAATTTTGGGGAGGCAGTAGATCTGCATAATGACAAGTCATTGTGGCTTAAAGCCTACGAAATATGAGATTTTATCCACTGATGGAACACACTAATAACACATTGCCCTTCAGATCACCAGCTCAGTTCAGTTTATTTTTTTAAAGCACAATTCACACCAATTTATCTGTGCAAATTGTTCAATGTAAAGCAGCACAGACTGTATTAGTTGGAATAGAAAAAAAATCTAATCTAGAATGAGTACATAACAGCATGTTTAATATATGGATGGCTAGATGGCAAACACATAAAAAAATTAACTGTGATTTGAAATGAGAAGAATCTCAAACTCTGAGGCCCTTGATTTTCCTAGGAAGTTCAAATTGAAAGTATTTCAGATGAAAAACCAGTGGCTACCAAACCTGTGATTTGGTGATCTAAAATGTCATTAGGGGAAAGTATGCAAGTCAAGTAGTTCTCCAAGGATGTAGGGTTGTTTGAAGGTTGGTCATCCTCCCTTTGTGAATTTCCCCTTGGGATTAATAAAGTATCTATCTATCTATCTATCTATCTAAGTGTATGGCTGACACAGGAGTCAATAAGCCTAGGCCCTGTGAACTGTGATTTGAAGAGGTCACCTCTGGAGGTGGAAGAAGTGCACAGTATACCGATAATCAAATAAATGAAACAGTAGGCAACCATTTGGTGTGATTTAGTATTTAAATTGATTTCTATTCAATTGTTATTACCTGAAATGTAATGTTTGACTGTGGCTGCTGTTTTATGTTTAACAAAGTCAGAAGTTTTATAATTCTGTATTTGATGCAGTCTGGGTTGGTGTTGTTATTGCTGCAGCAACATGAAATGGCAAGCAACAAAGCATATGTTACTGCCGGTATCCATTAGGGCATGTACCTTATATCCATTTACTATTACCACACCTGTGTACGGGTTTGATAAGGATTAGCCAGAGCACACCACACCTCTCCCTCTCTCCACCCCCTCGTTACCGAGCAAAAGATACGGCCACATAATCAGTGGCTTTGGCACTTGCTTCAACTGGTGAAGACGGGGCTTAGGGTTAGGGATACACACTGGTTGGGTTTCATACTGAGAGACTGCCCAGTTCAGCCAGAGCATGATGTCTCTCGAGTCTTTTCAATGGCCTCTATGAGGTTGATCATGTTTTTAAATGGCCATCCCCAGGCCGGCTGGGTGAGATATTTATGTAGTGCGTTAAGTAAAAAAATAAAAAACAGGCCAGTTGTTCTACTACCTGTTGGACATTATTTCTATCTGGCCTTAGCCAGAACCTGAGTTTTCCCCATGGACTGAACGCCTGAGGATGGGTTGGCCGCTCTGGGTCAAGCTCCCAGCGCAATAGTTACCTCACCTGCTGGCCCAATGCTCCCCCACCTTTCTCAACGGTCTTTGTGGGGCTTGGATGGGCAGTCTTCTCCTCCAAGAGCCCGTAACAAGCTTCCTGTACTTCCATGGTCCAGCATGGCTGTGTTCTATTGGTCCCCTTCACAGTCTCCCTGTGGACTGTATTGCCTACTGACCCATGGGATGGAGCTTACACCTGGTCCTCCTGACCCGCAACCCACACCCCATACTCGGCCACTCGAGTACGGTACTCTCCCACCTGGACCCTGAAGGGCTGGTGTTAAGTTGTCAACCATCCTGCTGACTACACCACTATAAAAGAACTCAGAAGGACACAGGAAAAGGTTTGGGAGCAGCTGCCCGTATACTTGAAAATATGTTGCCAAAAGTTAAGGTTGCGGGTCAGAAGTTGACAGATTTCAGTCCAAACAAGAATGAACAGACAGGCAAACATGGTGTTTTAAAGCCAGGCAGGGGAAGTGATGTCATCGGGGCAGAAACCGGAAATTATGTAATCAGGGCCGGAACTTGAAGTGATGCCTTTGGGGCCAGGAAAATGAAGTGACGTCTTCGGGGGGTGTGGGGGGTGGGGTGAAACTGGAAGTGTTGTCATCAGATCCATGCAAAATTTCCTGTGGTTGCTCTGCTGATGAAAAAGATGAAGGATCATTGTACTCTGCCATCCCCTGGTCTGGCATGAAATTATCCCATTGTGAGCCCTTCAGCTATCTCCCATGCGCATGTGTGTGACAGTTGCTATTTATTTTTTAATGGATCTTTAAAATGAGGATATGCTGATGTAATCACTGACCTGAACTTAGCCTGTTATTGACAGCAGGAAATCCTCATTATCCAAGCCAGAAGTTCTTATGTGTGTTTGAGAGGTTATTTTTTGTTTATTCTAAAATAAATATATACAGTGTATATACAGTAAGAGGTGACCAGACAGACAGACAGCTTAGAGAAGCCAAACAAGGTTGGGATACCACCCTAGTAACCTCATTTAACTATGAACTTAAAAGACGATAATGGCTCAAACTAAAACAGAATAACCTAATGGCAAATGTTGTGCTTGGCAGTAGGAGCTCTGTCCTCCGGATTAGTCAGCTTAGCATCTAAAGCAACTTTCCAGGAATGGACCAGTTTTATATGCTGGGGACTGGAAGGGGTGGAGTTATTCTTAGGTGGTGTCAGTTGTCCCTCTTGGGAGCTTTTCCTTGGATGCGGTGGAGGAAAGAGAAGATAATGTTAGTATCAGCACTGCCTCTTATTCCAGAGTGATATTGTCTACGTATGTACCTATATGTGTATAGATCTATATGTATGTATACACAGTATATATCACATATAAATTATCTCTATCTGAGCAATACTAATAGAAAGCAATTTTCATTTTGGCCACATAAAGTCTCAATCACTATTTTTACAAAAATTATACCGCTTGCCAAACCTCATTTTCCTGTAAATTTAAATCTTAGGTCTAAATCGTAATTAAATAGGGCAAATACTGTAATCATATGAATTTATGAATAAGGGACAAGTCTTCCTTTAAAAAGATAACATTTAAGAAAACCACTTCATAGGTTGTATTTTTTTGAGTCAGTTATGGAAGCTTGTGGCTATAACCTCAAAACAAACTATGGGAAGGCAATTCTTTGTCTTTGTTATAACTCTGATGGCTTTGTAGATAAGATAACAGGTTAAAGGCATGATATTATTTTAAATATAATTGTAGTTTCATAAGTTTTTTACAGTTTGGGAGTGCACATTTATATGAGAGAACATTTGACCTTTGACTTGAAATGCAATTTCTGCAAAAAAATGTTGCATGCAATGTTTCCAGATTGTACTTCATATTACTGGGGACCTTTTATAGTGCTGACTGTTGAGAAGATTATCAATCAATTGTAACAGTGCTGCTTTTGAAACAGTGATTATAGTGGAGGCTTGATCTCTGTGCTGCAGTAATATGTCTTATCTTTAGCTGAGATCTTTTTAAGTTGGCTGTATGTGTTTAAAAAAAGTCATTCAGGCATTTCAAATAGACCATTCTCTCACATCATCTGAGTGTTTCTTTTACAGTCTCTGTAGTTTTAGTGCACTAGCCCAAACTTTATCCAAAAACACGTCCACATTTCAGCCCAGGTTGTAACTCTGTATTACTTGAATTTTAAAAGAACAGATTGAAGGGAACCATCATGCCTAGCAATGTCAGATGGTAAGTGTGAGTAGTGAATGGGATACATAGAGCTACCCATTGATCCTTCTACTTACTTAATCCAGTTCATGTTCAGGGAAGCTGAATTTTATCCATTTAACCCTGTACATGAGGCAAGAATCAACTCTAGAGAAGTTGTAAGTCTACTGCAGTACACACTCAAGCACACACCCACCCAAAAAACAATTTAGGCTCATCAGTTAATTCTTTTATGGTTGTACTAGCAAAATACCCGCGCTTCGCAGCGGCGAAGTACTGCATTAAAATTTTTATTAAGAAGAAAATGTAACCTTTTTAAACTGAGGGAAAATATGCCAATAATTATTTGTTAAGGATCTCTTTGTATACCATGTTGTCAGTTCGGCCCTCCGGTTGTAACATGACCAAGCTGTGCGCTGAGCTTACTCTTGAGCATGCAACTTACAGTTGGCCATGTGAACAGTAATCTTGTCTCAAATCTCACAGCTTGGATTGCTGCTGTCATAATCAGTTTGAGTTTCATGGTTTGTTTCAATTACGACAGTATTTGCAGGACTTGTGTTGAAGTGACATTCGGCATCTGTCAAGCGTTGTAAGCTTACAACCGGTTTCATCGATAACTTCACATCCAGCTTTTGAGAGTTTAAACATTCATAAACATCAAAGTGTCCACTACTGAAATCGTCACCTGTAAATGTAAGATGTTTAAAAGGCATTGGCGGTTGTCGAAAGGTGTAAAATATTTGGCCATTTCGGTACACTTGAAAGCGACAACCGAACAATTCAGCGGCAGCCATCAACTCACATGCAGAACCATAGGTGAAGGGCTTAAGCATTTCACTCTTCTAGTGCTCCTGTGTAGTATAATTATCTCCTGTACCGTCATCAGTCCACACCTTGAACCTGTCCCAGTCATTCAATACATAAGACACAATGTTCCTCCGGATATCAAGAGTGAGCCTGATATGGCCGTGCAATATGTAACACAGAGAATGGAAAAGGTAGGTGCCATCTCCGGGCATGGAAACCACTTGGTAAGTGACAGTTCTTTGATCGATGGTGATCACCTCGATAGACATGTTAATGGGGGTTGGAATGATGAAGGAAATGGGTACCTGAGTAATGTAAAGTAAATGTAAAATACCTATACAATAACTATAATTGTAATAAACAAACAATAAAACAGCGGAGAAGCCGTGGATTAAACAAAAAGGCTGTAGTTATCAGCAGGGAGACATGAATCCCGTGGCGAAGCAAGGAAGGGAATGTAGAGACTGGAGCGACAGACGGCCTTATATAGGCAGGCAGCCAACAACGTGGGAGGCATTGGGATGGGGGACCCAACGCCGCCTCACATGGTGACCGAGCTGCAGGCTATGGACGTATATATGTACGTAAGTAGGATTCAGTTAGCGTTGGGAACCCGTGTACCAAATTTCTTGAAGATGGGCCCATAAGTAACAAAGACTGTTGAAAAGTTCAATATGGCGGCCGACAGTGGCATCATACCACCGAAATAAGTATGTACATTGGTTTCGGTTAGCGCAGGGAAGCCGTCTACCAAATTTCGAGAACATGGGGCCATAAATAAGAAAGTTCAACATGGCGGACGTTGTTGACCGTTATGACCGTTACGCATAGAATTTCGAAATGAAACCTGCTTAACTTTTGTAAGTAAGCTGTAAGGAATGAGCCTGCCAAATTTCAGCCTTCTACCTATACGGGAAGTTGGAGAATTAGTGACGTTTGGAAAATTCAATATGGCGGCTGACAGTGGCGTCATACCACCGAAATAAGTATGTACATCGGTTTCGGTTAGCGCAGGGAAGCTGCCTACCAAATTTCGTGAAGATGGGGTCAGCCTTCTACCTACACGGGAAGTTTGAAAATTGGTGACGTTGGAAAGTTCAATATGGCTGCCGACAGTGGCGTCATACCATCGAAATAAGTACATACATCGGTTTCGGTTAGCGCAGGGAAGCCGCCTACCAAATTTCGTGAAGATGGGGCCATAAATAAGAAAGTTCAACATGGCGGACATTGTTGACCGTTATTGACCGTTATGACCGTTACGTGTAAAATTTCGAAATGAAACCTGCTTAACTTTTGTAAGTAAGCTGTAAGGAATGAGCCTGCCAAATTTCAGCCTTCTACCTACATGGGAAGTTGGAGAATTAGTGATGAGTCAGTCAGTCAGTCAGTCAGTCAGTCAGTGAGGGCTTTGCCTTTTATTATTATAGATTTGGAATGTTTAAGTTCTGTGCGCATAAAGTCAGAGCATGCAGGCTCAACATTCAAACTTAGTTCTCTGTGGCTGTAAAAAAGTAGTACTAATGACTGGACCACTGTTAAAAAAACAAAAAACTGTAAAAAGCAAATATATAACTTACAGTAATTATAAAAGATTGCAAACAAGTTTATAGACAGTATTGTCAAGAGTTAGCCTCTGTTTAATCTCATTGTTTCAAGGAGAAGGGACATAAAGTTTCTGATAGAAAGGGACCCAAATGCAACCAGCACTGGACATTTCCAAACATTATAAAACATTTGTGAACATATCTCATGTTGCATAATCCACATGTCAATTCATCCAGTTGTATGCTCAGAATGGGCAAAATGCACGTTTTTTGCTAATGTATTGTTAAATGAATAACTCTGGAAAATAAAAGTAGTCCACAAATAGGAAACCTCTTCAAATGGGTTTGAGCTTTCAAACTGAAACTGGACTTTTAGCCAGAGAATGAGGGGGAGAGGTGGGTCTTCAATAAAAAATTGTGACCCCATGTGAGGGGGCTTCCTGAGGGCTGAAAGGATGCCACAGAGGGAGAGATGATCAGCAAGATGTGGTGCAGAGCCAGTTTTCTTTTAGAATGGCTGAATCTCACAAAAAGTTTACTTTTCTTATTCTTTTATAACACAACATGAACACAATGGTTTAAAATGCTTGTGTAATCTCAATATCCAGTAACATTCTTGCCTTAAAAAGTGGAGGTATCTGGTAAGTTTAAGCCTTTTTTTCCATGTTCCATGTTTTTCATAATATGATATTCACACAATATGAAATCTTCAAAAAAAATATGTACTGTATCTTTAGTATTACTTATTATTAAACATTCATAAATCATAAAATTGCATATCATTATGCAAATATGCAAGTTTTAATGTATGCTTTTATAAGCTGTTTCTTTTGTATTAAAATAAAATCATCTTAAATATTGTAAGAAATACATAGATGGAAAGGCACACACCAAATGTCATTTAAGCCCCTGAATGGGTGCGTTTATTTAACAGTGAAAGGTCGTATTCTGAGAAATAGCACCTTTCCACTCATAAAATGGCAGACACTAGCTGCCAACTAGCAACAATTATTCTTGTCATTGCTCGTTTTCCAATTATTGTGCATGGTCTCTCTCTGCAATCCACTGAAGACCACTTATCTTCTGCGAGGAGTTTTATTAATTCTCTGCTCCAAGAGTTGCCATCCTTATTTCTGAACCTTCCTGGGCTTGTAAGGTGTATTGCAAAAAAGCCCAAGGTTTATGGAATGCAGAGCTCTGCCTACCTGTGTGTCAGAACTTTGTCATTAATGCATTCAGTCCTGCTCATCTTCAGGCTAATGTGCAGACTATTGCAGTTTTAATAAATGTTACTGCAGTGCAAGTATTTTAATATGTGATGTTTAATGATTGGTACATTCAGGTAAGAATTTTACTGTAATCTCTACACGTGACAATAATTACCCTTTTAGGATATAATATAAAGTTACTGCAACGTGAAATCATCCAAAGTTAAACTCTTTGTTTTCTGAGTATATATCAAAACATTTCTCCAGTAATGGCTGTCCTTTTATTCTGCTTGAATGCCTTACTGACTTGTTAGCTGTGTGTCCTGACTAGATTTGTGAAGAGTTTATATTTCCCTTTAAGAAAAATTAGAATGTCAACACTCTTCATGAAGCTGAGACATCTATGGTGTGACAATATGTCCTCCAGTTGAAAACACTCACTCACTGGGTGCTGATGTACAGCAGCTGGGACACATGTAATGTTTTGACCAGAAAAGCAAGCATTGGCAATTGGACTGCTTTCTCTTTCTGCCATGCTAGAGAACTGAGAGCAATGCAAGATCCCATGCCTCATAATTTCTCCTTGTGGTAATACACCCCTATTTCTGAAACACTGTCAATGATGGGGGGTATTAATGCCTCAGCCACTCATTCTCAGATACACAGCTTGACAGCACTGCAGTAACCACAGCTTGCTGCTCCCAATAACATCTGAGTATATCATGAGAACAATTCAGCATGAAAATAAGTTTGTTTTTTGCCAATTTCAAAAGAGATCTATTTGAAAAATAAGCATGCACATGCAGTAGTTGATTAATGAAACAATGTTGTAATTCTCATGATTCGTCTAAAGATGTGCTTCACTAAATTAAGTGTGTGTGTGTGTGTGAAACACTTATCCTGTATTTCAAGCCTGCTTTCACTTTTGGTGATGTCTGTGTTGTGAGCTAGCAATTTGTTTGCCTTCACATCATTACAGGCAGTGAATGACAATTCTGCCAAGGTGCAGTCAGTTTTTCACGTTATATCTTAGTTCATGTTTTTCAATCAGTTTTTTAAATTCCCTGCTTTTGACAAAATGCATTTTCATTTACCTTTGTGGTTCATTTCAGTCATGTGTTAATGTCATTGAAAAAGTGTTTCTCATCCTCTGGGTTTCTACTTTTGGGTCACGGGCCTATGCCAGTGCGTCACAAGTTTCTGTTGTATGTAATCGTAGTGGGTCGCACTTTGGCTCCGACAAACACACTCACCCCCCACCTCCAGATTTTCAATCTTGATTCCCTTTGGCGGGTTGCAGAGGCAAATATATGGAGAAAGTGGATTGCAACACCAGAAAGGTTGAGAGTACATGATACAAGGCCTCATTTTGACACAAGAAAATTTTGTCTCATGTCTAATTAATTGATGGCTATAAATAAAATGTTTTACTTGTTTCATTAATTTGACATAGTACAAATTTGTGTACGCATATGAGCAACTTGGTCCACCGTTGGACTGATGCCTAATGCCCTATTCTCTGTCTCTAAGTTGCCCTAAATAGAAATAGGAATCAATGGATGGACACATGTAAACTAGAGAGTTATTCATCACTCAGTTATTATTTATTGGGAACATTGCTAGCTGAATTTGACCGAACGCTTTTTGTATTTGCCTGCAGAAGTTGTCACTGAACTCTCAAGGTGTTTGTTTTGTATTCTCCGTAACTTGTTTGTGAAGATCATTCTTTGTGTGTTGCCTGCTTCCTTCTTGTATGCGAATAAGTAATATTTTGTCTACTTTTCAGCATGTATAATAAAAAATAGACATATTAATAAAAAAATATAGCATTTAAATGTTTTTTTAATCTGTCAGGGTAGAACAAAGTAACAAGATAATAGTATCAGTGTGCCTAAATTGCCTGCCTAGTCTGGTACACTGCAATAATTTCATAAAAGGTTAAGTGTTGTCATATAATTGCTTTGCAGCTTTTAAATTATATGGATACCCGATAAGGGGGAAAAAATCAATGTATTTGTGACAAAGTTCTTTGTGAAATTTCAATGGATAAGAATTTTAAATGTCACATGGAAATTTTTGACAAGACAGCCTTGTAATCTTCTTTGATTTGTCCTTTTAATTTTTTACTGAAATAATTATCTGTATAAATTCTGCAATACTCCATAGAGGTTGGCATATTAGCTCATCCTTTATGAAAAGTAAAAGAATAGCAGTTTGCAATATTTGGCCTTCTGAATAAGACAAGAAGTTATTTTTATATTGTCTTATGCTAGCTAACAAATATGTATGCTTTCAGCATGGTGCTAAATTGTGTTTGGATGTGGGTGGTTTCTTTTTCCATTGCATTTTATAGGAATGCACATACATTTATTGTCCATCTTTTTTTGGAGGTATTTGTGGATATGTGCTCTCTGGTTTTAAATTATATTTTTATTTCTTAACCCCCTTTTATATTCCCTTTTGGTCTCTCTTTCATCTTGTTACTTCTCTTTTAGCACTTAATGTGTGAGTAAGGCTTTCATATGGCACTTTTTATGCTCGGCACACTCCACATCATTGTAGTGCCAAATAGAATAAAAAAGTCTGAAAATCATTCATCCCTTGCTGATCTACCCAACTTTAGCTAAATCTGTCAGTGTTGGTAAAGTGAGCACAAGAACTGACACTAGTTCTGAAAAAAACATTTGTGTGTCCACATTTGAAATATTTTTCATTCTATGAGTTTTTGCTTACAACCTCAGAGATGAGTGGATTTTATGTGAAAAAAGACAGAGAAAGAACACTAACAATGGGATGTATCCAAAACAATATGAACATTCTGATGCCTTACCTACCTTCTCTCAGCTGGCAAAGACTTTGCCTCGTTTTCTGTTTCGTTACAATGTTTGTCTTTTTTCAACAGTTCAATCTGCTTCTCTCTTCATTATGCCGCACACATGTATAAAGGCTTCCCTTTTATTGATAAAATGATCTTTCTTTTATAAGGCAACACTCCTTATTCATAGTCCAGTCCAACATTTATGGCTGATTTTAGCAAAAAAAAATCTGATACAATAAACTAGAAATGAAATATAATGCTTGAATTCACACATCCTAGTTTCCATCTGTGGCATGCTGCTAGAATCAGAAACCCACACTATGCACAGCTTGTACTTCTCCTAAACCATACTTGCAAAGATACAGGTAGTGGATCCAGCTGCTCTCTTGGCTGCTTGGGTGAAGGCTGAGCTTTTTTGACAAGGGTAGAATAATACTGAGAAATGTCAAATCAGTAAAGCAGTGTGCCATAAGGCTGTCATTCAGCAGCACCAAAAACAGATGGTGAAAATGCATTCCTAGGCAACTAATAATTTGATCCGTATTTGAAGATCTATCGTAACAAGTCAGTTTTTCTGACTTACATTGGAAAGCAGAACTGTGTGATTTTGATGAACAACTGTCTGTTATTTTTTGTTTTTTTTTTTCTTTTTTGCATTCACTGCACATTTTGCTTTAGCATATTTTGCATGTTATTTTTGTTCCTTCCTTTTTATTTTTTTAGCACAGTGGCAAAGGTGTGCGTCTAGTTAAGTTACAAAGGTTCTGCTGTATAATGTACTCAAAAGCATGGTGAGAGGAGTATGAAGTATCCAATTAGAGCCACAAAACCAGGACCTGACCCCACCCCAGGCATCCAGGCCCCAACTACCACAGGTCTATGACTGAGGAGCTCACATTAAACGTTGAAAATGCAACAAAAGTCCTGAAATATTTCAAAAATATCTTACAAGGGAGAGAGAGAAAAAAATACAAGCTTGCGGTTTATAGACACAATCTAAATACAAAACTTTATAATTCATGAATTACTGAAAAGAGAACAAAAAATAGTCTCTCCCTGAAAGGCAGCCCAAAAATAAACAAGTCCCTATAACTATTCTAAACTATTACAGAAGATAGTACTCACAATTTGAAAACTCCAACAAACTCAATGAATCACTGCTGATATTTCTCTCTCTGAGCTCAATACAAAGAAGCATAGGAGTTGTAGTGGACTTGTCACTATCAACTTCCAGACTGTGTTCAGAAGATATTAAGAAGGCAAACAGAATGTTAGGTTATAGAACTCAATGTGTAGAGTACAAATCCAAGGAGGTTATGCTCAAGCTTATTAATGCACTGGTTAGGCCTCATCTGGAATACTGTGTACAGTTTTGGTCTCAAGGCTACAAAAAAGACATAAAAGTACTAGAACATGTCTGGAGAAGAGTGACTAGGTTTATTCCAGGACTGCAGGGGATGGGTTATGAGGAAAGATTAAAAGAGCTGAGCCTTTTCGGTTTTACAAAAGGAGATATAACAGAAATGTTTACAATTATGAAGAGAATTAGTACAGTGGATTGAGACAGTTACTTTTAAGAGTTTAGCAAGAGCATGAGGATAGAGTTGGAAACTTGGTAATGGTACATGTTGTGCAAACATTAGGACGTTTTTCTTCACACAGAGAACCATAGACACATGGAATAAGTTACCAAGTAGTGTGGTAGATGGTAAGACTTTAGGAACTTCCAAAACTAGAGTTGATGTTATTTTGGAAGAAGTTGTTGGGCTGAATGACCTGTGCTTGTCTAGATTGCTCTTATGTTCTGATGTTCTAAAGGCAGTGGGAGGTCTTAGCAGCAGCGATGTCAGGTTGGCCTCATCTCTTGACATTTTTCACAAAGAGAGGCAATGGAGGACATAAATACTGAACAATAAACAAAAAGGGTTGTGCTTACATCCAGTAGCTGCATTGTCTTATATGTAGATTTTCCATGTCTTCTCTATGATCCCCCCATTACCCCAACCAGAGACCAGATTGTATGACCTTCCCCTACAGACAAAGATTTCTCTACAATCTTGAAACTTGATGTCAGCTCAGTCTATGAGTCTAGGGTGTTTTCTTATTTTTTTTCTTGTCATGGCCTCACATCTTAACCTTATACCTGTTGTTTTTCGATAGCCTCTCACAGCCTGTAACCATGCATAAGACAAGTGGAATGGTCATTAAGGAATCCTTTTTCTTTATCATTTGTCCCAAGAAGGTTGCAGCAACCAGCATTTCTCTACCTTGAAAGCAACAGGCTTAAGCAGAAACCAGATTTGGATGGATTGTGACTACTTCATAAGGAGGATACAAAACCCTGGGAAAACTTAAAGTGATCAGGTGTACTAATAGACTTTCTGTGCAGTGTCAACATAAACTCCTAAATACTTTTCAGAGGTTGATGCTTTTTGGGTAATGTCTCAAATGTTGAATTTATAATTTTCATTTCTTTTGCCCATGTGTAGCACTTTGCACTTTTCAGCCTTAAACTGCATTTTCCAAGTGTATACATATGTATGATTTTAATTTTTTATAATTAAAAATTAATAACAAGTCAGACAAATGAAACCTTTAAGTACAGTAAATTTTGAATTCCATTCATAGTTTTGTAGATTCCAAGTAGATGGGTTATATGCATTTATGTATGTTATTTGGTGACTTTCAACACCACTTATACTTTGTCAAATTCTCCTGATTAAATGTCAGAGTTCTGTCAGGTTCTGCTGCTCTAGAGAAATCTGTCGCTGTGGTAGGAATTTTCTGCAATAAAACAGCCTAATACACATGCATCACAGACTTTGCATCAGATATTACTGTTCAGTTTTTTTGCTCATTATTAGTAGCTAACTCAGCAGATACACTTTATTTTAATAATAAGCAATGCTTTTTCTAAATATATGTGAGAACTCAGTATGCAGTGTGTCAGATGCTGCCAGCCTCCCCTTTTAGTCCCAACTTGCTGGACTAACTCAACAACAGGGACTGCCTTACTTTCATGAGAGCCATCTCTGCTTAGCTGCAGATTCAATCTTCCCCAATAGCAGCAAACTTCCAAGGTAGGGATTAAGTTATTGTTGGCTTTATAATAGTTTTGTACACAGGGAGGATTAAGAATGTCTGTCAGTTTGCTAAAGTGACGAAAACGCAGACAACCATGCTTAGTACCTTTATAACAATTTATGTGGAGAAGGACTTTTCCAACCCTAGTAAATTTTCTAAAGGAACTAAATGAAAATAACTTCTGTTACTGATGCAAATCATATCAGCACCCTTAATTAGTAAAGTTAAGCTGAATAAGTTATGAGTATCAGATATCTGACTGTTTGTAGTCCCAAAAGATAAATCATACCTCCGCGTTTTAAAAAAAAATGTAAGAAAGGGGATGGGATATGTAAACCAAAAAGAAAATGTTAGTGTTGACTGCTTTAAAATAAGATGCCTTCATTGCAACAAAAAAAATCAAACTGCTTCCTGAAATAATTAAATGAACATGATACACTTTAAAGCATTTTGCTGTTTTATTTCTACTTTAGTTTTACAGAAAATTTCTGTATTATTTTGTATCACATTGTCCAAAATGAGCAACATTAAAAAGGTACAGACTAATGATTGGATTTTGTTTAAATGGGAGGCATCAATCCTTACATTGCCTGAGTAATACACCATAATAAAAGTCATTGTTCTTGATATATTTTCCTATTGCAAAAACCGTTCTCAGTGATAGCACTGGGGGTGAATGCACACACTGTTCTTGGAGTGTTAGGTGATAAAATATAGTATAATGTGCCTCATGGAGAAATAATCCAACGCATAGTTTTTCAGCATGTTCCTTGATTTCCATAAAAATGATGCCATTGTACAAGACAAGTAGAGGAGTGCAACTGAAAAAGATTCAGCATCCACCTTGGAATATATTGCAGGCATTTAAGGAATATAAACATACCCAGAAAGTAAAATATTAGAAGAGAACAAGCAAATACATTTGAGATGACTGCTGAAGTCGGCTTTGTGGAAGGCTTCCAGGCTTTTTGTAATATGCTGTTTATTTTGTGCTCTCTGTTCACTTCTTCTTTCTTAGGAAAAATGAATAAAGGAGCACAAATTCCCTTAAGCCATCATCCTGTGCTGTCTTTTGTTGAGGAGACTACTGTATCTAATGATTCCTTGGTGCAAAGATAAATAAAGTGACATATTTAAAAGGCTAGAAAGTGAGAAAATAAACAAAAGGGGAAAACAATTGAAAACAATGGATATCTTGTGAGAATTGTGGAAGGAGATCATTTAGGCACTGAGACTGTGATTCTTTGTATGCAGTTCTGAACATGCAGTTCTAAACTGTCCAACTGATGACTGTTCTGACAATCTTACTGAAGGCTGTTTCAGCAAAGGAATGATTGTGTAATTTGAGGACAGCAGGCAGGGTCACTCTTATAAATGTGAATCCCTGCAGTCCATAATTCTGGGGGTTATTTTCCCTTTAGTGAAGGTTTGGAGTTCAAGACTGCCTAAAATGAACTGCAGAAGGATGACCTAATGGGTTTCTTAGGTTAGTCTTGACCATGGAAATGATACTTAAAAATACTACATGTCTGTGCATAAAAGCCTCATTTTAAGCCGTTCAAACATGCAGTCGTAAGAATGTAAGACAAAGGTTCGGCTGGTGGGAGGAAGTGAGGCCAATGTACTGAAAGGATGCAGAAATTGAAGAAGAGGAAGGATGATGCTGTGTTTGTAGGGGGCTACATACATAAGACACGTCAAGCATTAGGCTTTTACTGAACTGCATGGGATGGCAGTGGAAAATTCTTGGAAATTTGAATCAGGAGCAGAATCAAGGAAAACATGCCAAGGAGTCAAAGAATCTAATAAACAAAACCTAGAAAGAGAAACAATGTTTGTAAACAAGAAACTGAAAGAGAAGAATAGAAACCAAAATATTATGTAACCAAAGCCAACACATAAGCCAGAATTCATAGTAAAACACACAAGGAATTCATAACCAAGGGGCTTTTAACAAACAGCAATTATAGTAAGCTTTTTAAGTTGAATCAACAAACTCGAAAAATCAGGAGGTGTATGGTGCTGACCTTTGTACTTATGACTTGGTGGCATAAAACAATGCACACTTCTAGTTGACCTAGCTAAGCAACAGCATAGCAGCCATCAAAAAAAAGTCTGACAATGATGGTGCCCATAAAAAAATAAACTGATGCTATAGGAGAACACAAAAAATAAATAAATAAAAATGCTTTGAAATGTGAACACTGAAATCCTGGGTCACCAAAACCTCAAAACAATGCATGATTTTTTAGGGTCCTAGGAAGTGTTGCAGAAAAATTAGAAACAAGTGTCAGTTAATGACAGGGCTGGACTTAATATTCAGCTAGTGAGGTAGCTTGGATCTAGTTTTTGTTAATTTATTTTTTACTTTGTTACTACTCATGTTTTAACTTCCTCACATTCTTTAGTTTTGCCAATAAAATACAGTTCCTTCCATAACATTTGGGACAAAGGCACATTTTTCCGTAAACTGTTCCATGGTTTAAAATTACAAATCAAACAATTCAGATATGATTAAAGTGCACATTGTACATTTTAATTTTAGGGTTCTTTCATACAATTTGGTCATACCACGTACAAATTACAACACTTTTTATACATGGTCTCCTGATTTCAAAGCACCATCATTTTTTAAAAAATTGGCATGACAGGTGTTTTTGGTTATTCGGGTGGGTTTCATTGCTTCATAAGATACCTAGGCTTGCTTCTACCCTTTGGAGTCTGTAGTTGCCATTGCTCAACATGAGGACAAGAGCTGTGCCAATAAAAGTCAAAGAAGTCATCATGAGACATCAGTAAAAGCTTAGGATTACCTAAATCTGCTATCTGCAATATCATTAAGAAGACACAATGCACTGGTGAGTTCAGTAATCACAAAGGGACTGGTAGACCAATGAAGACCTCCACTGATGTTCACAGAAGAATCCTCACTATAGTAAAGAAAAAGTCCCAAACGCCAGTCTGATAAAGCAGAAACAGGCTTCAGGAGGCAGATGTGTGTGTGTCAGATACTACTCTTCACAGAAAACTTCATGAACAGAAATACAGAGGCCACACTGCAAGATGAAAAGAAACTGCCCAAGATCCAAAGCATGCCCCTCATCTGTTAAACGTGGTGGTGAGGGTGTTATGGCTTGGGCATGTGCATCTGCCACAGGTATTGGCCCACTTATCTTCATTGATGATGTAACTACTGACAGCGGTTGAACAATGAATTCTGAGGTGCATAGAAACATCTCATCTGGTCAAGTTCTAGTGAATGCCTCCAAACTCATTGGGCGATGCGTCATCCTACAACAAGATAATGATCCCAAACATACTGCTATGGCAACACAGAAGGTTTTCAAAGCTAACTAACGGGAAATTCTTGAATGGCCAAGCCAGTCACCTGATTTTAATTCAATTGACCATGCCTTCCATATGCTGAAGAGAAAACTTAAAGGGACAAGCCCCAGAAAAAAGGAGGCGCTGAAGATGACTGCATTAGTGGCTTGGTATATTATCACCAGAGAAGATGCTCAGCAGCTGGAATCACAGACTTCAACTAGTCATTACATGCAAGGGTTATGCAACAAAGTACTAAATATGACTGCTTTAATATACCTGCTATTTCTATGTCCCAGACATGATGGTACCCTGAAGTGGGGATGTGATAAATTGTCTGTGGCACAGGGCAGGATTTTAAATAAATAAATAACAATAACACTCGTGTGTTCAGGTGGGGTGTGATAGCATGGCAGGAGCGGCTTCAGCATGTGATGCGGGAGTGGATGGTCTTGCACTTTGTACATGTGTGCAGGATCTCCTGTGACCCAAATTAGGGCTGGAGCTGTGATTGCTGCAGCTGCGCCTCATCCCGCTTTAAAGTGCTAATGGGAAAAAAAGAAAGAAAAGAGAAGAGGAAGAGAAAAGAATGGAGGGTAAAGAAGAGAGAGTGAAGCAGACAGGGAAACTGGGAAACAGGGAGTGAGGAGGTAGACTGCCAGGAGGAGGAGACCCCAAGGAGGACAGCATGTGGCGAACACTTGGGGTTGCGGTAATGGTTCGCTTCAGCTGAACGATTTAAGGGAGCAGCAACGACCAGGAGGAGTGCAGCTCCGTGTAAGTCCAGGAAGGCAGCAGGAGTCAGCAACAGAGGCTCGGACAGTGCACATTTCCATGGTCTGTGGGAGGAAAGGACCCAAGCCTATGTCCGGATTAGGAGCCCTACTGTGGGGCCATGGAAGCATCAGGGACCCAGACCTGTAGACCACAGAATAAAGATGGCTTAGTCTCTTGGATAGGTGGCTCCTCAGCTGCAAGGTCCGTAAGGATAAGCGGGAGAGACGGTGATTTTAATTGACTGTACTAGGGCATGTGTTTCAAGGGACAGTTTCCTACACTGTTGGGTTTAACCTTGGTTTTTAAAGGAATATTTTTGATTGGATTTTAAAGGAATATTTTTGATAGGATTTTAACTTCCACAGAGACACTTTTAATTGGATTATTTATTTATTGAACATTTGGATGTACTACAATATTTAAACACTGTTTTGTTTTTTTTTATTTTAACCATGTCCATGCTTGGTGTGTGTTTGTCATCATCTAGCCAGGCTCATCCATTTACATTATCAATGGTGTTGGGTTCAAGAGGCTCTCAAAATAGAAGAGAGAGCGCGGAGCTGACCTGCACCATTACAGGCGGGACCATGTATAAAAAGGTGTCATTTCTGCAAGGTGTGACTGAAATGTATGCAAATACCCTTAAATGAAAGTCTGCAATGTGCATGTATGTTGCATGTTGAATATGCAAATAAGAATTTTACTGTTCCCTGTACACATGGCAGTGGTACTGCTACCCATATAAAAAGCTTTTCAGCTTAATTGCTTTGATCTCCTAAGGCTTAGTTTTGTGTTTGGGCCAACTCAAGAGCCCCCACCAAAAGCCCCAGAATGTTTTATTTCTCTACATTGCTGTTATCTGCTTTTCAAATCTGACTTAGACAGCAAGACAACATACTATACTGTATATATTTTGATTTCTTCGATGTGAAAAGTGATTGTTCTCAAAGCCTGGAGTGAAAGAGAAGTAGCATGCAGACATCACACACTGCAATACAGTGCCTTATGGCTGTTTGTTTCCAGCTAATCTAGATAACCAGAAGCCATGCAGCCAAGCTCAGCATTTAGAACTAGCTGTGGCATTATTGGTCTTAGGCAGCACAATGGCACAGTAATTTGTACTGCTGCATTGCAGTAGTGCTTCCTACTAATGCATTAACCTTTTAAAAAAAACGTTAAAAGAATAAAAAGAAAGACTTGAAAAAAATATACTGCATTAAATGACCAACACAGTGGTGAGGTAGCTAGCTTTGTCATCTCACAGCTCCAAAGTGCTCATTTCAAATGATGTCCCATTCACTGTCAGAGTGGAGTCCTCCCCATGTCTGCCGGAGTTTTTCCTCTGGATACTTTAATTTTCCTTAGATTATCCCATAAAATGTGTCTGTTAGTTTAATTGCCTGCTCCACACAATCCACAGCTGTTTCTTGCATTATGCCCAATATTGTCTCAATAGGCACTGGCCCCTATGACACAGAATACCATTAAGTGAGTTCAAATATGAATGGATGGATAGATTTCAATAGACAGAACTTGATGACTGGATCAGCGTCCCAGTGCCCTGTATCAACTTCTATTCCTGTCCCGTTAGAGTAAAACAGTTGTTTTAGCTACTAATTATAAAACTGTTCATATAGTGATAAATGAGAACTCAGCATAATTCGGCGAGGTGCAGGTCCCAGACCTAAATGACTGGTAAAGCTGAAGCTTGCTGGTTACACATATATTAAAATAATGTTCTTTCCCAACATGGTTTAAATCCTTGCTCAGACCTGATTTTTGTGTGAAGTTTGTTTGTTCTCCCTGTTGATTTGTTGGATTAATTGGGTTTTATTTCAGTATGTGCTGCCAACATGCAATACATCACCACTGTATGTGCCATCATAATTAAGGACATATTAAAGTATAGAATTTCTTCATGTTATCCTGTCATAGGACTGTCCTTTGATATTCACTGATGGAGATTCTCACATTGTATGAATTTTGTGTCATGCTTAGAGGGTTTTTCTTATTTTTCCGAGACCTTTTTATTTATTCTGTGCACACCTTTAGGTAACAGACTTTCTCCATTCCTCTTGTCTTCTGTCTCTTGTCAATAAGTAGTCTGCAGCAAAACGCTGATAGTCTTGGCAGATACCTGACGAGCTCTAAGCCCTATACATAGAAGTAAATGAAGCAGCTCAGTTTGTCTATTTCTGTGCTTCAAAGCAAAATATATTTTCTTTTTATAAATACAATCCCCTAACATTTAACCCTGGCAGCCTGCAAATTTTATCAATAGCATGAACACAAAACTATTTTACCTTTAAATGTATTGAAGAATAGCCATTTAATAGTCACATATTGTAAAATTAGGGTGCTCACTGAAATTTGCAGTTCTTTGTACTTGGGGTTTGTTAAAGGGGGCACTGTTGCAATGGCTAGGAACCAAGAGCGATGTAAAGCAGGCCAAAATATCAAAATGCACACAAGAGTTTGATTAAATATGTAAGAGTGGAAAAGAATTAGCAAACATTTAAGCATGGTACAAAGATAATCAGTGGACAGCATAAAAAAAGCTAGTGCCACTCTGGGTATTCTTACAGTGGACAACTGGTTTGCTTACATATGTACAAAAACTGTGTCTTCATTGTTAACCTTACCTGTTTCAAATCACATTATTATTTAATTGTTTTACTTCATTACTGGCCATAATTTGCCCCTGTCCCAACTTTTTTGGAATGTGTTGCAGGCCTGAAATGCAGGAATGGATGTATATTAACAAATGAACTGAAGTTGACCAGGCAAAACTTGAAACATGAAATATCATGGATTCGTAAAGTCTGCAATGAAATGAAAGTCAAAGTAAATTTAAGAATCACTGCATTTTTTATTTGCATTTTCCATCCCATCCCAACTTTTTCTAATTTGGGGTTGTATAATTTCAGATTAACTGTATTATTTAGGAATTTGGAGAAACATAAAATTCATTTTTATTGAATTTAGTGTGTTTATCACTTAATCACTTAATGATGCTGACATATTGCAACAGTTCTATTGAGCTAAGCATTATTTGCTGCTGTTTTTGCTAGAAATGAGAAGCCTCATATGGTGTGGTCAGTGCTCCACAATAGCTGGCAAACATCGATGGATTCTACTTACCCTCTAATTCTGCTTTTCAATTTTTGCAATGTCCTGGTGAAACCTTTCACCATATTCAGCACTGAGTAGCAGGGAAGAAGTCTGAGTGTAGATGTAGAAAATGAATCTTTAGCAACACGTCATACTTTATTGTTTTGTATACCCGAGGTATGTTGTCAACCAGCTGGATAAAGTTTGGAGCTCTGGAGTTACCAAGAAACCTTCTAGTGACCTTTCCATCTACATGAATTGGCAAAAATTGAGATTTGTCAAACCAAGTGACATTTTCGAAGTCTTGATTAGAACTTTGAAGATAACATGCCCACTGTAGACTAATTTTTCTGTTCTGTTCTTAGAGAAGAATGGAACTTGATGTTGGCATCTGTTACAGCTGTATCCCATCCATTGTGAGCTCAGGGATGCCCCATGTACAAAACTGTTATAATGAGCTGTTATTTCAGTATTTGAGGCCTTTTTGTTAGATTGAATAACACTAAAATTCTCCTCTGATCTTTCTCATTAACAAGTTATTTTTGTTCCCAGAGTTGATACTCAGTGGTTGTTTTTGTTTATTGAATCATTCTCTTTAAACTCTTCAGATCTTTCGGAGATGCTTGAACCACCATGTCTGGCATGAACAGTCAGTCTAGAGTCCAAAGTCTCATAGATCATACATCTGCTGTATTCGCATGAGTGGTTAAGCAATAATCACACTTCTTGGCCATATCGTCATGATGTATACAGTCAATTTAGAAAGTATTCCTTAACTGCTCACTTTATTGTATTGTAAAGTTATATTTAAATTAATAAGTTTGACATTTTTGCCCAACAGTCTACACTTATTAACCCATAATGACAAAATGAAAAATCGTTTTTGGAACATTTTGCAGATTTACTAAAAATCAAAAACAGATTTATGTCAGTGTTCAGACTGTTTAATGTGGCATTCCAAATTGTGGTCAGTTTCATATTATTTGCTTTAATTCTCCATGAGATGGGCACGTGTGGCAAATTGAATTGATTGGACATTGTTTAAAAAGGCACACACCTGAGTATATGAAATCCAAACAACTCTCTGTAGATCTAAGTAATCAAATTGTGGTGAGGTATAAATCAGGGCAAGGGTAGAAAACCATTTCTAAAGCTTTGAGCATTCACATAAGCACAACAGCCTTAATAATTGTAAAATGGAAGAAGTTTACAACCACCAAGACTCTTCCTAGGGTCGGTCAGCTGGGCAAACCTATTAACTGGAAAGTAAGGTCAAGAAGTTCACTAAGAACTCAATGGTCACTCTTAACAGTTGTTCAGAATTTCTCAAGTGTTTATGGTAAAGCAGCATCCACCAAACAGCATTTGAAGAACTCTGAGAATATAAAATAAAAGATATTCTGACTAATGTGACAAAAAATAATCTCTTTGGGCGGAATTCCAAGCACCAGACATTGGTCATCACTTGTCTAATACCATTGCTATGGTGAAGCATTGTGGTGGCTACATCATATTATGGAGGTGCTTCTCAGTGGCAGAGACAGGGAGACTCCTCAGAAATGAGGGAAGGATGAATGCAGCCAAATACAGAAAGCTTTAAAAAAAAAAAAACTGCTCTAGAGTGCATGGTACCTCAGACTGGAACGATGCCTCACCTTTCAGCATGGCAATGACCCAAAGCAATACTGGAGTGGCTTCAAGACAAATTTCTAACTGTTCTTGATTGGCACAGCCAGACCCCGTAGAACATCTGTGAAGGGACCTGAAGATGGCAGTTTAGAGATGCTTCCCATCCAGTCTAACGGAACTTGAGAGGATCTGCTGGAAAGAATGAAATAAACAACCCAAATGCAGAAATGCAAAACTTGTAGAGAATTGTAGAGAAGCTGCCAAGGGGACTTCTACAAAGTACTGAATTAAGGGTCTGAATAAAGGGTGGTCCAGATCTAATTATGCAATTTTCATTACGCTATAACTTATTAAGTTTATTACTCCGAGCCTGTATCCAGCTGAATGGAGGGCAAGTGGGACATTACATGGAAAATCAGTGAATTAATCCAATGTAAGTCCATTTTCATTTATTACAAGATATTTTGAACAATTCTTTTGTCTTGTATTGTTTTCCTGCATTGCATTAAAAGTTGCATAATTAGATCTGGACCACCGTATACTTACATGAATGAGAGATTTCAGTTTTTGATTTTTAATAAATTTGAAGACGATTTTTAAAACATCTTATCACTTTGTCATTATGGGTTATTGAGTGTAGATTTATGGGCAAAAATGGCAAATTTATCAGTTTTAAAGTAAAATATACAACATCATAAGGTGTGCACAAAGTGAAGGGGTCTAAATAATTTCAGCCTTCACTGAATAGAGTTGCAGCCACATGATTGGCTCTTTGGAAGAATGTGTGGTTTGCTTTAATGAGCAGAGATGGCCACTGAATTTATGTGGTACTTACCAGTTTGCCCCATCAGAGCAGCTCTGTCTGCTATGGTGGTGTCACTTTTTATGGTGGGCTGATCTTAGGTATCTCTCAACGTAACATACAAAAGCTGTTTCTTCCAATTCTTTCATTACTCTTTTAATTTTTGTTGGCTATCACATTAAGGTGCACTTTGACCCTATTCAAAGACCAAAAAAAAAAGGTAAATTCAATGAACAAAGCCATTATTTATTTCTAATTTACTTTATTCTTATCTGTCCCAAAACTTTGTCCTTGAGAAGCAAACTTCTCAGATTTTACGTTTGAAATGGTAGTTTAGTGAGTTCGTCTTTTTCTTTGACAATGATTACAGCTAGCTGCATAATCTGTACAAGTTTTGAATCAGTAGCATAAGATAAAAAGGCCAACAGAGCTATTGAAGCAAGAATGAAAAAGGGGGAAACAATTTGTGCCATGCACACAAGCTATTTTTATTACATGGAAGATTTTAAATACCCTAGGAACGTGCTGTGAATAGGTTTTCTAGCATAATCAGTCTCTACAGTGAGCTACTTAAGCAAAAGAAAAATAGAAAAGAAAAGCACCCTGGAAGTTTGCATATAGACGCACCATATGTTTGGCTGTCTTTGCTGGCAGCTTAGAAATTAAAAACAATGCTTGTCGTCGTGATGCTTAAGACAGCACAAAATCATGTAGTCATTTGCCTGGAACTCACGATGCTGCAGAAAGCGCATTAGAAAAGGTTGTCGATATTCTTTGTGACATGTCATCTGTACCAACTGCAGGCTAATTCCACTGTGTGATGGACCTGAGCTTTTGTTATTTTCCTTGCATATATATTCCTTGCACAAGTCGCTCTGCCACTTTCAGACTCACAGTGGAGTCGCCCACTGCATCTGTTTGACTATATTTTTCTATACAAGCTTTTCAGTGTAAGCAGAATGCATATGGTCATGTTTTCTTCCTCCTTTATGAAATCCTAAAGCTGTGTGCTTTTTTTGTGCCTAGCTGCATATTATTCTAAACTGCTCATTTCCTGCTGCAGATGGTTTTGTGTGTACCGAATAAACACCTGCGCCGTATGTCATGAAGGATCTGAGTGCTGCTTCTTCTTCTTCAGAATTTTCCAAGCGTCAGCGCCTGGCAAGCCTGTTAGCTGTGAATGTAGATGTCTGTAGCTGCACAGCTTGCAGCGCTGATGTGCTTTTGATGGCCAGAGTTGTCACGTCGTTTCAGTATGTGTTGAGTGCCAGACAGGTCTAAACACCGTTCCACATCTAAGATGCAGCCTCTTCAAAAGGCCTGTTAATACAGATGGCCAAATGGGAGCAAAAACTGTATCAGCCTATCACAATATACTTCACAACTTTAACATATTATGAGGGTCTGAACAGTTTTTGCCATGTAGCTCTACAACTAAACTTAAAAGGAGTCCTTTTCTTTTTTCCGTTATTCTGTCCCTGTTATTTGCTATGCCCAAGCACTACTTTGAGTAAGCTGATCTACCACTCTGCTGTCTCAGAGGAACAGTGATGATGACTGGCAGCTTTCTTCATCACCATCTGCTGGCGTCTTCATTTCAATCTTCAAATTCTTGGGCAGGTTTGCCAAATCATTGCAAGCCCCTCGCAAGTGCGGCACTAGCTTGAGCAGTCAACCGAGCCGATGCTGCTGTTCACGATACTTATTCCGTGCACTGGCCAGCTTATTGGCACTCCCTGTGGGCTTCTCGTTTTTGCCAGCTGCCAAGAATCCTCACTTGGCATTGGCCTGCTGTCAAAATGGGGAGTGCCTTTAAGTAGAAAACCGCTGGCGTATCCACTATGTGACTTTTTCATTGTTCTCTTATGTTCTGTGCATTTTAAGAGAAGCAGATTATCTGCTTTGAGCTTCTGCCTCTGCAAATGCCTTAAAGGACTGCAGCAGTCTATGCAGATCCCACCCTCAGTGGATAAACATTTTCATTGGAAAATTCTTTAGCAAAAATATATTGTTTAAGAGAAGTTTAGAGACCACATTTCTTCTTATTTGCATAGCAGATCATTCCCAGTTTAATTAAGCCACAGCAGTACAAGTTTTTAAACAGCTTGCTGCAGGTTTATTTTTCAGTTTATTGACTAATCATGAAAACACGTATGTAGCTGATATTGACTGGTTTCATTTTATGATTTTCAGTCGTACTATCACAGGCAAGTGACAGATCTCTCTTTTTAGTTTTAATTCCTCTGTTACTTTTTCTATTATCATACAACTTAGTTGTTTTTCTGTTGATTTTTGTAGATCTTGTTTTATGTTATGTTTGAACATTTCCATGTTTGTTGCAGAAGGTTAATGTCTAACCCAGGCATTAAATGGAAACAGTTACAAATGAATTGATACCATCCAAATCAAATCAATTGTCCTTCTGTGTAATGCAAAGTATGCATACTTTAGCTAAGAGAGAATCCATAGGGGCAAATGACCACTGCCACTGATGATGGGTGGCCTGAACTGACTCAGTGTAAAGAGGAATCGTGCTTGTGAGGAAACTACTAACACTATGAGTTCAATGATGAGTGTTAACCCTGGGTCTTCAACTCTTGAACCTGACAATTTCAGATTTCATACATACACACTGAGCTTAGGACTTTGAAAGTGAATAACTGATTTTCCTTAATTATTGGGCAGAATTTCCTTGAACCTGGTCTATCCAAGATTTAATTGGCATTTTTTATTATTAATGTGTTAACAGATGTTGATTGAGTCTGAAGAGTTAATTATATGGTTTTAGGGATTTTCATATTATTAAATAAATTTTCTTAGGTCATTGTTACACTACACAACTTCAAGTCAGAGATCATGTCACACTAAGTGACTGCAGTTGCTAGATCAGGTTGTCTTAATGATGACAGATTACAAAATTAGAATCATAGGAGACGTCAGGTTAGACAAATCCCTTGTGACTTTTGAGCATGCTTTCAAACTTCCAAAGGGTTAAGAGGTTGCCACATTTTCACAGCCACTTAATGTGTTGGCTTACAGCACCAACAGCTATATAGATGTTTTGCAAGTATGGTGAATTCAGTCACAATCAGAGTCCACCATTTTCCTTTTTCTGTTCTGTCATGGCATGACTAACATGAAATATTGGACAGATGAGCCTCTGTTCTCTTTGCATGATCCAAAGCACCAACTTTTCTTCTTTCCTTTCGACAGCATTGTATGCGTTGTGCTTCCAACTGAGCATTCATTGGTTGACTCTTGCAAGCACAGGAACACAGACATACAACATCAGACAAAATAAAATCAATGTCATTTCATTTTGGCTAGTTGCATATTACTTTGACTGTGCTTCATTTCCTTCAACATTTAACTTAGTTGTTTGTGTAGTCTACTTAAAATAATGAATATCACCATCTTAAGCTTTGCTGCCTGCCTGTTACAAAAAAGCAATGCAGTTTGGCAGACCAGAGCAGGCCATTCCCTCAGTTTTAGTTTGGGTTCTTTGTGATGCAAGCCTCAACTTCCCTTATCTCAGTATTCTTGCTGACTCCATAATTTGACAATATGACAACGCTTACCATAGAAGGCACCATATAAAACAGTCTAATTCACCAATTAAGTTTCCTTAATTTATTTATACCCTAGGTGAATATGGTTATTATCATGGCTCTGTTGAAACATGGTAAAGACCTTTCTAAAGTATTGCCCTAAATCACCTGGGATGTTAAACTCCTGGCTAAAATTCGATGGCTTTAAGTGGTTAGATTTACTCACTTCCTTATTTTTACTCAGACTCAGATAATGTTAGGCCCCACAGAAAAAAGACAGAGAAGAAAAGAAAAAAGTATTTTATAATGCCAGATTGAAGAACTAGCAGTTCAGCTGGATCACAGCATAGGCAAAGCCCATCTACTTTTAAAAATCTCTTGTTACAAAAAGAAGCTAGAAAAAAACGGATCAGAAGGAGGACTGTAATCTTATATGTAACAAAAGTCAAAAAGCAGAGGAGCAAGAAAATCAGGCAGTATAACGAAAACACAATACCGACCTATAGTCAGATAATGTTCACTGTAATTCTTAAACCATAATTCATTTAGAACAGAGAAACCCATACTGCCATTGGGTCGCAATGAGACACTGTGCATTTAATGATAATGGGTTGTGGATGGTTTGCGAAGTGGGTCACAGTGAGACGCTGTGGATTTGCTAAGAAATCGACATTGCTCTGATGATCTTCCTCAATTACACATCATGCTTTAACGACTGATGATTGATGATTGTCAAGGCATTCAGTTCTGAATGGGTATTGAAGACAACTAAAAAGAACAAAATTGGGTTGCAACAAAAGACGTTTAAGAAGCACTGAGTTAAAAGAGCCAAACACAGTGAAAACTAGCCAACAACAATCTTAAACGCAAAAGAGTTTGCAGCTTTGGCTGTTAAAGCTTTGTGCCAATCAAGTAACTTATGGGATACAATCCATCAAACACACATCATGATATAGCAACCAGACCGCAAAATAAATAAGCAAAACACGTTGTCACTGTAAAACAAAAACATGATGCTAAATGTATGTCTAGAAACAGTATTTTTTACAAATTACCGTACAGGGAGATTCCCTGATCCCTAAATTTGCATTCCTTTGGACTTTGGTGGGGAACTTGTGGACAAGACTTAAATGTTATACTCCACTCCCTGAGCAGTACTGCTTACAAATTCAGGTATCCGTTGCACTGTTTTCATTAAAAAGAGATCCAGGCAAGGTTGTCATCTCTCCCCCTGTTGATTTTCACTTATCACTGAAAGTTGAAGGTATTCATCAATCAAAGCTACTTACTCCTACTGTATTTTACTGTTTAATACAAGGCACTGAATCTGTCACTACACTTATGACATTCTTTCTTACGTATGCAATGCTCATAAGGATCTTTTGCATGTATTATAACTTACCAAAACCATTTCGGGCTATGAAATCATTTCTACTACCACTTAGTTACTCTGCCTGGTCTACCACTTTTCAAACTGCTATCCCTAATACTGAATAATTGAGATATTGGGGCTCTCACATGGACTGTTCTATTGGTGAAATCACCAGTTCAGATTTCCATTATCAGACCTAAGTTTAGAATGATCCCCACACCCCCTCTTCCTTCTCAACGATTAGAGGTTTGTCTTTCAGATTTATTTGTAATGGCAAGGGGTCTACATGGAAACTCTGTTTTTAATCTACAACAGATGTGAGACAGGTTCCTCATTTACGAATCTGGAATGGGTCTATGTTCTGGAGTTGAATAAGCCTGTCTGTTCCTCCATCCTGGGTCTGTAGTTGCCCACTCAGTAAACTAAGTACAAGTGTTTGTTCCAATTTATAACTTAAGACTTTATAACTGCATCAAGGACCAGTTATAGCAAATGCTTTCCAAAATGATTGACAGAATAGAATGGCATTTGGGCTCTGCAACCAAGTTATACTTGCACTCCCAAATTTAATAATTATGCCTTATTGGTAGAATGCCTCCTCTTTATTCTGTTTGCCTGGATGTGCCTTGGTGTCAGTGTGTTGGTTGATCTGTTTGGTTTTTCTGTCCTGGTATCATTTCAAAATATTAATTCATTTTCTAGCATGCCATCTTTTTTCTTCTTCTTCTACATTCAACACTAAGGGCAGAAAGTGTCTCATTCATCACCTTTGCCCAACAATTTCTTACCTTGCAAAAGCATCTTTTCCCTTTCTGAATCCACTTCCTGTTCTCTTCTCCTTGCTACATAAATCCTTCTTTCCTTTATCCCTTAAAAAATTAGTTTGGTATTTTTCAAGTCGATGTTATTTCTTCACAATCTTTGTATACATTGATTTGACACATAAAATTGTGTTCTAAAGTCAAGCGTTTTTTTTACACATTTTAAAAATACCTTGTCTGTTCATGCAGCTTACAATGGGGCGGTAAATGATAATGCCTTAAAACCAAATACACCCACCTTGAAACAGCAAAGGTTTCAGAAAATATGCCTTCTGTGTTTGAGGCGTTTTTGTGATAATGAAACTAACAATAATTATTTTCTCACATTTTTTGCAACTATTTTTCTTGAGGTAAGAATACATTTCGTGTTAGTTTCTTGCTCACAATCTTTGTCGTGGTTGGAGTTATCACATTCCCAGCAAGCCGCAGCACCAAGATATATTCTACTTCTAATCCTACTTTTGATTCTGCAGGTCCGTTTCTTCAGTGATTTTGTTCTGCCATGGCTTGTAATAACAGAGAGACGCAAGCTCAGATCATGATTATTTTTTCATAATTGGCGCCAACATTTTACCCTTCCAATCTGTGTTGTTATTTTCTATAGCCTACAGAGTGAGGTTTGTGCCGTGGCAGCATAATGAAAAGTTCACACACTACTTTTATTGTATTTTTACAAAAAAAAAAATCAGAAATGAATTGATTACACTACATTGTATTTTTAATAAAAACCTTGATCACCTGCATGTCACAGTTTCCGTGGTGTCTTGAGTGCCTGCATGATCAATAAATATTTGGATAATTTAAAAGGCAGAATGTATGACAGAGCAGATTGAAGTGCCACAAACCAATTATTAACTTTTTTAATGCACAATAAGTCAGTGTTGCTGAGAATATGGTAATAAAAGAACTTAGGAAAATGTCACTCACTCACTCATTCCAATCAATCCATAAATACATCGGGAGATTATGTAAAACTCTGCCCTGACACTATGAGGCAGGAATGACAGCTCTGCACTACATGGGAAACCTGGCATAAAAGAAACTCAGTGAGCAGTGGTAGCAGCAGGGGGTATGTGGATATGGGGGGCACAGACACAGTGCTTAGAGAGCACTTCAGAAGCATCTTCCGGCTGCTGGAGTCCATTGCCCTTGATGTGTAGCAGGCAGTGAGTCTTGGGTGTGGACCCTGGCCTTGGGTCAGATCACAGAGTCAGAGTATAGAGTGGTAAACAGGTTGCCTTTGTCCCCGGGTGATTGGAGTGAGGTGGAACCAGACAGCATGCATGAGTGGGTGAACGGACAAAGCAACTGGGAGTACATGTTGCCACCAAATATTTCTCACTCTTCTTTTAGGATGCCATTCTCAAGTTTTCCTAATCACTAGTTTACTCAGGTGCATAGGCTTTGTTTCACCCCTCACCAACTACACCTAATGGGCCTTTGCCCAGATCCCCTGTGTGATCTTTGTACCATTGTTATTTATTGTTTGGCTTTCAGGTCTCTAATTGCATGCTCAGTTTATTTTAGTTTGTCAGTTGTAATCCCCCTTAATTTCAAATACTTATTCTCCTGGACATTTTTAGCCTTACTTTTTCTGTGCATTAACAAGTTCATTCTTTTTGGGCACATTATTGCTAAATTTCACCTTGAGCCACTTTGAGCAACTGGCTATTTTGATTTAATTATTGGAATCACCTAGAGTTAATGGCACATGAAGTGATTCCAACCATAACTGATACTTTTCTTCTTCTCTGATGAAATCTTTTATTACCAGAAATTCATGGTACCATGGCTTTCTTATTTGAGTGTAGCAGTGTGGTGAGCCGGCATTGCTGCTCTTACTGGTGGTGGGTGGTATGTTACAAGTCTTGGAACAGGGTTGACAGGGATTGGTGATGGGTGTCAAATATATCCTAATTTTCATAGTTCCTAATGTTATGTATTGTTTATTCTTTGATTATATTAGTAAAAAAATCCATCACAAAAAAGCTTGTCTTCTGCTTTGCATGATTCTTCCAGAGTGGTATTTACTTTAGCCAAATATCAAAAATCTGGATTCCATCTCTTGGTAGTACTGCTGTTTTCTGTAACATTTTCCAGTTCTGCTACAGATCCACCCCTCCATAAATTCATACCCTCTAAGGATGTTTCTCCTAGAATCCATGTACCCTTTTGCCATCTATTGCCATGTTCTGAAATTCTTAAATGTATTTCCTTACATCCCTTCATCCCAGAGAACTTTAATATTATTGTTGTTTGGATATATTTTTGGTTGTCTTCTAATCTTAAAATTAGTGCCCCTAAAAACAATACCCCCTGTCACAAATGTTTGTGATCTTATATTGTCATCTGTATATGTTTTCATGCCTTTTTCCCATTTTACTCCCTCATTTATTTTAAATCTGTTTCTTTCTCTGTTCCATTTTCCTTGCCACTTTTCTGTGTTTCCATTGACTGTAGATCGGATTGCATGACTAAATATAACACAGTGACTGTTAGTTTACCTGCCCCCTTTAGACCCTAGCTTCTAAAAAATTACACCTGCCTCTTGATATTGTGAAGAACGGTGGGAGCTAAAGGAATTGGCTCACTGCCTGGAGTCTGGTCTAACACCCACAAAATGATCAATCTGCTCTCCTTTCTACGACAGGCAAGAGTTTGCTGCTGACAAGGTTGTGACCTTCTTGAGATTAATAAGTGAAAAGACACAGCAACGGAAAAGTCTTGTTTAGGGCAGTTACAACATAAGTCAAACTTTTCTCAAAAGCTAAGCTAAAGCTAAGTATATTCCACAATTGTTTTAAGTTAAGACGAGTGGTCTCAGTGTGCACATTTCTGATCTCCAAACTCAAAACTCCTACTGTACCATATGCCCTGCTAAAAGTCTTAGTCTGATGTCCCTGACTTTTTATTCCAGAGTCATCATGTGTTGCAAAGCTCTCAAAACAGGTTTCACTTCAAAAACTAGATTTCAGTGTGGCCTAGAATCAAAATTAGCCCAGCCTAAAAACCACATAGCAGACTTTATGTCTTGCACAGGCCAAACTGGGTGAAGCCAAAATATCCAAAGCAGGAGCCTGTATTATCCCTTGCTCCAAATTGTTAAAGTTCTTCAATTATTAAAGAATTTAACAACAAAAAGTGATTCAAAAGGAGACAAAAACAAGAATTAAGAAAGGTTTGACTGTAAAAGGCAAACCTAAAGAGCAAACCTAATTTCAAAACCCAAAATGAATAAATAAACAAATAAAAAACAGACATAAGTGTGAAGTTCAAAATTACTCAAGGACATCAAAATGTGAACTTGCAATGAAAAAATCCAGATCCCAAAATTCAAACATCTAAATACAGGAGGAGAGCCAAACAACAATATGGAACATTATGCCACATATATAGGCCTGGAGACTGTCCCACAGCTGCAAGTCAGGGGAGCCCACCCCCTTAGGCTCAATGTAAAGAAAACAAGATACATAAAACAAAGAATTAATAAATACATTATTAACATAATACAGCAATTAAAGATAATATATAAGCAAAAGAAAGCTCATAGGTCAGGTAAGGTTGGGGAGTGTGCACTGGTACAGCACGGTGCCACACCCCCCACATGACGAAACAGATCAGGATCCTATCTGCCGCAGCCACGTGTCACTTGGACATCCCCTTGCCTTTGTCCAGCCACTTGGCTCTTCAACAATGAGGATCTTGTGAGTCAGATCACCATCAGGAAATCATGCCACATGGCCGTAGTGACGCACCCTCACAATTTGTTTAACACAAAGTTAAACCAGTGGTAAACAAGGATTCTCTGAAGAGACATAATACTGAGGCAAAACGGTGGCACTATGGGTAGCGCTGCTGCCTTGCAGTAAGGAGACCTGGGTTCGCTTCCTGGGTCCTCCCTGCGTGGAGTTTGCATGTTCTCCCTCAATGCCTGCATGGGTTGCCTCCAGGTGCTCCAGTTTCCTCCCACAGTCCAATGACATGCAGGTTAGGTGCATTGGCGATCCTAAATTGTTCGTAGTGTGTGTGTGTGTGTGTGTTTGCCCTGCGGTGGGCTGGCGCCCTGCCTGGGGTTTTTTTTCCTGCCTTGCACCCTAGGTTGGCTGGGATTGGCTCCAGCATACCCCCGTGACCCTGTAGTTAGGATATAGCAGGTTGGATAATGGATGGATGGACATAGTACTGAAGGAGTCCAGTCTTCATCTCTGGTCACAAGACTGCGTATGTCTCGCAACCATATAGAAAAACAGGAAGCACCAGGACTCTAGAGACTTGGACCTTCATCCTTTTGCAAAGATATCGGGAGCACCACACACCCATTTCCAGTAACCTCATGATCCCCATGCTCTCCCAAACCATCTAGTGACTTCATTGGAATAGTCACCAGAGACATTAATGTCGCATCCGAGGTACGTAAAACACTCAACAAGATCGACACTCTCTCTACAGACAGACACACTACTGATGGCTGTGCTCAAGAGGTTATTAAAAGGCCTGGATGTTGGTTTTTATCCAGGACACTCACAAGCCCAGACACTCAGACTCCTCATTCAGTCTATCAAGAGCCCCAATATGAGCCTCCATTGACTCTGCGAACATCACAGCATCGTTGGCAAAATCAACATCAGTGAATCTCTCTTCACCAGCAGATTCCCCACAAGAACACACCCCTGACGAACCACAGCATCAACTGCACAGCACTCACAGTACCAGTGTACATGCTGGCTATTAAAAATTAATAAAACACAAACAAAAATTACAAAATAACATTTACAGGACAATAAAAAGAATACACATAAGGAAAGGAAAAGTCAGGCATGAATTCCTGGGTATTCTGTAACATTATTGCTTCTTTCTACTCCTGTGTTACAGTGACATTAAACTGCTAGTCCTAAAATCAAAGAATCCTTAACATCTTCCTGAACTCTATAATTTTTGAGTTGCTTTTTACTGTGGGCTCATTCATGGAGACATTCCATTGTCAGTGTAATGATATTTGACTGTTACTTTTTGCCTGCCATTAATATGTCCTGCTAATGAATATATTGTAGCAGGAGGGAGACACTCTCATCCTAACCATTCACACCTAGAATTATTCCAAGAAGGCTATTCCAAGAAGAATGGCACATTTACTGTCTAAAGCACAAATGAAGGAAAACACAAGTATAATAAAAAGTACAAAGTAAACAGATTAGAAACCAAACATTTCTCTCTTTCTGGGCCTTAAAACATAAGTCTTTAATCCATTTATCAATGTGGGTAGCTCACACAGTTGGCAGTATTTCATTACTGTTAACAAGCACCTTAATTTGTTTTCTGTCCTTTCCTCTCTTCCTTCTGCTATTGAAAATTTATGCCAACTAGCTTAATAACTTTGGGGTGGAATGGTGGCTCTGCAGCTAAGACTCCACACTAGTATCCAGAAGGCTGCCAGTTCAAATCCCTGTTACTGCCAAAAGAGATCCTACTCTGCTGGGCCCTTAAGAAATTGTATAAGGTGAAATAAAGAACTAAAAAAAAAAACAGAGAATCACTAAGCCAATGATTTGGTGTAGATTTAGACTCAGTCATGAGGTCAATGTTCATCTTTAAACTTAAGGGTCACCAGGAAACAGTGGTGTTGGTGTCCTCTGGTCCTATGAGAACATTGCAGGCATAAATCCTATGAGAACATTGCAGGCATAAATTTAAAGCAATTTATGAAGGGATGGAAACTCCAGTAGTTTTGCTTAATCAGGCAGCATAGTTCTACTATTTTCAGTGCTGCCACCTAACCTCTTTTATCTTAGGAGACTGTGCTCCTTTACATGTTCTATATCTCTTTGATAGCCTATGTGATTTTATCCACTGTGGTTTGCTGGGCTAATAACATTATAAACTGATTACAAAGGCAGGCTCAGTTATCATGGTACACACTCTCAACCCGCTGAAGGTAGCAGTGAGGAATGAATGAAGGCAAAACCGATGTCCATTATGAACAATGCCCCACATCCTGTCTATGACACACTAGCATTAGGTACTTTTAGCTGACAAATTATTCAACAGAAGTGTGTCAAGAAATGCCACCCGGGGCTTCTTCATTCCTACGGCAATATGCCTTCTTAATGCCTTACTGTGACTACTTTTCTTTCTTTAGCCAAGTCAAGTGTTTTGTTTCCTTATGTGTATTTGAAAGGGGGATGCTTTTTATTTGTTATATTAGTTCCTCAAGTCCAAAGTTTTCTTCTTCTTTGTATTTCTTGTGTGTATTTGAAAGGGGGTGTTCATATTTGTTATAATATTTTTTCAATTTCTGTAAAAAGTTAAATATCTATCTATCTATCTATCTATCTATCTATCTATCTATCTATCTATCTA
>JANRMT010062837.1:60601987-60635139 GCA_026402145.1 Polypterus bichir lapradei
ATATATATATATATATATATATATATATATATATACATAGCATTTGAAGTCTGAATCACAATCTGATTGTATGAGTGGTTACCTACCAGGTAACGCGTGTGGTTGGTCTGCAAGTCGGCAAACATCCGCCACGGGTGCCCTTTCAGCTGCGAGAAGCAGATTATAGAATGTTACATAGTTAACTGTCAAATAATGCAAAGAGTACGCTACACGTGTTTCACTCTATTTTGGGCTCATCAGGCGTACACACTACACTGCACCCCTCATCGGGGATCGAACCTCGGATGTCAGACAAAAGCACTTCGATTGTGACATTGTGAGAAAAAAATCCTCTTCCAGTTCCACATTCAGCCCATACCCTCCTCAAACATTTTTTTTTAAAATCCCTTCTTTATTTGATATAAATTGGAAGGCTAACTAGATCACAGCCGGAGTTTTGCAGTAGCTTGCGCGTTTAATCGTGCATGCGGGATGACCAGTGTGTTTGAGAGATCTCAGACTGGCCGCCCTGTATGTCAATCAAGTGGCAAATGCCATAGGGAGGATACAAGATAGACTGATGTTTAAAATTTTTTTTTTTTGAATGCAACGTGATCTACCTGCACTCCCTTTGTGATCTACTGGTCGATCGCGATCGACGCATTGGGCGCCACTGATCTGTATTATATTCTGATAGAGCAACTTACATAAGAACTTTTTGATTTATTTATTTCTATCAGTTGATTTTATATTGCCTGACAAATGCCAGCTGTAGAAGAGTGTTAAGGTACAGTGCAGTGAGGTTAAATTAAGTTAGATGGACTTTATTATGGTGGAGAGAAATTTGTTTGCACATTGCAGCAGGAGAGTACAAAGCACAAGGCATTATTACATTGATACAAGAAAAGAAGCCAAGTCACAACTAATAAAAAGTAATGTTATCACAAGTACACATACTCAAAATTAGTACAAAGAAGAGTACCTTTAACAACACACAAAATAATTCAGAACTTAGCAGCACTGCTACAAGTAACAGAATTCAAAATGCTTATAACTCTTGGAAGAGAGCTCTTAAATCTGTTGCTCTGTACCCTCTGGAACCTAAATCTGCAGCCTGATGACAAAAGCTGAAATTTAGGAACTAGAGGATGGCTACTGTCTCACAGAATCAAGTTGGCCTTCTTTCTAACCTGTTTGCACTATAATTTTACTGCTAGTTTTTATAGTGTTGTTAAGGTGGTTTCTATTCATAATGATGATATTAACAAACCAAATGATTCAATAAAACCTTTTTAAAGTATTTACTTCTGTCTAAAACAATTGTGTTTCTAAGAAAGAACAGCTATTTCTACCCTTTCTTATAAATTTGTTTGGTATTGAGATCAAAAGTTAATCTATTATCAATGACTGTCTCTAGATATTTTCATTGTTCCACCATTTACACAGTTACTGTTACAGAGTGTGGAGCACCTAATATCTGCAGCCTTATCCTTTGTCTTAGAGATATTTAGCTGTAAAAAAGAGCGATCACACCATTGAACAAACTCATCAACAACAGATCCATGGCTTGTATAAGACTCACGATGACAAAATTATCTGCAAATTCCAGGATATGTCTGTCCTTATGTGAACTCCTGCAGTCATTTGTGTATAAAATAATCAGAAGAGAAGACAGACAGCAGCCTGGAGGTGAATTAAAGGATGAACTGAGACTATCAGAAAACACTCACTCTTTGTGCTCTTGTTAGTTAAAAAGTCCTCCCATCAAGTTAAGTTCCCAACAGAAATTAACAATCAGTTTGTCAAATAATATGTGATGCTGGATAGTATTAAAAGCTGACGGGAAATCTTTAAACAGCAGTCTTGCAAGGTTTTTTCATCCTATCAAAGGATCAGTCAATAAATTCAGACCTTTTTTCTCTGTATGCAGTAAGGTAAGGGCCCAAATAGATCTGGGTTTTGCTAAGTAGTTGTCTCTTGATTTAACTTCTCAAAGGATTTCATGATACATGAAGTTAAGGCCACTGGTCTTTAATAATTCAATGCTTTTTGTGGTGTAGTTTTTGCTATTGGAACAACATTTGTCTGTTTTCAGAGTCTGAGAAACTGCTGTAAACCCAGACAACCCATTTTAAATATGGAGTGGAATAGCTGGAGAGAGTTGTTCTTCACAGGAATAAAGCAGACATCCAACTATGCTGTCTGAGTCAGAGTTTTTTAGATTTTAGTTTGTTGAAGGACTATTTTGACATTATTTTGATGAAATAATGGTTTACTCCTGGCTCTAGTACTGTGGCTGTTTGTATGGTTCAGCAAAATCCTTTGTCTCAAACCTTATATAAAATTTCCTGGATTTTTGAGCCAATTGATCAGTTTTAATCCTTGCCACTTCAATATAATTATTGCATTTACTATGAATGCCATCTTCATAAAATTCCACAATGACGCCCCAGTTTTCAGTCTGCAGTTCATTCTCAGCCCTGTTATATTTCGGCTTTGTCTGCTTTATTTCACGTTTCACTTCCTTCTGTAGTTCTTTCTGTGCAGTTAATGTTCCATGTTGAAATGCCCTGTTTCTTCAGTTTGGCAATCAATGGCTTGTTGTTACGATATAGTTTGATTGATTTAACAGGGATTATAGCGTCCTTGCAGAATTTTATATAACTGCTTACAGTGTCAGTCACTTCATCAATGTCAGCACAGGGGTCCTTAAACACAGTCCATTCAGTTGTTTCAAAACTACCACACAAGCGCTCAACAGATTATTCATCCCAGACTTTAAATCTGAGTTGCGAATGATGTATGTCAAATACATTTTTTAAAATATGGTCTCTAAATATCCTATACATATACTTGTACCAATGAATTACAGTAAATATGTAGTTAATATGCCTCTCTCCACTTTCTAAAAACTTGTCTTTTTCAAGCTACATAGAAACTGACTACAGGAAGTACCAAGCAAGTATTCACTAGGAGGCCTGTTCTTTACAGTACTTTTACAGATGCATCCAAAAAGAGACATTTTAGGGTAACTGATCATTTTGAAATCATGTCTTAAAATAATAGAAAGAAAACAATGTTCCTGTGTAAAAGAAATGCAAACACAAACAGAAAATGACTGTGCATTTTATTAATAAGGTTTAAATATGTACATTTTTGAGTATTTCAGGAAAGGCATAAAATGTTCTTTTTAAATTGTATTCTTATTATTTTTGGAAGCTGTTAATAAGAAAATATACCACCGTTTAATAACAATGACACTAATGAAATCATAAAAGAAAAGCTGGGGCTAAGGCTCACTAACAGAAGAAAGAGTACAGTGTAATATAAGGCACAGATGAGAGGCAAGAAGTGAGAATCCTTTTGGACGTGGGTAAGCTCCACCACCGGATAGACAGCACAGTCTTGTTGTGTTAACTCCACAAAGCCCCATTTAATCACCACCATCATTGGTGCTCATTCCTATTTGTGGTTTATTTTTATTATCAAATCGACTTTTCAGATCATTCTTGTTTTCCTTGGTTTCATTGTGGGTGGAGAGAAATGCCACAAGGGTGCTCTCCTTTTATATGAAAATATACCGTAGCCACTCATACATCATCTGAAGGCTATGTTACGTTTCACGACTTTTCCAGCGATTTTCAGTCTTAGCCTTCATTGACATAATTTTAGTGAGTCGGAATTAATCAGCGGTTTGCTTCTGTGAAGCTCATTGCATAGTGTGACTCGCCAAGGGACTCACTACATCTAGTCTGGGACTCGCTCCGATACCTTCAGTCATTGGCGTGGGCTCTGCGTGCATGAAAGATAACAACCATTGGATGCTCATCCAGAAGTACAATTCATGGAAAGCAGCAACTGGGAATAAGGAAAGTGGATGTTTTGAACTTCACAATCAGAAGGGGAGCCCATCTTTGGATGTGTTATGTTTTTCATGCCACGAAAGAATGGAAAAAACTCAGCTCCATCAGGCAGCACGCTATTGGCTGACAGAAAAATGAAAGAGCATGACTCTGCTAGAAGGTCAGCATTCAGTCAGTAAATGTAATATGGGCAGCGATTTTCAGTTATTTAAACTAACATGATCTGGTGATGAGATCAGCCATGGTAGTTGGCAAATTTGACATATCCCACGACTCGACGATGCCTAATATGACGTTAGCTTAAATTACCGTGTCTTTTAAGCATTTGTAATCAGTACAATTAATTGGTGGTGTCAATCTGTACACAAACATTGTTTTTAATGGAACAATATGTTTTTGAGATCATTCAGTGCCAGCAGTACGATCACTAGTGGCTTCTTTTTCCATTTCAAATGTCATTGAAGGGACTGAGTGCATTTTAATTAATGAAAATCAAGAAGGAGTACATGGGAAAAGTAACTTTGTCTGCATTCTATGCAACACCTGGGCAATGCATGAAAGAGCAATTATATTACCAACCATAACTGCACACTAATATATTGTAACTACAACATCTTTCCGGAGCAAAACATATTTTCCTTGTTATATTCTTTGTAATCATTTCTTACTTAAATACAACATCTTCTTGGTTTTGATGGATAAATGGCCTCAATATTTGGGCCAACCTGTTTTGTCAACGAGAATATAGTTTGTTTAGCTGACTTATTTTTAACTGAAAAGTAAAACTACATAAGCAAATTCCAAAAAAACAAAGATTAGAGAGTACTTCAGTGTGCAACACACAGTCCCACCTTTTTCATTTCAGGGTTGTTTCAAGTTTATTTTGGAGTCTCGCCTTTATGAACAGTAAAGTAACTGTTGGATGGCTATGAAGAAGAAAGGAAACAAAATCCCACTTGCTTAGGGTATTTTATTTTTTTTTTATTTCTGGATATTGGTTCTCTACAATTTAAGAAAATAGGAAGTGTGGATTACACCACAGACCATGGTAATAATGACTTAAGCTGTTCAGGTTACAGCTGCTTCCAGAAAATTCTACTATCATTCCAGTTAGCCTCAAAGCATTTCAGAATGGCAAGCATTTTGCCGTGTAACACTAGAAATCCCATTTACGAGTAAATCACATCTGAACAATATCACGATTACTAGGGCAGCTGGGTTGCAATGCAAACTTGGGGCAAAATATTATGTTAAATGCCATGACATTGTGTTACCAGCTGCACCTGTCTGAAAATTCCAAGACACTGTGTTACTACAAACTACTTGACTTTTTTTTTTTTTTTATTAATGCTCACTCTGATTACATGAGTATCCATAAATGTGACAAATTAGGGACCGTTTTGCAGTTCCCGATATAGGATAGAAGAAAAAAAAATACTAATAATTATAGGTAGATCTTAAAAGACCAGTAAGCTTCTAGTCATGCTGTGCTGGGATCCTTAAAATGAAAGAGAATTACAGAGCTCTGACTTGAGATATTTTGATTTTTAGTTCAGATAAACTGTTTTCAATAAATGCTGGCTTTTAAAGGTCATGTACAGAAACTAGCAGTTTTGCAGGCTTTTAGCTCAAATGCAATTCTAAGTGGATTTTCCTCTGTATCAAAAGTTCTTTAACAGTGGGGGGGGGGGGTGGTCTAAAAAATGAAAAGTTCTGAAACAAAACACTTTTTTCATGCCTGTGCCATTAACACCAACCAATGCCAAATTTAAATGATAGTTACTTGCGTTTTGATTAAATAAAGTGAGATGCTTTAATGTAGTTAACATAATAACTATAATGAGTTAAAAGCCTTAGCTAATTATAGAATGTTTTGTCCAATGGCTGTTTTATGCATTTAAAAAAATAATTTTTAAAAATGCCTCTCCACAGCAGCTTGATCTTTGTGAAGTAGAAATCTGTGACGAGGACAAAGTTTTGTCTTATTCCATAGATATCCAGAGCTGGCGTAGTACTTAGAGGGACCAATCCATGTACTTTTGGTTTTTTAGGTTAATGTAATTTTTTGCTTGCAAGCAGTGTGGTGTAGTAGCTTTAGCATAAGACTTTAAATCACAAACTTGCCAGTTCTGTCGCTGCTTTTGACTCATAGTGTGTTCCTGAACAAGTCACTTAACTCACCTGTACATCAACTGTAAATAAATAATCAGCCATGGATCTGTCAGTCAGGTGTCTTATTTTAAGTCATAATTTTATCAGCTTCAATGTATTTAATTCAGGACAGGCATATGGTGCAACTACAGATGCTCAATGTATTGTGACTGAATTATTGAATAACTGTATGTCTGCTGTCTGAAATGTTGTGCAGCCTTTTAGAGCCACATTTGGGTTAACACCAAATGGAACACAACTGCTTAATGAACACAGTGGCACCAATGTTTTGCTTGCCGACTTATCATTTGTGTATTTTGTGTATACTTTGGTGCTAATAAAATAATTGTAACACCAGATTTCATTAGAAGAGTCATCACACGCTTTTTCTTGAAATATCAGAATTTCATTTTAATTTTGATAGATACTGTAGGTAGAACTTTATTTGTCCCCAGGGGGAAATTAGTCTTTTTACAGAAGCTTTTTAACTAAATAAATTCTTAAATAAGTAGATAACTACAGTGAGTAAGGATATAAATAAATATACACACACTTTGATTAGCTATTACTGAATAAAAAAAATATCCGGTGTCCTATATAAGTACTTAATCAATTCTTGGTAAAAAGCCGCTATAGCAGTTAGAGTTATACTGGCAGTGCTGTTTTCATCATTAATGGGATACTTTTTATTTTACTTACCCATGTGTTTTGTAATGATGACCAAGAATGGAGAATGGAGTTCAAAAAGTTTATGAAATAACAGAAGGCAACAGTAACAAATGCTATACAATGGCATGCAATGTTAAAAAAATGTCCATTGGAAAAAACAAAATCTCATGTTATTTGCGTCATATATTCCACATGACAGTTTTCCAGTTGTTTGGTCACAACATGCAAAACCAATGCATTTTTAGCTAAAATATTTGTAAGTGGATATCCATCCATCCATAATCCAATCCGCTATATCCTAACTACAGGGTCACGGAAGTCTGCTGGAGCCAATCCCAGCCAACACAGGGTGCAGGGCAGGAAACAAACCCCAGGCAGGGCGCCAGCCCACCGCAGTGTAAATGGATACTTCTGGAAAAATCATTGCACATCATAAACAGGAAGTGCAAATCACATGGGATTAAATTCCTCATTCATTGGTCAACTACCATATGGATTATTCAACATGATTACATTATTTTTCCATGGATGTTTTTCGGATTTTCCAGTGTACTGCATTTGTCACCATTGGCCTATATCAGCGTTTCTCAACCTTTAAGTATTTGCGACCCAAGTTTTCATAATAGTTTTAATCGCTCCCCCCTAACATTTTTTTTTAAATGTAGATGCATATTTTATTATACTTACTTAACTTTTATCGACATTTATCTAACTCTATATTTATTGTTCTAGTATCAGAATGTAGTTTAAGTTAATTTGTTTTGGTTTCAACAGATTTTTTTTTCATTATTTTGATTCTTGTTTTCTTTTTTTCAGATGTTCGCGCCCCCCTTTTTGTTACTTTGCGCCCCACAGTTTGAGAACCACTGGCCTATATTGTATTATAATGTTTTTTCTCCATTCTCCATATAAACAAGAGATTGAAAAAGTTCTCTGTCATCATTACAAAACACAAGGGTTTAAGCAACATTAAAAAAGTCATTTTTGTGTAAAGTCTTTCTTTACCAACAGTGTTTACCACTTGATGGATTTGAGAGTTGAACTTCGATATCTCAAACGTGTATATTTTATTGTTCCAATAAGATGGTTATGTTTTGCGATTAATGGTGCTCATATTTTTGACAATTTTTTCAGGGTAGACTAGGAAGTAATGTATTCCTTTTCAAAACTTGTCAAGTGTGTATGTGTTTGCAACCTGAGGATGCTATTAATCTTATGTCTAACATAAAATTCTTAGATGTTTAAATCTCTATCAGTTTTGCAGAGCACAGTTGTTCCAATCCAGGGCCTCAGAGTGTTGTGGCCCATTATATATTTCTAGCATTTCAGCCAAATAATTATTCCGACTAATCAAAGTATTAGCCCCATTATTCCATATATAATTTTAATAAGTCTTTTAGTCAATAAGCACTCTAACTGCTCATGTAGACTGCAATACAATGAAACAGATTTCAGATTTAGAGACAGGGTCATCGTAATTATTGCTTGCACTGTGTGGGAAGAACAATGTAGTATTAAATGTAAAATGTTATAAACTCACTGCAAACATCAACCATTTTTGTAACTAGTGTGCAGATAAGGTTAAGTGACAAATAAATATCAGAATCAAATTACAAGACTTTTTAGACAAACGCTGAAAGCATAGCTCAGATAATTTACATTTTATGAGGAGATGGCTTTTCCCTATGGACGTTTTACAGTAAATGATTTAGATTTTTAAAGCTATTTTAGTGAGGTCCTGGCTTGTTTATGTGCTCTAGTTAATGTTTACAGAAAACATGCTTTTTATGCAACAAAACCAGGCTGATTCTGTTTTTTTATATTGTGCTTTGCAAAATGAATAATATATATGTAATATTTAGTAATGTTGCAATAGCTGTGAAGTTTCTTGCTGTTGTCTCCTAAAGTGAGATGTACAGTACAAATACAATATCAAAGGAGTTATAGCTTTGTAGAGAACTGGAAATAAAACCCCAAATTATCTTGATATACTGTGAGAATCCTTCATGGTCTTTTAATTCACTATATAAAAAAAAATTAAAAGTATCGATCCTTTGGGATAAAAAAAGTCCTGTTATAAATAAAGTAGGAAGATTGAATTTACTCACTTTGGTTGTTCTGCTCAGAGTTCCGTATCTTTGTAATTATATTTTCAATGTTTTCTGATTTCTGATTTATCACCTCAAAGGTTTAAGACGTGCTTCAAAACACAGTTTTGAAATGTAGCTACCTGCAAATCAGTCTTTAAAACTTTGCTTAACTTTAATCCCATTTTTAGTATCGATGGAAAGTTTATGAGGAGGAGTAACTGACTAGCTGTCAGTTAACCAACCAATGCGCTGAGGTTTAAATCTGTCAAACACATACACTCTCCGTTTTTTACATTTATTGTGACCCTCTGGTACCACATCTACTTTTAGAAACACTTTGAAATCAGGAAGCAAATATTTATATATAATAGCTTCCACAACATGCTTTTCACAATAAAACTACAATTTAAACAGCATAGTACAGTAAGTAATAAAATGTAGATTATTCAGTATTCATTCAGCATCAAGTTTGTTGTTTTCATCAGGGAAGGTCTAGAAACAGCAAAGGCTTATATGATGGCTCAGTTCTCAGAGCTTGGCTAAGCAAGAAGTCCAAAATCAGCCAACTTTCTCTGCCAGCTAAGATTATGACATTATTAACACGGGGCAAGGAGAAATTGTGTTGCAATAAACTCTCTGCTAAAGCATTATGAACATTAAAACAATATAGGCGGGCAGGACCAAAAATAGTCTATAGCTGCAGTGATGTGCAGCAAGACCACCACAGGTTACTACAGTATTTCAATTCATCCTTTCTTCCCAAACACAAACAACCTCGTACCTGGTGAGGATTTTAACTGACCTGGTAAGACATTTTCATTGGTACCTAGAAATCTATAAAGCTATTTTCTTCACCATTTTCACATCATAATCCATCTTTGATGATGATCAGAGCTAGGCTTAGTGAAATGTAAAGATTTACAGTTAGATCAAAGCCTATGAAAGTCTGCTTTCTCCAATGGCCATAAGTAAAGCAAGGTGATTGCAGACATTAACTTGTTAAAAATTAGATCTAATCTTTAAAATGAAACAAAATCTAACATCCAAGAGCAGGGGTGGGCAATGTCAGTCCTGGAGAGCTGCATTGGCTGTAGGTTTTTGTTCCAACCCAGTTTCTTAATGAGAAAACAATTATTGCTGATGAAACACTGTGGAATATGGCCGGCAGCTTATCCTGGCCAATACCCCAAGCCGCCAGATGGAGCCCTCCCTGCAACATGGAGGTGCCTCGAATTCCAGCAGGGCATCATGGATTTTGGAGTTTTAATTCGCAGCCCTGCTGGATACCGTGGGGGCCGCCAGGGGACACTGCAGGGAGGCTCAAGGACTTGTATTTTCCATATAGCCCGAAAGTACGTCCCAGTCACGGGGACAGAGGAAATGACATACTTCCAGGCTGAAGAAAAAGAAGGAATTTTCACCCGACCTGGAAGTGTTACAAAGTCACATGGACTAAAGGAGAGAAACATTTCAGGGTCATGAACCTTAAAAGGACTGTTGGAGATCCCAGCAGTGGGCTGAGGTGGGAGGAAGGGTGACTGAGCTGCTGGGAGGTGTGGAGGATTTGGATTATTATTGTATTGTGAATTGATTATTGTGGTTATTATTGAAGGTATAGTGGAGGTGAAGGTGCTTTGTGCACTTATTTGTATTAATAAAATAATTTCTTGGACTTTTATCTGGTGTCTGATGCATTGTCTGAGGGTTCAAGGGGACGACAGCGCCCCCGATCTGTCACAACACATATTGCTTAAGTGACATTTTGATGCTTCATTTTAGTGGTCTCACTTATTAAGATTCCCCATACTTGATTTCCTTATTTCAATCTTAAAAAGCTGCATTAATTGTTTTAATGGCCCCTTATTAGCAATAAAATGTAAATGACAAAACAGCCAGCAGTTCTCCATCCAGTTTGCTTTCATTTACAACTGTGTATGTTCATCATACACTGTTTGATTTAATAAAACATGTAATAGACAATGTGACAGACTGAAAATGATCTGTTTTAGGCTCCAAATCATTTGGATTATATCCTTGGAGAGTGAAAAATCTATGGTGTTTTTCCATCCATACATTATGAAACCTTATTTATCCTTTACAAAATTGTGTCTGCCACAACTAAAGGTGTTTTTTTATTTTGATTTTATGGGCCTGGTCACTCTTATAAACCTTGAAAATGACAATGCTTTCTAATTTGTTTCTGTTCAGACATATACCAAAGGATTTGTCACTGTAAACATGATATAGAAAGTTTGTTTTTTTTTGTACTGTGGAAAAATAAACTATTAAAATGTTTCAATGTACTTAAAAATGGAAAAAACACATTTGTCAATATACTAAGGACCACAGTTCTGTATGTAATATCAACTTTGTGCACAATTTAAACCATCCTGAGTCACTGGGTAACATCTTGACATAGCACCCTTTTAGTGAAAAACTGCAAAGTACTGCAGAGGCACATGAAGGCGTTATTACTTGCACACAGATGCCTTCTGTGTGACACATATATAACACAGGCTGCCTTATAAAAGTCAATTGTATTATTAAATACATGATACATCCTGCACAGCTGCTTTTCTTTGTCCTCTGTTTTAAAAAATGGCACAGGGCCATTAGTACCACACTAAAGTGACAGAGAATTTTTAACTATACACAGCTCTGCTTCTGTATACATTTTTTTGTTAAATCGTCCTAATAGTTTGAGCACTTTTCAGAATGTATATACTGTGAAACACTTTATTGTAAATTCACAGTACATTACTGACTTCTAGTTGCATTAGCTCACACTATTTTTCTGCATCATATTATCATGTATTAAAATAAAAAAAAACAACACTATACAATGAATTCATAGAAACCTGGAACACAAGTAACAGTATGCTGCTGTTAAATTGCAGTAATTAACCCTTTCCAATTTACATTAATTTAATACATTATTACATATCAACTGTAGTAGTGCTGCAACTCATTAGCCAATAACTTATTATAAATTTACACATAAAACATATTAAAAACCTTTAATAAAAACAAGACAATTAACCCAACATGCTCATCCATACAACATTATAAAAACGTTTGCTTGCATTTAACAGTTAAGTGAATGCTTATTCAGCTACCAATAATTTAATCATCAAATACAGTTCAAAACACAGTTAATCATTTTTAAACATTGAAATACATCCAATGTTTAGTATGACCAGTTCTTATTTTCTGGTGGTTGCTTTTGTGATGTGGAATGTGCTACAGATTCGCCAGTACATTATATTGAAAATAACCCAACATAAATCATCATCTATAACGTTCAGCACATATAGAATAATTAGTCTGTTAGTCATCTTTAAGTTTTGGTTTTCCACAGTTTAATGTGTGGGGATCATCAGGAGCAATTTGCAACATTGCTGCAAAGGGGACATTCCTTATGCAAATATAATAAGTTTATGCAAGTTTAGAATTCTGTGCCGTTCTGACTTTGCAGCAATGCAACAGTTTTTCATAAAACAGTCTTGCAAATTTAAACAGTTAATTGATAATTGACAGGTAAAGCACTGTTTAAATGTAAATGAATGTTCATTTATCAGTTTATAATCATAGTTTTAACTGTTTATTGTATGACTCTTTTATTATATTGTGAAAATGTATGGGTAATGTAATGCATTTTTATGGGGGATTTTTACAGTTTAATCACCTCATTTCCAAAAATGGTTGTGGCAGAGAGCGCTCACAGGGCATTATGTCCCCCGGATCACTAGATAGCAGTCCCCCTGGGTTGTAGTTTCCCACAGGGCTTCACGGGAATTGGAGATGAGTGACTTAGCCCTGCTGGGTTGCATGGGTGCCACCAAGGGGTGCTACAGGGACTGGGGAGCTCTAGCCTTACCCAGAAGTGCTCCTGGGTCAAGCCTTCCGGTAATCACATAAAAGGAGCTGCTTGCCATTACTTAAGGAGCCAGAGTTGGGAGGTGCAGGGCGAAGCTTGCCAAAGAAGGAGTGGAGGCAGAAGACTGAGAATGGAAGAGGAGTGTTGTGTGCTGTTTATCTGACTGTGCTTGTGTACTGCGCTGTTTAAGGGGTAAACAACTGCGAAGAGTTTCCCCTGACCAAAAAAACATGTGTTGTAATTGTGGCTGGCATCTGACTGTGTTATCTTCTTCTCACTCTTCACTTTACTTTGTAGTTCAGGTTCCTTATAATACAACTATTGTTAACTTTTGTGTTACACAATGTTTTTGTTGGATAATCTATCCCTTTGATTCTAGATCTCAGCAAAACTGTTTTAGTTCTGCTGAATAATTAGTTTGAGTATCATTATAAGAACTTTCATATTTTTCTTGTGTCCTTCCTTTTGTCTTTTGCATACAAGAGCAACCTGTTTTAACACAGTCAAGAATGTTAAATTATTTTCATATTTATATATAAATGTAATACAGTTCATGTATAATACCTAACCAAATTAGGAAAGTATCATCAATAAAAAAGCAAATCCAGTACTATAAAGAAAATTATACAGTATGTAGATCATTGACCTGAAACAGAATGGTAACTCAGAAGTTAGCTCTGCTGTTCCCTGGCTCCTGAGACACGGGTTTAGTTGTCCAGTCCATAGTCCAGTCATTATATAAGTCCTATGTGTATGTGGATTTTTTTCTAGGTACTCTAGTTTTCCATCTACATCCCAAAGACATTCGTTAGGTTAATTTACACTTCAAAAATATTCTGGTTTGAGGTAGGTAACTCAATGTACTCTGTAATGGACTGACTTCTGTCCTAGACTTAGTTCCTGTATGACAGATGATCCTGTCAAATACGATTCAACTCCTCAACCTTGTAATCGAGAACCTGGGTTCAGAAAATGGATAGATGATCATAACTGCTCCGGTTTAAGCATTATGATGGAAGTCAGGTTTCTCTATTACCCTTGCAGGGTCACTTTCTTGCCTTCTAAAGGATGACTAAAATATCCAGAAGAACCACATGCATAGATACTGTACAGTACATGCTTGCTGTCTTTTATGATTTTCCATAAACTTGCAAAATTTAGTCCCAAAGTTTTTTCTCTGTGTTTGAGATTGATCTTTTTTATGAAGCCACAGCTGAAGAATATCCTTCTTTTTGTGAAGGGCGTATATGACTGAATGTTTTTCATTTTTTATTTTTATACCTTTGATGACAACTTGCTAGAATGATTTCCTATGGATAGTACTATCCAGATCTAGGGTTGTATTCTATTATAACACCAGACATTCATTTGTCATTTGAAAGCATTGACAACCTGCAGTCCATTTCCAGTCATTGTGAAAGCAAGCAGGCACAATTTTCTGGCAACATGACTCTGGCATGAATTCATACCTGAGATTATAATAGTTTAGTTGCTCTTGTTAAAGTAAAAGAAAAAAGGAGGATTAATGCTGAACTTTGCGTTTGATGACATTGCTTTACCCAACTCTAGAATAAATAGAATCTGAAAAAGAAGGACACACACATTCTTTACAGTTATTCATTTTGTCTTTCTACTAAATCAAGATTCATGGTTCAAAGTTTTTATTTAGTCATGTTTGAAAAACAAAACTTGGAATTAGTTGCATCTATTAACAGACAGATTATTGAATTTTTAACAAAAAATAGATTACCTTGGGAAATCTGACTATAAATACTAAATAGCTGCAATCTGCTTTTCCAAATGCTCTTGATTGCTATGCAGTAGTTTGTAACTGACACACATATCATCTTACATTCACCAGAAAGCAGGGCAGCCAAGACTCAGAATTTTGATGAGACAGAATGTTATCTTCTCATCATAAAGACGTTAATCATCTGGAATCATTATCATCATTAAAGAATATTACGAGTAAGGATTGAGCACTTTGCAAAGTAAATATTAGACTCCCAAAGCCTAATATTAAATGTCTCGTATAAGGATTTTTCTCTACTCTGTGCCTCTGTGATGTTTAATATAAAGTACATATTTGTTAATTTCTACCAGCTTCATGGTCTTTGATTGTGTTGATACACTGTCTGTGCTATTTATAGGAGAGTGGTGTATTAAGTACACATTTGATACTTTGATTAATTATCTTCTAACTAGCTAGACATGCAGCAGTACACCGCCTTCTTTTGCCATATGCGCTGCTTCTGAGAAATAGGCAATGCCTACTGTTTTTTCTTGCCTAATAATGATTAAGTAAATCTTTTTGAATTTCTTACACATTTACAGGGTGGCCTTAGGTTTTACTAAAGCGACTCAAATTGTATTTTTCAAACTGTTTACAGTTGCCTTTTAGCTTTGTTGTTATCAATCATGGCTGCCACCTTTATTGTTGCTCTCTCAGTGATATCATCAATTGTTTTGGACCAATGCTGTTTCAGTATGACCCTTGGATTTTTCAGTGTTTTAAATATGATTGCATTGACTGCAGCAGCAGTATGCACTGGGATTGATAGATGGCTGTGGTAAAATAAACTAGCTAAGGTTAAAACCAGAAGAGCAGGAACTAAGTAACAGAGCCCAGAATATAAGGAAAAAAATCATAATTAGTATTCAGACCAAGAGTTTGCATGTAAACTGAGCCAAAATGTACAGAAAGTCATAGATTGTGATCAAGGAGACAGAATAATTTTCAAAACCAGAATACCAATTAAGATTTAAATTGGTTCCACAAATTTGGACAAACTGGAGTCCAGTACTGACTTTCATACCTACAAACCTGTAATGTCATGAACCACGCAATTCCTGTTGACTTTTAATAGTAACTAACTGCCTAGCAGCAGAGACAAAAAAATAACATAAAAGGGTGGCGCCCATAATAAAAGCAAAATGGCACCGCAGCAGAAAGTAACTAATTTTTAACTTAGTAAAAACACTTCAAATCTATAAATAAATGTAACAGCTATATTCCTTGACCTATAAAACATCCAAAACAATTTCTCAAATATTTTCAGAAGCTAAGGAATGACTACAATCAATCATTAAATAAATAAAAATGAAAGCCTGGTCATGACAAAGATAAATGATGCTACTGTGTATTATTTACAAATAATTATTTCTCCTCCCATCAACCATTAGTAATATTTTTGTCAATCTGGTGATAGGATATATTGGCTCACTGGAGTTTCTTAACATGTCAGGCTTTGAATTGTGTGTCAAGTTACGTTTTTCCTTCAAGCACCCATGGATCATCCAGTTGTTATTATGATTGCAGAGTCTTTCACAATCTAATCACAGACTCTTGAACAAAGAAGGTGACCCAGAGTGTTTTTCAAGGAGACTTTCAATGAAATTTAATTTTAAAGAACATTGCTTTTATCCTGTAAGGATTTCCTTTCTTCTTTTTCAATTTCTTTTTTTTAAACGGTACATAAAAATTCATATTTATGACCACCTCCTAAAAAATGTAAGAACTTTCTTTAGTTTCAAAAGAAGTTAGACTGTCTAGACAGCAAAGACTTTAAAAAAAAAAGAACTAAAATGAGAATAGCTAAGATAATTAAAGAAATTATATGTAAAAAAAGTTGTTACTGTTATGGTTTGGAGTTAGGGCCAGAGCAGAAATGGTGTGAGGTTTTCCAATCTGCCATAGCGGACGAGAATCCCCACTGGCCTGTCCAAAAGACCCTCACCCTAATCCAGCCTGTCCCCACATTACTACCAGAGGCTTGCAGTCTAAGCAGGTATGAAAATAGGGTTACTAACTTTTAAGGTTTAAAATGCCTTTAAAGTTCCCGAATATCTTGGATGCCTCTTAAGGTAATGGGAAACCATGAAAAACCTTTGGCTTGATAAGACAGTTCACAAAAGCTACCTTTATAAATTAAATTGTATTTAGAAAAACATAGCAAAAGACTAAAAAGAGCAGAAAGGAGTTGCCTGAAAAGGCAATCTTAGGAAAACAAGTCTCTAAACTCATTCCAAAGCTGAAGTCCATTAGACAAACAAAAATATTATCCATCCATCCATCCATCCATTATCCAACCCGCTATATCCTAACTACAGGGTCATGAGGGTCTGCTGGAGCCAATCCCAGCCAACACAGGGCGCAAGGCAGGAAACAAACCCCAGGCAGGGTGCCAGCCCACCACAGCCAAAAAGATTAAAAACAAGTAAATTCACACACAAAACAATAATCATGGCTAACTCCAGTAAACATCAATGCTCTGCTCCTAAGATCCTCATCTTTACTCCAGCCATAAATTATTATTTTTTTATATCTCATTTACCCTATGTTGTATGTAGTGGTGACCAAGAACAATTTTTAATTTTGTGTTTTCTTGGAGAAAGTATATAACAAAGATTCTAATAGAATGGGACCCAAATATAACCAACACTGGAAAACAGCAAACAATGCAGAAAATGTCCATGGAAAAAAGAAACAAAATTCTCACATGTGTCAAATAATCTACATATCTGCAATCCATTGATATGCTCAAAATCTGCAAAAACCTGCTTTGTTTACAAAAATATTAATAATACTTCTGGAAAACTCCATGTACAACAAAAGCAGGATAGGTGCCTTCCTATAATACTGTGCCTTTGAATTAAAGACTGGATTCTGGACCAGTGAATGAGGGTGAGATGTGGATGCCAATAATTATTATTAATTAAATAAAAATGCCCTTTCCTAAAAGGTCAAAGTTTGCTCAAATGCAAACGTCTTGAGAATAGTCTTTCTTGACTAATGGTTAAAAAAATCAATCTTCTGTCTTTAATGTGTCATAAGGCATATATAAGTAACTGTCAGTCAGTCAGTCATTCTCCAACCCGTTATATCCTAACACAGGGTCACGGGGGTCTGCTGGAGCCAATCCCAGCCAACACAGTGTTCAAGGCAGTATCAAATCTCAGGCAGGGCACCAGCCCAACATAGGGTACACACACCAAGCACACACTAGGGACAATTTAGCATAACCAGTGCACCTAACCTGTATGTCTTTGGACTGTTGGAGGAAACCAGAGCGCCCGGAGGAAACCCGCGCAGACACAGGGAGAACATGCCAACTCTACATAGGGAGGACCCAGGAAGTGAACCCAGGTTTCCTTAGATAGATAGATACTTTATTAATCCCAAGGGGAAATTCACATAATCCAGCAGCAGCATACTGATACAAAAAAAAAAAAAAAAATTATATATATATATATATATTAAATTAAAGAGTAATAAAAATGCAGGTAAAAACAGACAATAACTTTGAATAATGTTAACGTTTACCCCCCGGTTGGAATTGAAGAGTCGCATAGTATGGGGGAGGAACGATCTCCTCAGTCTGTCAGTGGAGCAGGACTGTGACAGCAGTCAGTCACTGAAGCTACTCCTCTGTCTGGAGATGATCCTGTACAGTGTTTGCTGTAGATTCTCCATGATTGACAGGAGCCTGCTCAGCATCCGTCGCTCTGCCCCGGATGTTAAACTGTCCAGCTTCATTCCTACAATAGAGCCTGCCTTCCTCACCAGTTTGTCCAGGCGTGAGGCGTCTTTCTTCTTTATGCTGCCTCCCCAGCACACCACCGCGTAGAAGAGGGCACTCGCCACAACCGTCTGATAGAACATCTGCAGCATCTTATTGCAGATGTTGAAGGATGCCAGCCTTCTAAGGAAGTATAGTCGGCTCTGTCCTCTCTTGCACAGAGCATCAGTATTGGCAGTCCATTCCAATTTATCATCCAGCTGCACTCCCAGGTATTTATAGGACCTTACTGTGAGGCAGCACCTCCATGCCACCCTATAAGTAACTGCTTAGTAGATAAATAAGAAACAGTGGCATAAGGTCATACCGCTATTTGAATCTGGTGCCTTGCAGAGAATTTTAGGAAGTAAAATATAATATTTAGATGTATAATAATATATTATAATTTCAAAGGTTTGGAGCTTCTTTGAGCAGATAAGTCAGATTGAGTTTTTTTTTTATGTTTATACTACTTTTCTCTTTTTTTTTTTATTTTTGGTGTGTGTTTGTGAGTTTCGCTCAGTTAACAGCCAAGTGCCATTTTTCTTTTTATTTGATTCTCACTTATTTCATGAAAATGTGCAAAGGCTGCCAAGGACATTGAGGGCATCCAGCCAAATCGGTCAATATGCACCTGAATTTAAGTGTACAGAATTTTGCATTAAAACAGTTTGTTTTTTTTTTTAAACTAGAAGAATATAGCTAAAGGTTGCCATCTTTTTTTGTTTGTTTCTTCTACTTAATTTGTCCCTAGTACTTTTTTTTTGTTTGTTTTATAAGAAGATGTGATTACCACAGAATTTCAGTATAATAGGGATGTGTGATTTGAGAGTGAAGTAAATCAAAAAATATAAAGAATAAAGACAAAAGTGGTCCTTCTGTGAACCACTCTTGATTATACAAAGAAAAGGGTGAAAGGCCATCCCCCTGTCATTGGATTTAAAAAAACAGAGTAAACAATGCAACTACAGTACATTATCATTCCTCTGGAAATGATGGTAGTTATCACAGTGTAGTTTCTGAATCATTCTGCAATAATTACATTTGTTACTGAAATGGTTATGAGTTTCAAATTCACATATTAATAACATAATTTAAAATCCAGTGAAGCAATTCAATTCTGATTATTTTAACCTTTATTCTGCCCTGCTGCCTTCACATTTGAAAGACATCAATAGTTTTTAAATATTGAAAATGCTTATTATCTACTCCCTATATTCCGGCACTGGACTTAACTGTAGAAGAGGTTGGTAAACTCCAGCTCTTTGAATTAGCAGTGCATAAGTATATTTCTTACTATTGTATTTTCATAAAAACCAAGGGTAAGGTCTGATGACTTTGACAGCTGGATGTTGATTAATAGCTTCTGTGCTTGTTAGCTTCCAACACAGTTCTAAATGTGCCTATTGAAACCTGCTCAGTTTTTGTAATCTCGTTTTACAAAGCCTAGGTATTTTGTTTTTCTCTTGCCTAGAATCTTGGAAAAGCTACTGTATAGTGGATTTTCTATTCTGAGGAAAACATCACTTTAAGTTGAATTGTGAATGAATGTTCCAACAATATCACACTCCTTTAAGCTCACAGAAATGAACAGCAATCTAAACATGTTATTCATTATTTTAGTAATTCATTACAATATTTCAAGAAAGGTATTTTGGTGTCCCAGAGCCTATTTTAGCAGCAACAGGCTCAAGGCAGGAACATTTTTTATTAATTTAATTTTATTAATTAATCAAAAAATAACAACAGACAATGAAGATTTAGCTTCTTAAACACTTTTGGGTGTACCTTACGGATTTTGGCTCGCTGATAACAAAAATTACCTTTAAATTTTCCGGTTGTGTACCATTTTACTGCAATCGCCTATTTTGTGATTACGTATATAGTACAACTGGAACATCTGGGATGCTTTAAAAGTAATGTCACTGGTATTGCTAATGCCGCTGAGATATACCAAGCACTTTTGTGTTGTTTGTGAATGGGACAACCGTGCTAAAGAGTCTCATCACATTAAAAAGACCTAGGTGCACTGTAGCAGAAAAGTGTGGCACATAAGCCTTAGTGTCAATCCAACAAAGATAGTTTCGCCTTTTTTTCATATAAAACCTGAAAGGAAGGTGAATGATTTTGATATTTGAGGCATATGTTTACACAAGTAACTGATGCCAAGATTAAGGAAGGCATTTTATTGTCTAAAGCTTAGACATGTCATCAGTGACAAGTGGTTTGAAAATCTTCTAGTGGAGCTTAAACAACAAGGATGTTGTTGAGAATTTTATTGGCAACTACAGATCATCAAACAGCCATTTGTGAAACATGCTTAAAGTACTGTATACAAAAAGCACAAAGTGCAAAACATTTGTTATTTGGTGTAATTTTGATCTAAAAAGATTTTAAAAGGGGACAGTACAGTGAAGCTGTGCTTAAGGCCACTGCTCCACATATCCTAGATTCTAAATCTGTGGCTGGAGGTTGCCTATACTTTCTGTGTGTTGTTTTTTTCTGACTACAGTACTCAGATTTTTATCTGAAATCCCCATGCTAGGTGAGATAGTAGTTCTAAATTGGCCCTGTGGCAGTGGGTGTGTGGGGGCTTGTGCAGGAGAGGGCTACGCAATGGGCAAAGTACCCCTTCCAGGACCACTTCCTATCTGAATTGGCACCGTTCCTCCACAACAATAAATTGGATTAAATGAGAATGTATCATTATGTTAAAAATGAAAAACGCTGTCAATGTGATTGCCATGTCTGTCCCTTGCAATATGTTTATTTTAGATCAAGAAAGTTTCTTGTTTTTTTTTAGTATCATAATACAAAGAAGTAGTAGTCTGATAATTTTGCACACCATTTGTGCTAGATGGCATGAAGATACTTCCCTGACATGGTTGTTGTTACAGTAGTAGTAGTAGTATTGTCGAATATACAGAATACAATGAAATTCTTACATGTATATTCAACCAACATGCAACATGTCTCCACTATGTGGCAGCATGAAAATTAGAATTTTGCTGAATAAAAAAAAACATAAATGATCTTAACTAATGTTGAGTTATGCTTTCAATTCATGAAACCCTGTGGAAAAATGATCCTTAATCTGTCAATGGTCCAACTTTTGTTTCCAGAACTTTGAGTTGGATTTACCTTTTATCATGGCTCATGAAATATTAGAAACTGAGAAGTAATGGTTGATTAAAGTGGTCAAAAAGACACACTTACAGAGGGAGGTTTATTTTGTGATCTACACTTGGGTCCCGTGGTAGGTGCGGCAACATGCTATCAGTGCATGCTCCCAACCTCTCTCTTCAGTTTGGTCTACTAAAACTCTTTATATATTTCTCCGTTTATTTTACAGAAATAAGCCTTACCTACGAAGAGAAATAATAATTGCGTTTAAGACCATCCTTTAAAAACCTAATTGGGGAGAACTAAAAGAATTAACCATTTTTCTAACTCCAAAATATAATTCATTTGAATAACCTTTTGACTGTTTTTCATGAAAACAGAAAAAAAACCTGCATGTGTTATTAAAATGTAACAATATATTAATAATTATCTAAAACTATATGTGCAACAGGGTTCATTTCTGTTTATTCTATCAAGTGAAGCTTTTTCACAGTAGAAAAAAAGAATCATCTGGCGGGCTTGAGTGAAACATCAACATCACCACGCGCCCAACACAGCATAACTACTTTATATGTAGAGTTTTGGAGTATATTTAATTATTGTAATTAGAGCTGTCAATTAAGAGCAGTTACCTTCTATAATTAACTCATACAGTTTTAGAGATTGATTTTTTTTAAATGGAATGTTAAAATTATACTGGCAGGAGGAATTAGAGTGCACTAGAAGCATCCAAACAGACAAGTGGAATTAATATGCAATAAAGAAGGTCACATTTAAAAAGAACTAAGTGAAAATATTAAAGTATTCAACATGAATAACATTTTAAATGAAGTTTGCTTTCTGGACTACATGAAATTATAGTATTGTAAACCGAAAAATAACACATAATGGTTGAGACAGCATAAAATTTCTCCTTGCCATCAGACCTACTATTGGATCCTTGTCCATACAACCTCTGAACTAAAAAAGCACACACCATTGCTATGGAATACAGAAACTTTTCCCGTCCATAACAGCTCTTTGACTTTGCTGAAAACTTGTAGACAATGACGCTATCCACAGCAACATTTTATTTACCTTACCAGTCAGCCTCATGTACAGTATATGTTCTGTATGTAGGATGGTGCCCAAAGCTTTCAAAACTAGCATTGCTTTTTTAGTATAAAAATTGTCTCAAAAGAGAAATTATAGTTTAACAAAGGCAATTCAGATGTAAAGTTACACAAATGAGAGAACACCTTTCAGTCTGTTATTCTCACTAGGCTAGCTTATGCCTAATTTATATCAATCTTGTATCTCCTCCAGGCAGTGTTCAAAAGCCCCCAGAGTGTCTGCATCCACTGCTCAACAGCTAAGTTGTCTCCGTAATACAAAGCAGAACATTTTTTAAAAGGTGTTAGAGTATCCGCTTCAGGTATATTAACTTCTACAACTATTTGTGAGAAGAAATCTTACTTGGCTTCTTTCCTGAATAGTCATTCCCTTAACTTTCACCAGTGTCCTTGATTATGTAATTCATTTTACAGCTGAATTATCGCAGCTGGATCAGATTTAATCAGTTCCTTTGAGCTTTGTGAATACCTGGATTATGTCACCCAAACACATAGCTTTTCTTGTTCAGGGATGAAGAACTTCTGTTAGTTCTCTTAACCTTTTAAGAGGATAACATGACTTAAGTTCTTTGCACAGGGTTGCTTCTGGTCCTGCTTTGTTTTTCTTTATATCATGTAACCACAACCAGCAATACACACAAAATTTAAATCTGATCTTGCAAGCACATTAACATTTACCATAACTTAACATTCTCAAACCAATTCAGAATGTTTAGTGACTTAACAAAACATGATGAATAGAGAATGAAGAATTATTGCAATATCAAGCATTTTGAGGAGAGAATTTAAATGGAGTACAAAAAAAATATATAAAAAATAGGATATTATATACAGTAAGCATTAAAGCTTGCTGAAACATGCATGACCTGGAACCCTCTTTAAACAAATCACACTACTTGCTAATACCAAGAAGGCAAGCAGAATCTAACATCAGGGTAACTCGGGTGACACCCTGGACCCCAGCTTGCAAAGGAGCTTTTGCCTAATAACAGGAAAAGTTCCAGTTTTCACTTACAGTGCAGTACATACAGCAATCCATTACCCAATGTACAACACTACCTCATTTCAACCCTCATGATTATAAAACTATCCAATCAGATTTGAATAAAAAATATCCACATACATGGTCATTCAAAGCAAAAGGCCAGTGAGGCAGTAAAAAGAAATTGCAAAAGTGAAGCCAAAACCTCTGTTTTGCTAAAAACTATGTTAGACATTTAAAAAAAACAAACAATGATTTGCACAAACTGTGAATAATGCGTTTGAGTCTAATGAGAATGACGTTACAGATGGTAAGAGAAAACTATTATCACTGCTTCTAGCAGCTTTAGCATTAGTGTTCAGTTCAATTCTGCAGAGTCACCGACAGAGACGTGAAAAACAATGTGGCCGACAACAAGGCCACTGCAGGAGATAAGACACACCAAAGAACACTAAACCCAAACTAAGGATCCCATTTCCATTCTTTTATTTTATTTCATCCCAAAATACACAGTTTTATATCACTTTTTGGCACAAAGTGGAGTAAACTTTTTAAAAATGTTTAATTAATATTCATTTACTGGTATATCAGAAGAAAGATTAATTCCCACAAATGTGACATTACACTCATTAATTAGTTTGTTACATTTATTGAATGAACAGAAAAAGAAGATTAAGTTGATAAAGTTTTGGACATTTTTCTATTTCAATTTCTGACTAGTTTCTGACCATCATTTATTATTTAAACTAGCATTTATTAAAATGAGAGAAATGGTACAATAGTAAGTACATCTGTTTTGATCACATTGTGCATTTAGGAACCACTGTTCACTGGATATACTTTATATCCCTTTTTCTTTGTATATCCTTTTGCCTTTTTCATCGGACATTGTAGTCCTTACATCCTTCCTTCTTTGGGCTTCTTGTTGCCTTTCTTCATCGGATATTCTAGCCCTGTTGTGGACTCTGGATGCAAGGACATATACCTACTCTGTTTCCTATCTTATGCCAGTCACTTGGCTTTATTCATCAAACATTTCTACACTGTTGTGAACACCCAGCAAAAATTACACCTGGGCAAGGGCACAGACGCTAGTTGGACGGATGTCTTATCGCTTTATACAGTAGGTGCAGAGATATGTGATTTTCTTCACTGATGAGTATATGCATGTGCCTTATTGGGATGTCTTTGATGGAGATAATGTGTGGTGAGCTTCAATGTCCTGGGTCTTGTAGGGGTCTTAATCCAGCCTTGCAGGAAGGACATTTGCATAACTGGCCTCCATTTACCAAGTTTATATTGTAATAAGTTGGAGTGGAATTGCGCCACTTCAGATTGTAAGCAACTCTTGTTTTAGCATTGTAGCTATGTGTGCAGTGTGTAAACCACAGTACAATTGGTCCCAATCAGATTGCGCACGATTTAAGAACAATTACAATGTATATGAAGTAAAACTTCATCTTAAATTTACTTAATGGATTTACAAGTATCTGGAGGTATGCCTCCATTTATTTTTTTAATTTCCTTACTCTTTTCAATTATCTGTGTTGGTCTTTTATTAAATTCTGAAACGCTTCTAAAATTCAATGGCATGCTGGTGCACTAAGTAATGCTACTGTGTCACATAGCTTAGACTCCAGATTAATTCTGTGCTATATTTCCCGGTGTGACGAGGTCTTTTGGGATTCCTCTTATAGTCCAAAGACATGCTTTCTTCTTGTTTGAGTTGATTTTTTTATGAACAATCCAACTTTGGAATGCACTGAAATATACCTGGGTTTCCCCAGCAAGCCATTTGAAATTATCTTCATAGAAGTGAAAGATTCTGACTTAAACTGATACATCAGGCAAAGGCTTCAGCTCTTAGAGTGTTCATTTGCTATTTCCAGCTTGTTTGATTCATTTTCCTGATATTCAGTAGCCATTGTGTATATCAATAACATTTATGAAATTTATCAAAAGTTAGACAGAGTTATAGATTGGATAATTAAATTAGTAGCTTCTGAAGTTGTGCCTTTATGACCTAAATTGCTTTTTCAGAGGTTCAGCATGAAAAAAGTATCCATCGCTTCTAGACCCAGATGACTTGACAAGCAATTTATAAAACGTCACTTTTTCTTGCACATTTCTAAAGTTGATGTTTTCTTGATGTACTCCTTCCCTCAATAAATCAACACTAGCTAATGTATTGGCTTTTTTCCAAAAATTCTTTAAGATTTTGTGTCCAACAGCAAAGACTGTAATCCTCTTAAACTGTTCTTTAAGCAACCATTTGTCATGTTGGTGCTGCTGCATGTCCTGAATTTCAAGGCGATTGGGAGCGAAGGAGGGCAGGCACTGAAAATCGTGTCTGTTTTAACAGCTGCTTTTCCTAATGATAAAAGGATTTCCAGCAGCCAATCTTTGTAATTGTTTTTAAAAATCTTCGGTGTCTTTCTTAATCATCATTGAACTTGTGAATGTAATTACACTGTATTCTAGGACTAGAAATGTCTAGGCAAGAGATACTGACTGAATGGCATAGAATTTAGGTGACCCTGCAGAACTGATGTCTAAAATAAACTTTAATGCCTTCAAACAATCTTTATTTTATGTTGCTCCCTTGACATCACCATGCACATAAAAATAACATACTGTAAGATACAAAGGTACAGATAATAGCAAGTGTAATTTCAACAGAATATTTAAGAACTACTGGCAAATCAGAATATAAAGCAATACAGAGAACAGGAGATTTTTTAAAAAGAAAAGATAGATGTTATATGTCATTATTTAATTGGAAAGTTCAGCTTGGGAATGGCTTTAACTTTTATATGCTGTATTTAAAATGAGGAATTCATTTTCATGTTTGATACTGTATCATTAAATGATTTCTCTGAGTGCATATTAACAGGAGATGACCACCCAATGTTATAATTGCCCTTTATAATTAATATACATGGCAGTCTATCCATTGTTTTGTTCATCCATCCACCCATCCATCAATTTTCAGACTCTTTTTAATTAAAGTATAGACTTGTTCAAGGTTGGAGACCATTGTTGAAACATTGGAAAAAGAGAGAGAATCAGCTCTGGAAGCAGTCTGTCACAGAGCATGGTCACACATATGTACAAAGTCAGCTTAGAATCACCAGTCATCCTAGCCTTTATACTGTAGAAGTAACCTACCAGAACCAGGGTAACCCAGAGAAAAAAATGTTAAACCTCATGATGGACATGCAAACTCTACACAGTCAATGCCTAGACTATGTTTGAACCCAGGAATCTGGAGCAGTGAGTCAGCCACTCTGAGCCACTATGCTCCCAATTGCTCATTGCTTTCACTGCAAAAAATGCATATGTAAAAAACTGGACAAACATTTTTAAATGGGAGTTGTTTTGCTTTTATTTAGCAAAAAAAAGAAAATTAAAATCATGATATAAATATTTTTCACTTGCTTAGATTTCATTTATTGTAGTGTAGATGTAATGTATCTTTTGACCACTAGTGTGTGTGTGTGCATGCATGCGTGTGTGTGTGTATATATGTAGCTGGAAATCCACAAAGGGAGCAATTGAATCATGTATCTTAAAATATTTTTTATTCCTACTAGGAATCATCATCAGAACAAAATGATTAGACTTAAAGGAACCCAGAGAAACATATAGCAGATAAGGAGAGGATGGGGGGGATTAGAATTGATGAGGTGGGGTTTGGAGGGTGTTGGTCATAAAGTCTTATTTATTATTTGCATGTTCTTCTTTTCAAGCCTGCATATGCTGGGCACACGTCCAAATGTCTGTTAATGGCGTTTTCATTGGATAGTCACCTTTTAGCCAGTTCTCTGGCAATTTTAGTATTAGCCTTGAATTTTACTTGCACTTAGTCCCATTTAAATATGTGTCTGGTCAAACGTGCATGTGTGTAAATCAGAGATCATGGGTCCTTTCTGCATTGCTATGTTCCTGTAAATGTGTGGCAAGTGTTTTTGATGTCTGCCCCACATATACTACTGGACACGCATTACATGGTATTCTATAAACTGAGTTCCATGTTTCTGCTGTTGATTTCTTGGTTTTAGCATTAAAAAGGACTGTTTGTAGTGTGTTTGCAGGCTTCTGTGCTACTTTGATGCCTGCTATGGAAAGGATGTGTGCTGTGCCTTCTGACACCCCATGATGATAAGGAAGTGTGTGCCAGGTGGGATGGGGGGTCAAGTTGAAGTCGATTGTTTGCTGGGGTCTCCGACGTCTCCTATGTAATCACCGTCTGATGAATTCCTTTGGATAGCTTTTTGATGTGAACAGTTTGTAAAGATCGCGCCTTTCATAATTTTTAATCTCCTTGGTACTACAATGGGTGTGAACTCTTCTGAACAGAGTCTTAACACGGCTCCGTTTAAGTGATGATGGGCAATTGCTTGCAAAGTGTAGTATTTTTATCCCACTTTGCATCTTTTCTTCAAAACTACAGTCAGAAACTCCCTTGCTCTGCCTCCTCAGCCAGCTCCTCGAGTGTCTTCTGTGTGGACCTGGTAATTCTGAGTGCCATCAAGAACTGTTTGGTGGATATTCCAGTGAAGCCTTCATAAATGTACTGTATATTAGGATTGCTGTTTGATTAAAAAATAATAATTGCATGATTAAAATTTTTAAATTGAAATGAACTGCATAATAATTGAAATTATGGATTTTCAAGTATATTAATATTTTTCTCTTAAGTAAAAATAACTAAGTAATTACTGCTTAATACAAAACACCTTTAATAACCACCTGCCTAGCCATATTAAATTATTCCAGCAAGTTTATTGAAAGTTTTATGTAACAAAAACAATTAAATAAATGGTGAAATATTTATTTAAACAGTCAACACCTCAAACTAAGTTTTTATTTATTTATTTATTTTGAGTACATCACAATGCAAATTAATCCAGCACTTTGATTGGTTCTGTCAGTAATACTGTCTTTAAAATGATACAAAGATTTTAAAAAAAAAACATTATTGATTTTCAATTTATTTAGCCAATTGCTTAAGCACACCGGTTTATTTAAACTGGTCAGTTCAAGAGATGTTCTTTATGTATGTAAACACACTGTTTATGTACAGTAAAACCTAAATATTATAGATAAGATATCGAGCGTCTCCGATATCACATATGTTACATGTTATGTTACAGCCATTACAATAGACAGGCCACCAGCAATAAATACGTACAATGCAAGAAAAATTGTATACAGTAAAATGTGTGTACAGTGACACTAAACGTATGTACATGTACTAAGTACTGTACGTAGAAAATGAATTATGGTTACTCACCAACAATGATACGAATACTTGTCCGATAACAATGAGTTTAATTTTACTGCACAACTAAGGAGAGCGTTGCAGCTCTTCTAAAGGAGCCTCTTCAGGCGACTGTGTAGCACCACCGTTGTTCTTCTTCCGGCAGTCTTCGAACCAAATCCCTAAAGCAGATTCCATCTGGACTACTGCATTATTACGTCCACTTACAACTCGTTTTGCGCCCTGGTTAAAGGACACTGCTGCTGTAGATTTTATATTCTTTTCCTCCTTTTTAAATAAAAAGAATCTTGGACTCATTGATGCCGTAATGACATCCTACAGCGGTGTAGCTGTTCCCTTCCTTCAACATATCCAAAACTTTTACCTTTTCGGCAATCGTTAGCATCTTCCGTTGGCGCTTGGGTATGGCCCCTGAAGCAGTAGCAGGAGCAGATCATTTTGGAGCCATAATGAAGGGCCTGACTATGCACAAAGATAAACACAAAAGAGCACAAAAGTTAACTCTTTATACAGCGAAACACGTTGATGCTGAATGAGCGAGACGAGACTTCCTGGCTAACGCAGCGGAATTGAATTTGGCGCTCCGTTGCTGAGCCAATCAACACACAGGAACTTAACTGCATGCTGATTGGGTACTTTTCAGCCATCTGCCAATAGCATCCCTTGTATGAAATCAACTGGGCAAACCAACTGAGCAAGCATGTACCAGAATTAAAAAGACCCATTGTCCAAGCAGAAACCCGCGAAGCTGTGAAAAATCCATGCTATATATTTAGATATGCTTACATTTAAAATCCGCGATAGAGTGAAGCCGCGAAAGTCTAAGTGCAATATAGTGAGGGATTACTGTATATCATTTTTAATAAATAAAAAAGTATTATTTTTGAACAATAAAACACCAATATTATGAGCTTCAGCCATTTTAAAAGGAGACCAGTTGTGTGCAAACTTCAGGGCTTATCCATCCATCCATCCATTTTCCAACCCGCTGAATCCGAACACAGGGTCACGGGGGTCTGCTGGAGCCAATCCCAGCCAACACAGGGCACAAGGCAGGAATCCAATCCCGGGCAGGGTGCCAACCCACCGCAGGACACACACAAACACACCCACACACCAGGCACACACTAGGGCCAATTTAGAATCGCCAATCCACCTAACCTGCATGTCTTTGGACTGTGGGAGGAAACCGGAGCGCCCGGAGGACACCCACGCAGACATGGGGAGAACATGCAAACTCCACGCAGAAAGGACCCAAGAAGCGAACCCAGGTCTCCTAACTGCGAGGCAGCAGCGCTACCACTGCGACTTTAGGGCTTATCTTCTATGATAATCTTTTACCCCTCATGGTTTCCTGTCAAAACACAAAATCATAGTAAACTATTCATGCCATGTGCTTGGTTTTGTTTTGATTCACATACTGTATATGTGAAAACTCGCACAAGCAAATAGAAAATGTATTGCTTACTTTGAAAAAAAATAGTACCAGGAATATGGGATAAAATGATTATTTTCAGATCTCTTTTGTTGTCATAAACATGCATCAGAAACTCAGAAGGGATGTTTTCTTTTATCGGAACTCAAAGAGGACATATTGAGTAAATCTTTATGCTTTTATTTTCCGTTGGAGCCTTGCGCCCCATAGGATTCATAGTAAAATGCCAGGGCTGGCTATGGATTTTTTTTAATTTACAGGAAATGTTCTAAACAAATTTCATGTGGAAAATGTATATACACAATGTCTGTAAAGAATTTGACTTGAAAAATAGCAAACTTATCCTTTAAAGAGGACACGATCGACCAATGTAGAGACAGGAATTCTGTTGTGTAGTGACCGGGCTTGAGAACCTTCTGTGCCAGATGCAGTTTCTGCATCTAATAATTTACAGTTGTACAAGCATGCTTGCCTTTTTTACAAGTTCTATTTTAAGAGACATGGTCTACAAACCAGACATGATGCTACAGTGTATGTGTAGTGTTACAGTATTGATCACTGCAGCAAGGTAATCAATTTTATTCATCAAGCTTGAGGGAGCATTTTCATTTTTCAAAATTATTATTTTTGCATCTTTGCTTTCAGTGTGGCACCACTGTCAAATCAACAAATCTTTCTTTGAATCTTTATATAGATTAATATGTTTGGTAAGATTTCAGTTAGTCATTAGCAATGCAAACATGTTCTTAACAGAATCCTTAATATGTTTTATGAATTTTAATAGTACACAGTATGTAAGGAACTTTTATTTTTCTCTGAGTCTTTAGGTGCTACAGTTTAGCCTCATAGTGAACTCTGTTTTAACTCCTTAAGAAAAGTGATTTTAGCATTGGATTGTTGGCCACCATAATGTGCATCTTTATGCTGTTTAGATACCTAATCCTTTATGTTTAGTTTCAGTGCCTCAGATTGTTAATTTGACAAGTACATTTTTTTATTTATTAATAGAGTTGGTATTTTTTAAAACAGTAACTTAGCTACCTCATTTGCTTTGTTTGCAGTTTTGTTGGATCAAGCTTGCTTTCAGAGGAGCTTACAGGCAGCAACTTGATCTGACCGCCATATGCTTTTGGAGATGCTGCAGCTCTTTTAAGCTGTTGTTAAGTAAAGCTTTTACAAGTGCCCAGCATTCCCTGCGTGGCTGCATCTGAGCTGCGCAATATGTAAATGTGCACATTAGTTAAACTTTTGACAGTTTCTAAATTGTGTCCGGTAATCGCTATTACATCAAACATGTCAAATTATAGGAAGATAATGTGAAATATAATGGTCTCCATGCTTTTCAGAGCACATTGCCTGGCCAGCACTGTTCAACCTTTGCTCCTCTGTTAAAAGCACAAGGGACACAATTAATTTGCAACCTTTTCTGAACAGCCAGACCTCGTGCTTTAATTTCCTTCTTTTAAATGCTGCAGGTCTATCATTCTCATTAAGTAATTATCCAGGTCTTTACACATTAAAAATTAAACTGTTTCCAGATTTTGTAGTAAATACTAATATTATGAGCTTTGAAAATACTCCATTTATTTTTGTTTTTTAATTTAATATATATAAAAAATTGAAATATATTTAAGCATTGTCATTTACTATATTATACTATACATTTTAAAGGTCTCCGTTTTTCTTTTTTCTCTCCACTTTCTGCTGTGTTTTTTTGTTTACCAGACATATCCTCCTTTAGTCCTATTACATTAACAGGGTGGTCACACATTATGCTGAAACCTTTATTTGCAATTCTAGTTTGCTACTACAATGTGATAGGACTACAATTTTCAACAAGTAATAGAGTGAGCCATTATCTTGAAATAACCTGTTAGAGAAAATCATATTTTGAAGTTGAAGTACAGAATAAAGGTGGGGTTTTTGTCTTCTTAAAAACCATTATCTGTTTATTCAGTTTAAAGTAAATTGTAATGAATTATTGTTCATTACAATAATTCTGTGTGGCAAGACCAGGCATTAAAGGACATGCAAAATTGTCGTTTAGGCAAAATAAAACTATCCAATGAAATTATTAGGATTTGTAGGTGCACAAGAAGCTACTTCATGGGGCTGAGCACAATTGAAATAGGCAAGGAACTCCACACCAAACATTAAATTATTCAGATTTAAAACAGAATGTTTTTGATTATGTTTATTTTTTCTGAGAAAAGCGGTAAATGAAAGTTAATGCTACCTAATACAACATTTGAATATGTCCAGTTTATTTAATATATTGATTTAATTCAGCTTAAAAATAAAAGCCATTATATAAAGTACTGCTTAGCTTGAGTAAACTGAATTAACTTATAAGAAAATAATCATTCATCTATTTTCTAAACTTGCTCATTCATTACTACATCACAGGAAACAAAACTGGGTGTAATGTTCCAACACCAAATGGGATGTCAGTCAACTGCAGGGTACATTCATTCATGAAAATTCTGTTTAAATAAATACTCCACCTAAAAGTTATATATTTTTATATATTATTTATTCCATTTGTAGTGATGGCTGATAAAAATGTGTAATCTCATGATTTCATGCTGAATGGAGAGGAAAAATATTATTATAAGCAGTAATATAAGCCAGTAGTGGCCAATGCCGTGCAGTGACAAAACATGTGAAAAACACCCATGAGAAGAAAAAAAAATTCTGCTGTTACTCTTGTTGCATAATCCACATATCAGTTATTCCATCATATGCTCAAAATATAAAAAAAAGTCTATTCCATGTGTTTTTAGTTTCCTGTTTATGATTTCCGCTGATATTTCCTAAAGTATTTTTAACAATACTTTAGGAACAAATGCATGTGTTTTACATGTTGTGAGTAAATGACTGGATAACTGACAGGACTCCTAACCAATGAATGAGAGTAAGAAGCAGATCTTCAACTAAAAACTCCATAGACACCCATCCTATCAGAAAGTGTATCATCTCCATTCTCTATGCAAACATGAGATTACAATTTATTCTTGGCTATCACCTGA